>CALYLW010000137.1:792133-1135141 GCA_944989445.1 Ampullaceana balthica | reverse complement strand
ACAGGTCACCCTACCTTTACCCGTCCTTGTATGGGCTTTGTTGCTAGTTAAGAAATAAAGAAATTTAAAATGTTATTCTTGATGTGTCTGACAAAACTACTGAATGGATAAAATCTTATATACTACTTTTTTCCATATAAAGTTAATTGATTACAAGTAAATGGTTTAGAAATAAACAGACTTCATCTCATTCACATTACAGTATGGCAGTTTAGAAATCATGGATTTGATCTCTCTTAATGCAAACATCAAAAAAACCCTCCCAAAAAAAAATAAAAAATAAATAAATAAAAAATAAAACAAATTTAGAAAGCTTGGAAATAATAGATTTGATCTGAATTACATTTATCTTTCAAGGAAACTGTGCCAAGCCAGGAGAGTACAGGAACCCAAGATCCAATCAGTGTGAAGTTTGTCCACTAGGGACATACAACAATGAGAAATGGCAAGATGCATGTAAGACATGTCCAGCTGGCAATACAACCAATTCTACAGGATCAACTTCAGTGAACCAATGCTATAGTGAGTTGTACATAGAAATATAAAAGTGCCAAAACAGTCTTGAAAATCAAATAAGTTCTGTATTAAATACTCTTTATATGTGTAGAATTGTTCATAAACTAAGTAAAGGCACTATGATCTAAATATCTAGCATAGAAAATATTACCTTCAAGCTTGTGTTTTGAAATAAAAATACATGTCTTAAAAAAAATATTAGTAAAAAAGAACCATTGTAAATAATTGAAAATGTGTCCTTTAATTTGATAAAATCAATAAATATTCCAAACTACTAAGAAATAATCTTAATTTTTAAATCCCTTTTATTATTTTTGCCATCTTGTCGTCATCTTTCTCTGTCTATCGTTCGCTGGCTGGCGAAAAAACAAAAGTAAAAAATGACACACTTTCTGTGATGCTATCGAGCTGAAATTTTGCACATAGTCTTGTGTCATCTAACAATGCATCTTATCAAAATTTCAGATCGATTGAATGTACCGTAATTAAATCAATGCATTTTTAGTTTATCCCTATATAACTTAATGTAACGTCTGTTGTTGTTTGCAATCACATGTCCCTTGCTTGAGTTCACGCCAGCCATTGAATACCACACTTCTCCCCCCCTTCCCCGTTTTTGCAGCAAGGGGAAATCAGTCGGTTTCAGTCTGTAAATGTTTGTCACGTTTGAACATAATCAATACTTTTAGTTATGTCTCATATATAAGGGATTTATAGTCAAAAACTTTGTTTTTACGGGGTTGTTTAATTTAATATTTCTTTTCAGGCATTTGCCAATCAGGTCAGCAGGTTAATGAATCCACAAATGTGTGTCATAACTGTCCAATGGGATTCTATAGAAATGCTTCATCCAGCTGGCAGTGTCAGGAATGTCCAACTAATTACACAACTTCTGCTGTTGGTTCAACATCCAGTGATAACTGTACACTTAGTAAGACTTCCAATTTAAACAATTTTGGATAAATATATTTTCTTATAATTTTAATGTGTGCTTCTTTTACTAAAATACATCCTATATAATAAAAGGCAATGTTCTCTGCGGTCATCGATAGCGATTGGTCCCTCAAACTCCTACAGACTCCTACAGCCAATCACTTGTGGAGAAAAATTATGCCTCATTTATACATTGAACGACGTTCAAAACGTGTTATTTTTGGTGCATTTTTTTCCCAAGAGTTTATTTTTAGCGGTGCGCGTTGGGATTTGTAATAAAAAACTTTGTATTTACGGGTTATTTATTATAACTCTGGACACAGGGTCTCTGGAAAGACCGCGGTGTTGGGGGAGGTAGGGTCTCTTGACAGACCACGGTGTGGGGAGGTAGGGTCTCTGGACAGATCAGAAGTGTGGAGGCGAGGTAAGGTCTCTGGACAGACGGGAGTGGGTAATGTTGTTATAACTATAATGTATAGTATTTTTGACATAATACATTTATGGCCGGACGGGACGGCGGGTCTCTTGATAAACTGCGGTGGAGGGGATGTAGGCGCTTGCAACAGACCGCGGTGTTGGTGGGGGGAGATAGCGTCTCTGGACAGACCGCGGTGAGGGGGGGAGGGAGGGTCTCTTGACAGACCGCGGTGTGGGTGGTTTTAGGGTCTCTGGACAGACAGGGGTGGGTAATGTAGTGATGTCCTTCCATTAACTTCACAGGCCACCCTACCTTTACCCGTCCTTGTATGGGCTTTGTTGCTAGTTAAGAAATAAAGAAATTTAAAATGTTATTCTTGATGTGTCTGACAAAACTACTGAATGGATAAAATCTTATATACTACTTTTTTCCATATAAAGTTAATTGATTACAAGTAAATGGTTTAGAAATAAACAGACTTCATCTCATTCACATTACAGTATGGCAGTTTAGAAATCATGGATTTGATTTCTCTGCAAACATTAAAACAAATTTAAAAAGCTTGGAAATAATAGATTTGATCTGAATTACATTTATCTTTCAAGGAAACTGTACCAAGCCAGGAGAGTACAGGAACCAAACATCCAATCAGTGTGAAGTTTGTCCAATAGGGACATACAACAATGAGAAATGGCAAGATGCATGTAAGACATGTCCAGCTGGCAATACAACCAATTCTACAGGATCAACTTCAGAGAACCAGTGCTATGGTGAGTTGTACATAGAAATATTTAAAAAACTAGTAAAAAACCAAGTTTTTTACTATAAATCCTTTATGTACGTGACATAACTAAAAGAATGTTGATTATAATACGCAGCATCCAAAACTACAAAATTGTAGTTATGTGTCGTAAAACATGTTTAATATAATCCAGACCGATCAGGAATATGTTTATAAAAAGTATTGTCAATAAAATACGCACCTTATTGCACGACAGGAAAGGTTGTTCAATATAATACGCACCACGACACTATAGCAAAAACATTTAACATGTTACATAGAGATAAATAAAGGTAAT
Organism: Ampullaceana balthica; assembly: GCA_944989445.1. Taxonomy (NCBI): domain Eukaryota; kingdom Metazoa; phylum Mollusca; class Gastropoda; family Lymnaeidae; genus Ampullaceana; species Ampullaceana balthica. The sequence continues at coordinate 1,132,195 of CALYLW010000137.1, read as the reverse complement.
CTAAAAATTCATTTATTTAATTACGTTACATTCGATTTATCTGAAATTTTGAGACATAAGTTTTTATTATTGGCACAAGCCTGTCTGCAAAATTTCAGCTCGCTAGCTTATGAGGAAGTGGGTTAAAAATAGATCCAAATTTTTTTCTGCACCATCCGCCCATCTGCCTCAAGCAGACACCACGAATTAATATAAAGGATTTAAAAGTGCTAAAACAGTCTTGAATCAAATAAGGGGCCGTCCATAAAATACATCATACTATTTTTTACCATTTAAACTCCCCCCCCCCTTTCACAAACTGTCACAAATCTCAGACACCTCCCACCCCTAAAGTATGTAACACTATCGAACAAATTTTGTTATTTTTATTAACAAAATAATGGCAATTTAATAGAAACACCGTGACATCACACGTGGCCCGGACGTCACAAACTGTCGTACTTTCTTACATCCCCTCCCCTCCTCTGGAGCGTGACCTACTTTATGGATGGCCCTAAGTTCTGTACTAAATACTCTTTATATGTGTAGAAATGTTCATAAACTAAGTAAAGGCACTATGATCTAAATATCTAGCATAGAAAATATTACCTTCAAGCTTGTGTTTTGAAATAAAAAATACATTTCTTTAACAAAATATTAGCCAAAAAGAACCATTGTGAATAATAAAAAATGTGTCCTTTAATTTAAAAAAAAACTAATAAATATTCCAAACTACTAAGAAAAATCTTAATTATGTATGTTTCTTTTCAGGCATTTGTCCATCAGGTCAGCAGGTTAATGAATCCACAAATGTGTGTACTAACTGTCCAATTGGATTCTATAGAAATGCTTCATCCAGCTGGCAGTGTCAGGAATGTCCATCTAATTACACAACTTCTGCTGTTGGTTCAACATCCAGTGATAACTGTACACTATGTAAGACTTTATATTTAACAAAGTCTTTAAAGTTATTTTATTAACATATATTTCATGGGTGGCTTGTTTTCTAAGGCATTTGCCTATTTAATTAATAAATACATTTAGAACTTTTTTTGCATAAAGCAAAAATATTTATATAAGTGGGGTGGCTCCAAGGGAAAGGGGTAAAGAAAGGCCAAGCCGCTTGAAAGCTGTCACTTTTTAGGTCATCCTTAAGGGCTTTAATTTGAAATGAATTATTTAATTTTAGTTCTGAATATTTGAAAATAATTAATTTTAAAAGAAATAGATTCCATTGCTTTGACATAAAATTTGTGGATGTCGACCGTGAGATGAATGCAGATACAAACAAAACAAGAAGTCACAGAGTTAATTAGAATTTAAGAAGCAGATTGAAGCATTTTTTTGTGTGTTGTAATTCCAAATTTTAAAAAATAAATTTCCCCCTAAAAAAGATTTCTTAAATAATTTCTTAACTCTTCCAGTGAACTGTACTGCTGTAAACAGATGTCTCCCATGTCCACAAGGCTACTATAGAAATACATCCATTCTAACTGAAACAGTTTGTGTTATGTGTCCTGTTGATTTCATGACAGCCAAAAATAGCAGTGGACTTTCTGAAACAGACTGCTCTATAAGTGAGTACATTACTATACTAGCCAATTACTAGGACAAGCTGATTTCTATGTTAGTGAATTACTCATTTTAAAATGGTAGACAGGGGTGACCAAATAAAATTTTTATTGTTTATTTTTTGTCAATCCATTTAATCAAACTGCTTCACGGATATAATCTCAATTTTTGTTAATATTTATATTAAAAAATTGATAACAACTAAATGGTTAAGCAATAATAGAATTACATGTACCTCACTTACATTACAGTTAAAGCAGTAAATTATCCATTTTTTCTCTGTTACTAAACACTTCAGCATACAGAAACTAACAGTTCATGCAATTTAGGAATCATGGATTTAATCTTGCTTACATTTATCTATCAAGGAAACTGTACCAAGCCAGGAGAGTACAGGAACCCAAGATCCAATCAGTGTGAAGTTTGTCCACTAGGGACATACAACAATGAGAAATGGCAAGATGCATGTAAGACATGTCCAGCTGGCAATACAACCAATTCTACAGGATCAACTTCAGAGAACCAGTGCTATGGTGAGTTGTACATAGAAATATAAAAAAAACCAGTAAAAAAACAAGTTTTTACTATAAATCCTTTATGTACGTGACATAACTAAAAGAATGTTGATTATAATACGCAGCATCCAAAACTAGAAAATTGTAGTTATGTGTCATAAAACATGTTTAATATAATGCCGACCGATCAGGAATATGTTTATAAAAAGTATTGTCAATAAAATACGCACCTTATTGCATGACAGGAAAGGTTGTTCCATATAATACGCAACACGACACTATAGCAAAAACATTTAACATGTTACATAGAGATAAATAAAGGTAATCTAAAAATTCATTTAATTAATTACGTTACATTCGATTTATCTGAAATTTTGAGAAATCATTTTTATCATTGGCACAAGTCTGTCTGCAAAATTTCAGCTCGCTAGCTTACGAGGAAGTGGGTTAAAAATAGATCCAAATTTTTTTTCTGCACCATCCGCCCGCCTGCCTCAAGCAGACACCACGAATTAATATAAAGGATTTAAAAGTGCTAAAACAGTCTTGAATCAAAAAGGGGCCATCCATAAAATACATCATACTATTTTTTACCATTTAAACTCCCCCCCCTTTCACAAACTGTCACAAATCTGCAGACACCTCCCACCCCTAAAGTATGTAACACTTTCGAACAAATTTTGTTATTTTTATTAACAAAATAATGGCAATTTAATAGAAACACCGTGACATCACACATGGCCTGACCCCCCCCGCCCCGTCCCGTCACAAACTGTCGTACTTTCTTACATCCCCTCCCCTCCTCTGGAGCATGACCTACTTTATGGATGGCCCTAAGTTCTGTACTAAATACTCTTTATATGTGTAGAAATGTTCATAAACTAAGTAAAGGCACTATGATCTAAATATCTAGCATAGAAAATATTACCTTCAAGCTTGTGTTTTGAAATAAAAAATACATTTCTTTAACAAAATATTAGCCAAAAAGAACCATTGTGAATAATAAAAAATGTGTCCTTTAATTAAAAAAAAATTAAAAAATATTCCAAACTACTAAGAAAAATCTTAATTTTGTATGTTTCTTTTCAGGCATTTGTCCATCAGGTCAGCATGTTAATGAATCCACAAATGTGTGTACTAACTGTCCAATTGGATTCTATAGAAATGCTTCATCCAGCTGGCAGTGTCAGGAATGTCCATCTAATTACACAACTTCTGCTGTTGGTTCAACATCCAGTGATAACTGTACACTTAGTAAGACTTTATATTTAACAAAGTCTTTAAAGTTATTTTATTAAAATATATTTCATGGGTGGCTTGTTTTCTAAGGCATTTGCCTATTTAATTAATAAATACATTTAGAACTTTTTTTGCATAAAGCAAAAATATTTATATAAGTGGGGTGGCTCCAAGGGAAAGGGGTAAAGAAAGGCATAGCCGCTTGAAAGCTGTCACTTTTTAGGTCAACCTTAAGGGCTTTAATTTGAAATGAATTATTTAATTTTAGTTCTGAATATTTGAAAATAATTAATTTTAAAAGAAATAGATTCCATTGCTTTGACATAAAATTTGTGGATGGCGACCGTGAGATGAATGCAGATACAAACAAAACAAGAAGTCACAGAGTTAATTAGAATTTAAGAAGCAGATTGAAGCATTTTTTTGTGTGTTGTAATTCCAAATTTTAAAAAATAAATTTCCCCCTAAAAAAGATTTCTTAAATAATTTCTTAACTCTTCCAGTGAACTGTACTGCTGTAAACAGATGTCTCCCATGTCCACAAGGCTACTATAGAAATACATCCATTCTAACTGAAACAGTTTGTGTTATGTGTCCTGTTGATTTCATAACAGCCAAAAATAGCAGTGGACTTTCTGAAACAGACTGCTCTATAAGTGAGTACATTACTATACTAGCCAATTACTAGGACAAGCTGATTTCTATATTAGTAAATTACTCATTTTAAAATGGTAGACAGGGGTGACCAATTAAAAATTTTTATTGTTTATTTTTTGTCAATCCATTTAATCAAACTGCTTCACGGATATAATCTCAATTTTTGTTAATATTTATATTAAAAAATTGATAACAACTAAATGGTTAAGCAATAATAGAATTACATGTACCTCACTTACATTACAGTTAAAGCAGTGAATTATCCATTTTTTCTCTGTTACTAAACACTTCAGCATACAGAAACTAACAGTTCATGCAATTTAGGAATCATGGATTTAATCTTGCTTACATTTATCTATCAAGGAAACTGTACCAAGCCAGGAGAGTACAGGAACCCAAGATCCAATCAGTGTGAAGTTTGTCCACTAGGGACATACAACAATGAGAAATGGCAAGATGCATGTAAGACATGTCCAGCTGGCAATACAACCAATTCTACAGGATCAACTTCAGAGAACCAGTGCTATGGTGAGTTGTACATAGAAATATAAAAAAAAACAGTTAAAAAAACAAGTTTTTACTATAAATCCTTGATGTACTTGACATAACTAAAAGAATGTTGATTATAATATGCAGCATCCAAAACTACAAAATTGTAGTTATGTGTCATAAAACATGTTTAATATAATGCAGACCGATCAGGAATATGTTTATAAAAAGTATTGTCAATAAAATACGCACCTTATTGCACGACAGGAAAGGTTGTTCAATATAATACGCACCACGACACTATAGCAAAAACATTTAACATGTTACATAGAGATAAATAAAGGTAATCTAAAAATTCATTTATTTAATTACGTTACATTCAATTTATCTGAAATTTTGAGAAATCATTTTTATCATTGGCACAAGTCTGTCTGCAAAATTTCAGCTCGCTAGCTTACGAGGAAGATGGGTTAAAAATATATCCAAATTTTTTTTCTGCACCATCCGCCCGCCTGCCTCAAGCAGACACCACGAATTAATATAAAGGATTTAAAAGTGCTAAAACAGTCTTGAATCAAATAAGGGGCCGTCCATAAAATACATCATACTATTTTTTACCATTTAAACTCCCCCCCCCCTTTTCACAAACTGTCACAAATCTCAGACACCTCCCACCCCTAAAGTATGTAACACTTTCGAACAAATTTTGTTATTTTTATTAACAAAATAATGGCAATTTAATAGAAACATCGTGACATCACACGTGGCCTGACCCCCCCTCCCTCACAAACTGTTGTACTTTCTTACATCCCCTCCCCTCCTCTGGAGCATGACCTACTTTATGGACTGCCCCTAAGTTCTGTACTAAATACTCTTTATATGTGTAGAAATGTTCATAAACTAAGTAAAGGCACTATGATCTAAATATCTAGCATAGAAAATATTACCTTCAAGCTTGTGTTTTGAAATAAATGTGTCCTTTAATTAAAAAAAAACTAATAAATATTCCAAACTACTAAGAAAAATCTTAATTTTGTATGTTTCTTTTCAGGCATTTGTCCATCAGGTCAGCAGGTTAATGAATCCACAAATGTGTGTACTAACTGTCCAATTGGATTTTATAGAAATGCTTCATCCAGCTGGCAGTGTCAGGAATGTCCATCTAATTACACAACTTCTGCTGTTGGTTCAACATCCAGTGATAACTGTACACTTAGTAAGACTTTATATTTAACAAAGTCTTTAAAGTTATTTTATTAAAATATATTTCATGGGTGGCTTGTTTTCTAAGGCATTTGCCTATTTAATTAATAAATACATTTAGAACTTTTTTTTGCATAAAGCAAAAATATTTATATAAGTGGGGTGGGTCCAAGGGAATGGGGTAAAGAAAGGCCAAGCCGCTTGAAAGCTGTCACTTTTTAGGTAAACCTTAAGGGCTTTAATTTGAAATGAATTATTTAATTTTAGTTCTGAATCTTTGCAAATAATTAATTTTAACAGAAATAGATTCCATTGCTTTGACATAAAATTTGTGGATGGCGACCGTGAGATGAATGCAGATACAAACAAAACAAGAAGTCACAGAGTTAATTAGAATTTAAGAAGCAGATTGAAGCATTTTTGTGTGTGTTGTAATTCCAAATTTTAAAAAATAAATTTCCCCCTAAAAAAGATTTCTTAAATAATTAAACTCTTTCAGTGAACTGTACTGCTGTAAACGGCTGTATCCCATGTCCACAAGGCTACTATAGAAATACATCCATTCTAACTGAAACAGTTTGTGTTATGTGTCCTGTTGATTTCATAACAGCCAAAAATAGCAGTGGACTTTCTGAAACAGACTGCTCTATAAGTGAGTACATTACTATACTAGCCAATTACTAGGACAAGCTGATTTCTATGTTAGTGAATTACTCATTTTAAAATGGTAGATAGGGGTGACCAATTAAACATTTTATTGTTTATTTTTTGTCAATCCATTCAATCAAACTGCTTTACGGATATAATCTCAATTTTTGTTAATATTTATATTAAAAAATTGATAACAACTAAATGGTTAAGCAATAATAGAATAACATGTACCTCACTTACATTACAGTTAAAGCAGTAAATTATCCATTTTTTCTCTGTTACTAAACACTTCAGCATAAATAAACTAACAGTTCATGCAATTTAGGAATCATGGATTTAATCTCGCTTACATTTATCTATCAAGGAAACTGTACCAAGCCAGGAGAGTACAGGAACCCAAGATCCAATCAGTGTGAAGTTTGTCCACTAGGGACATACAACAATGAGAAATGGCAAGATGCATGTAAGACATGTCCAGCTGGCAATACAACCAATTCTACAGGATCAACTTCAGAGAACCAGTGCTATAGTGAGTTGTACATAGAAATATAAAAAAAAACAATAAAAAACCAAGTTTTTTACTATAAATCCTTTATGTACTTGACATAACTAAAAGAATGTTGATTATAATATGCAGCGAAAGACAAACCAAAACTACAAAATTGTAGTTATGTGTCATAAAACATGTTTAATATAATGCAGACCGATCAGGAATATGTTTATAAAAAGTATTGTCAATAAAATACGCACCTTATTGCACGACAGGAAAGGTTGTTCAATATAATACGCACCACGACACTATAGCAAAAAAATTTAACATGTGACGTAAAGATAAATCAAGGTAATCTAAAAATTCACTAATTTAATTACGGTACATTCGATTTATCTGAAATTTTGAGAAATCATTTTTATCATTGGCACGAGTCTGTCTGCAAAATTTCAGCTCACTAGCTGATGAGGAAGTGGGTTAAAAATCGATCCAAATTTTTCCTGCACCATCCGCCCGCCTGCCTCAAGCAGACACCACGAGTTAATATAAAGGATTTAAAAAGTGCTAAAACAGTCTTGACATCAAATAAGGGCTGTCCATAAAGTACATCATACTATTTTTTACAATTTAAACTCCTCCCCCCCCCCTTTCACAAACTGTCACAAATCTCAGACACCCCCCCTAAAGTATGTAACACTTTCGAACAAATTTTGTTATTTTTATTAACAAAATAATTACAATTTAATAGAAACACCGTGACATCACACATGGCCGGAAAACGCCCCCCCCTTCCCGTCACAAACTGTCGTTCTTACACACCCAAGGCCGTACCCAGAATTTTTTAAGGGGGGTTTGCAAACTTGTCGCAAAGGCATTTCATGTTAAGATTTTGCAAACCTCTCATAACGAGCACCTCTTATAACGAGATTTTTCCATAATGAGCAACATTTTTATGGAAAAACTTGCTCCCTTAACGAGCAAAGATTCGCATAATGAGTGACGCAGAAAGGGAAACTCCCTTTTCCCTGGAAATTCATTAGTGAGCCTGCACATCCGCACTGATGTATAAGCATTCGGTCTGTTAGCGTATTGTTTTTGTGTGTGATCAACCGAATTTACAAATTTTGTATTAAGACAGTACAGTATTCGTAATTTTTGTATGTGCAAAGTTTAATAAACTGATAAATTATCTTCAAAAAAAACAAACACACGAAGACAATTATAAGAGAGGGAAAAAATAACTGTTGAAATAAAAACTAAAGAACATTGAAAAGCGAGAACAAGGTTGCGAATCTGGGCTGTTGTTAAAAAACATGCAGGTTTCTTTTAATTTGTCAATCATATTACGCACATCGGGAAGTCCACATGAATGCGAGATCACTAGGTTTAAAGCGTGATTGCTGCAGTGTGTGTATACCGCCACAGAGGCCTCTCGCAGAATACGCGCTTGGACTCCTGAGACAGTGTCCGACATAGTGCAGCGCCATCATAACACTGGCCACTCATATTCTGTAGTAGGATCCCCCAAATATCTCAATAATGTAAAGGTCTATTTGTTACAAAAAAGGGCACAAATTCGCAAAAGGGGGTTCGTTCGAACGTACGAACCCCCCCTGCATACGGCCATGCACACCCTCCCCTCCTCTGGAGCGTGACCTACTTTATGGATGGCCCTAAGTTCTGTACTAAATACTCTTTATATGTGTAGAAATGTTCATAAACTAAGTAAAGGCACTATGATCTAAATATCTAGCATAGAAAATATTACCTTCAAGCTTGTGTTTTGAAATAAAAAATACATTTCTTCAACAAAATATTAGTCAAAAGAAGCATTGCGAATGATAAAAAATGTGTCCTTTAATTAAAAAAAAACTAATAAATATTCCAAACTACTAAGAAAAATCTTAATTTTGTATGTTTCTTTTCAGGCATTTGTCCATCAGGTCAGCAGGTTAATGAATTCACAAATGTGTGTACTAACTGTCCAATTGGATTCTATAGAAATGCTTCATCCAGCTGGCAGTGTCAGGAATGTCCATCTAATTACACTACTTCTGCTGTTGGTTCAACGTCCAGTGATAACTGTACACTTTGTAAGACTTTATATTTAACAAAGTCTTTAAAGTTATTTTATTAAAATATATTTCATGGGTGGCTTGTTTTCTAAGGCATTTGCCTATTTAATTAATAAATACATTTAGAACTTTTTTTGCATAAAAGCAAAAATATTTATATAAGTGGGGTGGGTCCGAGGGAAAAAGGGGTAAAGAAAGGCCAAGCTGCTTGAAAGCTGTCACTTTTTAGGTCAACCTTAAGGGCTTTAATTTGAAATGAATTATTTAATTTTAGTTCTGAATTTTGCAAATAATTAATTTTAACAGAAATAGATTCCATTGCTTTGACATAAAATTTGTGGATGGCGACCGTGAGATGAATGCAGATACAAACAAAACAAGAAGTCACAGAGTTAATTAGAATTTAAGAAGCAGATTGAAGCATTTTTTTGTGTGTTGTAATTCCAAATTTTAAAAAATAAATTTCCCCCTAAAAAAGATTTCTTAAATAATTTCTTAACTCTTCCAGTGAACTGTACTGCTGTAAACAGATGTCTCCCATGTCCACAAGGCTACTATAGAAATACATCCATTCTAACTGAAACAGTTTGTGTTATGTGTCCTGTTGATTTCATAACAGCCAAAAATAGCAGTGGACTTTCTGAAACAGATTGCTCTATAAGTGAGTACATTACTATACTAGCCAATTACTAGGACAAGCTGATTTCTATGTTAGTGAATTACTCATTTTAAAATGGTAGACAGGGGTGACCAATTAAAAATTTTTATTGTTTATTTTTTGTCAATCCATTTAATCAAACTGCTTCACGGATATAATCTCAATTTTTGTTAATATTTATATTAAAAAATTGATAACAACTAAATGGTTAAGCAATAATAGAATTACATGTACCTCACTTACATTACAGTTAAAGCAGTGAATTATCCATTTTTTCTCTGTTACTAAACACTTCAGCATACAGAAACTAACAGTTCATGCAATTTAGGAATCATGGATTTAATCTTGCTTACATTTATCTATCAAGGAAACTGTACCAAGCCAGGAGAGTACAGGAACCCAAGATCCAATCAGTGTGAAGTTTGTCCACTAGGGACATACAACAATGAGAAATGGCAAGATGCATGTAAGACATGTCCAGCTGGCAATACAACCAATTCTACAGGATCAACTTCAGAGAACCAGTGCTATAGTGAGTTGTACATAGAAATATTAAAAAAAACAGTAAAAAACCAAGTTTTTTACTATAAATCCTTTATGTACTTGACATAACTAAAAGAATGTTGATTATAATATGCAGCGAAAGACAAACCAAAACTACAAAATTGTAGTTATGTGTCGTAAAACATGTTTAATATAATGCAGACCGATCAGGAATATGTTTATAAAAAGTATTGTCAATAAAATACGCACCTTATTGCACGACAGGAAAGGTTGTTCAATATAATACGCACCACGACACTATAGCAAAAACATTTAACATGTGACATAGAGATAAATAAAGGTAATCTAAAAATTCACTAATTTAATTACGTACATTCGATTTATCTGAAATTTTGAGAAATCATTTTTATCATTGGCACGAGTCTGTCTGCAAAATTTCAGCTCGCTAGCTTATGAGGAAGTGGGTTAAAAATCGATCCAAATTTTTTTTCTGCACCATCCGCCCGCCTGCCTCAAGCAGACACCACGAATTAATATAAAGGATTTAAAAAGTGCTAAAACAGTCTTGAATCAAATAAGGGGCCGTCCATAAAGTACATCATACTATTTTTTACCATTTAAACTCCCCCCCCCCTTTCACAAACTGTCACAAATCTCAGACACCTCCCCCCCTAAAGTATGTAACACTTTCGAACAAATTTTGTTATTTTTATTAACAAAATAATGACAATTTAATAGAAACATCGTGACATCACACGTGGCCTGACCCCCCCTCCCTCACAAACTGTCGTACTTTCTTACATCCCCTCCCCTCCTCTGGAGCATGACCTACTTTATGGACTGCCCCTAAGTTCTGTACTAAATACTCTTTATATGTGTAGAAATGTTCATAAACTAAGTAAAGGCACTATGATCTAAATATCTAGCATAGAAAATATTACCTTCAAGCTTGTGTTTTGAAATAAAAATACATTTCTTTAACAAAATATTAGCAAAAAGAACATTGCGAATAATAAAAAATGTGTCCTTTAATTAAAAAAAAACTAATAAATATTCCAAACTACTAAGAAAAATCTTAATTTTGTATGTTTCTTTTCAGGCATTTGTCCATCAGGTCAGCAGGTTAATGAATCCACAAATGTGTGTACTAACTGTCCAATTGGATTTTATAGAAATGCTTCATCCAGCTGGCAGTGTCAGGAATGTCCATCTAATTACACAACTTCTGCTGTTGGTTCAACATCCAGTGATAACTGTACACTATGTAAGACTTTATATTTAACAAAGTCTTTAAAGTTATTTTATTAAAATATATTTCATGGGTGGCTTGTTTTCTAAGGCATTTGCCTATTTAATTAATAAATACATTTAGAACTTTTTTTGCATAAAGCAAAAATATTTATATAAGTGGGGTGGGTCCAAGGGAATGGGGTAAAGAAAGGCCAAGCCGCTTGAAAGCTGTCACTTTTTAGGTCAACCTTAAGGGCTTTAATTTGAAATGAATTATTTAATTTTAGTTCTGAATCTTTGCAAATAATTAATTTTAACAGAAATAGATTCCATTGCTTTGACATAAAATTTGTGGATGGCGACCGTGAGATGAATGCAGATACAAACAAAACAAGAAGTCACAGAGTTAATTAGAATTTAAGAAGCAGATTGAAGCATTTTTGTGTGTGTTGTAATTCCAAATTTTAAAAAATAAATTTCCCCCTAAAAAAGATTTCTTAAATAATTTCTTAACTCTTCCAGTGAACTGTACTGCTGTAAACAGATGTCTCCCATGTCCACAAGGCTACTATAGAAATACATCCATTCTAACTGAAACAGTTTGTGTTATGTGTCCTGTTGATTTCATAACAGCCAAAAATAGCAGTGGACTTTCTGAAACAGACTGCTCTATAAGTGAGTACATTACTATACTAGCCAATTACTAGGACAAGCTGATTTCTATGTTAGTGAATTACTCATTTTAAAATGGTAGACAGGGGTGACCAATTAAAATTTTTATTGTTTATTTTTTGTCAATCCATTTAATCAAACTGCTTCACGGATATAATCTCAATTTTTTGTTAATATTTATATTAAAAAATTGATAACAACTAAATGGTTAAGCAATAATAGAATACATGTACCTCACTACATTACAGTTAAAGCAGTGAAATTATCCATTTTTTCTCTGTTACTAAACACTTCAGCATAAAGAAACTAACAGTTCATGCAATTTAGGAATCATGGATTTAATCTTGCTTACATTTATCTATCTAGGAAACTGTACCAAGCCAGGAGAGTACAGGAACCCAAGATCCAATCAGTGTGAAGTTTGTCCACTAGGGACATACAACAGTGAGAAATGGCAAGATGCATGTAAGACATGTCCAGCTGGCAATACAACCAATTCTACAGGATCAACTTCAGAGAACCAGTGCTATAGTGAGTTGTACATAGAAATATATAAAAAAAACAGTAAAAAAACAAGTTTTTTACTATAAATCCTTTATGTATTGACATAACTAAAAGAATGTTGATTATAATATGCAGCAAAGCATCCAAAACTACAAAATTGTAGTTATGTGTCGTAAAACATGTTTAATATAATGCAGACCGATCAGGAATATGTTTATAAAAAATATTGTCAATAAAATACGCACCTTATTGCACGACAGGAAAGGTTGTTCAATATAATACGCACCACGACACTATAGCAAAAAAATTTAACATGTGACATAGAGATAAATCAAAGGTAATCTAAAAATTCACTAATTTAATTTACGGTACATTCGATTTATCTGAAATTTTGAGACATCATTTTTATCATTGGCACGAGTCTGTCTGCAAAATTTCAGTTCACTAGCTGATGAGGAAGTGGGTTAAAAATCGATCCAAATTTTTCGTGCACCATCCGCCCGCCTGCCTCAAGCAGACACCACGAGTTAATATAAAGGATTTAAAAAGTGCTAAAACAGTCTTGACATCAAATAAGGGCTGTCCATAAAGTACATCATACTATTTTTTACAATTTAAACTCCTCCCCCCCCCCTTTTCACAAACTGTCACAAATCTCAGACACCTCCCACCCCTAAAGTATGTAACACTTTCGAACAAATTTTGTTATTTTTATTAACAAAATAATTGCAATTTAATAGAAACACCGTGACATCACACGTGGCCGGAAAACGCGTCACAAACTGTCGTTCTTACACACCCAAGGCCGTACCCAGAATTTTTTAAGGGGGGTTTGCAAACTTGTCGCAAAGGCATTTCATGTTAAGATTTTGCAAACCTCTCATAACGAGCACCTCTTATAACGAGATTTTTCCATAATGAGCAACATTTTTATGGAAAAACTTGCTCCCTTAACGAGCAAAGATTCGCATAATGAGTGACGCAGAAAGGGAAACTCCCTTTTCCCTGGAAATTCATTAGTGAGCCTGCACATCCGCACTGATGTATAAGCATTCGGTCTGTTAGCGTATTGTTTTTGTGTGTGATCAACCGAATTTACAAATTTTGTATTAAGACAGTACAGTATTCGTAATTTTTGTATGTGCAAAGTTTAATAAACTGATAAATTATCTTCAAAAAAAACAAACACACGAAGACAATTATAAGAGAGGGAAAAAATAACTGTTGAAATAAAAACTAAAGAACATTGAAAAGCGAGAACAAGGTTGCGAATCTGGGCTGTTGTTAAAAAACATACAGGTTTCTTTTAATTTGTCAATCATATTAGGCACATCGGGAAGTCCACATGAATGCGAGATCACTAGGTTTAAAGCGTGATTGCTGCAGTGTGTGTATACCGCCACAGAGGCCTCTCGCAGAATACGCGCTTGGACTCCTGAGACAGTGTCCGACATAGTGCAGCGCCATCATAACACTGGCCACTCATATTCTGTAGTGGGATCCCCCAAATATCTCAATAATGTAAAGGTCTATTTGTTACAAAAAAGGGCACAAATTCGCAAAAGGGGGTTCGTTCGAACGTACGAACCCCCCCTGCATACGGCCATGCACACCCTCCCCTCCTCTGGAGCGTGACCTACTTTATGGATGGCCCTAAGTTCTGTACTAAATACTCTTTATATGTGTAGAAATGTTCATAAACTAAGTAAAGGCACTATGATCTAAATATCTAGCATAGAAAATATTACCTTCAAGCTTGTGTTTTGAAATAAAAAATACATTTCTTTAACAAAATATTAGTCAAAAGAACCATTGCGAATGATAAAAAATGTGTCCTTTAATTTAAAAAAAAACTAATAAATATTCCAAACTACTAAGAAAAATCTTAATTTTGTATGTTTCTTTTCAGGCATTTGTCCATCAGGTCAGCAGGTTAATGAATTCACAAATGTGTGTACTAACTGTCCAATTGGATTCTATAGAAATGCTTCATCCAGCTGGCAGTGTCAGGAATGTCCATCTAATTACACAACTTCTGCTGTTGGTTCAACGTCCAGTGATAACTGTACACTTTGTAAGACTTTATATTTAACAAAGTCTTTAAAGTTATTTTATTAAAATATATTTCATGGGTGGCTTGTTTTCTAAGGCATTTGCCTATTTAATTAATAAATACATTTAGAACTTTTTTTGCATAAAAGCAAAAATATTTATATAAGTGGGGTGGGTCCGAGGGAAAAAGGGGTAAAGAAAGGCCAAGCTGCTTGAAAGCTGTCACTTTTTAGGTCAACCTTAAGGGCTTTAATTTGAAATGAATTATTTAATTTTAGTTCTGAATCTTTGCAAATAATTAATTTTAAAAGAAATAGATTCCATTGCTTTGACATAAAATTTGTGGATGGCGACCGTGAGATGAATGCAGATACAAACAAAACAAGAAGTCACAGAGTTAATTAGAATTTAAGAAGCAGATTGAAGCATTTTTGTGTGTGTTGTAATTCCAAATTTTAAAAAATAAATTTCCCCCTAAAAAGATTTCTAAATAATCTTAACTCTTCCAGTGAACTGTACTGCTGTAAACAGATGTCTCCCATGTCCACAAGGCTACTATAGAAATACATCCATTCTAACTGAAACCGTTTGTGTTATGTGCCTTGTTGATTTCATAACAGCCAAAAATAGCAGTGGACTTTCTGAAACAGACTGCTCTATAAGTGAGTACATTACTATACTAGCCAATTACTAGTACAAGCTGATTTCTATGTTAGTGAATTACTCATTTTAAAATGGTAGACATGGGTGACCAATTAAAAATTTTATTGTTTATTTTTTGTCAATCCATTCAATCAAACTGCTTCTCGGATATAATCTCAATTTTTGTTAATATTTATATTAAAAAATTGATAACAACTAAATGGTTAAGCAATAATAGAATTACATGTACCTCACTTACATTACAGTTAAAGCAGTAAATTATCCATTTTTTCTCTGTTACTAAACACTTCAGCATACAGAAACTAACAGTTCATGCAATTTAGGAATCATGGATTTAATCTTGCTTACATTTATCTATCAAGGAAACTGTACCAAGCCAGGAGAGTACAGGAACCCAAGATCCAATCAGTGTGAAGTTTGTCCACTAGGGACATTCAGCAATGAGAAATGGCAAGATGCATGTAAGACATGTCCAGCTGGCTACACAACCAGATACAAAGCCTCAACTTCACAAGACCAATGCTTCGGTAATTGAACGTTATTTTTTTTATTTTTTTTAAATATAAATTTGGGATTATAAAATAAATAATACATTTTACCATAGAACAAGGAACAAAAACATATATTTATGTGGAAAATAGCACTTAAAATTGCAATAAAATAATTTTCCTCGTATTAATTAAACTGTTTAATTGATGTTGTTACATGTATTTTTTAAAAATCATTTTGTACTATTTAAAGCAATCGTAGATTATAATTTTATTTTTCCTATTGTTTTAAAAATTTCACCAAACTCTAACTTTTAAAAGGCAATTTACTATTTCTGCTGAGTGTACTTTTGCTGTTTCTTTGAAATGCAGTCTATATTTGCTCTAAATTTTACATTATTTTGCTGTCAGCTACTACATTTAATATTAATAGATGCTAATGAAACAGCTCAATAATTTGAAAACAACACATGACTCCCATCTATTTCAGAACCTTGGATCCCAGAGGATAAGGCAAAGATCATCATCGGCTGTGTTGTTGGGATAGTCTGTTTCCTTCTGCTCTTGATACTGTTACTGGTGTGTCTGATCAGAAGGTCAGTCTTGATGGTCCAAATAGAGAGTCACACTTTAATGTTTCTGGTGTGTCCCGATAGAATGTCTGTCGTAAATGTTGCTGGTATGTCTCAATAGGTCAGTCTAAATAATGCAGTTGTGTCTCATTAGAAATTCAGTCTACAAACTGCATTTACCGTATATACTCATCTATAAGTCAATCTCGGTCAAGAGTAGCTTTTTTGACAAATGATTATAAAATATGCTATGACCCTTAGATAAGTCAAGGGTAAAACTTGTGCTTTCAAAATTCTGTGATTTTCACAATTTTTTGAGATTTTACCAAGGTACATATCCTGAAACAATCAAACTGGGGCTGTCCATAAAGTACGTCACGCTCCAGAGGGGGGAGGGGGTGTAAGAAAGTGTGACAGTTTGTGACAGGGGGGAGGAGGGGTCCGGCCATGTGCAAAGGCACTTTGTTAATAAAAAACAACATTTTTGTTTTCGAAGCGTGACGTACTTTAGGGGGGTGGGGTTTCGAGATTTGTGAAAGTTTGTGAGGGGGGGGGGTGAGTTAAAAAAGGTCAAAAATAGCTTGACGTACTTTATGGATGGCCCCTACCTAAATTTTTTAAAAAAACATCAGATTTGATATCAAAATATAATTTTAATTCAACTGCTTTAGACGTGCAGTTACTCAGCAGTACAAGTAACTAGACACTTCCCCACATTCATTGTACAAAATTCTATTAACCTAACACTGTCCTGGGGTTAGGGATTTCAAAAAAAATATTATACTATTAAACATTCTTGACTTATACATGAGTACATACAGTGATAAAATTTAGTTGTGTTTCATCAAAAGGTTAGTCCATATATATTTTGTCTGTCTCTTGAGTAGGTAAGTGTTAATTGTTCCTTTTGATAGTTCACTGCTTACCAACTCAAATGAAAATTTTATTTTGGAGAAGATTAACTTACTTTAAAAAAAAAGTAGTACCAAAGGAATAAGTAACCATGAATAATTGTTTTACACAAGATTGAAAAGAGGGAAACATCTTAAGATTGAAGCTGAGTTTACTTAACTAAAAGAAATATTTAAAATTAAATTTTGTTATCCTAGATATTCTTTTTGTTCTGTAAGGTACTGGTAGAAGATATCGGATATTTTTCTTCGTGAGTTAAAACAAAATAATTTAACTCGCTCAAATTAAATAAATGTATTTACACCTTCCCAAAACATCCTACACATTAACCCTTGAATAGACTGCCATAAAACTTATTATTGAATAAAAGTGTAGAGAACAGGTCATCATCTTTAAATATTGAGATTAGACAGAGTTTTGTCTCATCTCAAGGTTGAGCAGCTTTATGTTTGAATAGGGAACCAACAAATTCACCACCGTTTTTATAGGAGGAGAGCTTCACATAAAGATTTCATTTAAGAAATTTTAAAAACATAATTTCTCTGATTCTTGGGGCTATGGTAAGATGTAGGGCTTCGGAACTGATGGAGCTGTGTTGTGTTTTTTAAAGGAAGAGAACTTTTTATCAAAAATTTGTTGTTAAATAAATTATTTTTGTCTTAATATAATACATTTTAACAAAATTCTGCGTTATTCTGCCTGGATCAATTTTCAGACAAAATAATTTTAAAAAATTTTCCTTAGCTTTCTAGTAAATTATAATTTGTTACATTTTCTGTGTGCTGTTTTCAGGTATAGATTAAATGTCAAAAGGAGAAAGTCAGAGGACAGTCCAGACAGCAGCAGCAACCTGGGGGCCTCATCGGCCAACAGTACACACTTCAGCACACTGATCAAACGGGCAGACTTAAGAGGGGGCCCGAGAATGTCCGACAATGATTACGTGCTTGACCCGGCATTCTACAAGTCCAAGCCAGCCAGTGAGGCTGGGATAGAAGCTAATGTCAACCAGTCCTTTTATACTTGGAAGAACAGCTTTAAATTGTAAGATTGCGTTGTGGCTGAGATGTGAGGTCAGCGTGTGTGATGTGAGGTCAGTGTGTGGGATGTGTGGTCAGTGTGTGGGATGTGAGGTCAGTGTGTGGAATGTAAGGTCAGTGTGTGGGATGTGTGGTCAGTGTGTGTGATTTAAGGTCAGTGTGTAGGATGTGTGGTCAGTGGGTGGGATGTGAGGTCAGTGTGTGGGATGTGAGGTCAGCGTGTGGGATGTAAGGTCAGTGTGTGGGATGTAAGGTCAGTGTGTGTACTGTATGATGAGTGTGTGGGATGTGAGGTCAGTGTGTGGGATGTGAGGTCAGCGTGTGGGATGTGAGGTCAGTGTGTGGGATGTGTGGTCAGTGTGTGGGATGTGAGGTCAGTGTGTGGGATGTGAGGTCAGTGTGTGGGATGTAAGGTCAGTGTGTGGGATGTGTGGTCAGTGTGTGGAATGTGTGGTCAGTGTGTGATTTAAGGTCATTGTGTAGGATGTGTGGTCAGTGTGTGGGATGTGAGGTCAGTGTGTGGGATGTGAGGTCAGTGTGGGGAATGTGAGGTCAGTGTGTGGGATGTGAGGTCAGTGTTTGGGATGTAAGGTCCTTCTGAAACCCTTTGAAGGCACAGGGGTTCCAGGATGGGGGGAATCCTTGAACTTGACCCTTTTAAGAGAATGAAACAGATGAACTTGTTGTACCAGTTACTTTTTGTTTAATATATTTCTTCTGCAACCCTTACTTGTTTAACTGGGATAAAAATGCAAGGTCAATTGTGCTGCTTCTCAAATAGTAAGACTTGTTATTTATGTAACTGCGTTGTATGTAATTGTTACAAAAAATAATTATGAACATTTTATACTCCCTTGAAATTAATTTTTTTAGGAATTGCATCAAGTTTCATTTTTTAAAATTTATTTTGTTGAAAACAAGGAGTATCTGTGTATACAGGTTCACAGGGTAAATTGGGGAATGTTTATCATCTATTTAATGTAAGCCCACATAAGTCTCTTTCATGTCATTGAACTGTAAAAAAATTATACGTATTTATTATACTACATTTATTTATAATAATAATTCTTATATTTTAAAGATTACTTGTATGTGAATAATGTCAGAGTATTATATCCATTTAAATTATTTCCATTTCTGTAAAATGATAGAAAATCTCTTTGTTGCTTTCTAGAAATGGAGTTTAGTCTTGACTCTATTAATTATTTTATAATTCTTTTAATTGACAAAATCTCCAGCGACCCTCCTGTATATATGAAGCCTTTAATAGACTTTGCCTTTGAAGCATATGTCCATTGATTATCATAATTTTTTCCTCGACCTTAATCAATGTATCACTGACCATCATGTACTAACTGGTCGTTGACCATCAATTAATCCCTGTCCAAAAGCATTTGTCCTTGACTTACATATACTTACCCATTTACTATCATCATTAGGTATACTACTAACATTATTTTTTTTATATCAATTTCCTTTTGACATCATCAATTTGTACTTGACCTTCATTAAATTCACCTTCACCATCATCAATTTTTCCCTGAACTACATCAATTTGTACTTGGCCATCATAACTTTGTTAACTTTGTTATGTGCTCAGGAATGTTATCAGAATTCCAACATTTTTAAAAATAAAATATTTTACATTTTTAAACAAGTATTTCAAGAATTCATTTTAATTAGGGCTGCGGAAATTAATGATTAATTTCTCGATTAATCGTTAAAATTTTTTATCGATAAAAATTATTTTAATCGATAAAAATTCGATTAAAATTAAAGAAAATATTTATAATATTTTAATTTTTTTAAATTAATAAATAATTAATTATTAATAATAATTTATATTTTTTTTTACGTACAAACTTCTCCCGCGTAATATTATAATTTATTTTATTACTTTATGTGGACCGGCAGACGTCAACTAAAAAATGGCTGACAGCATCAGCGCAGTTAAATTTAAACTTATAACTAGAAAGTTGATCAAAAATTTAGTTTTTAAGCTAACTGCGGATGGCAAAGTCAAAAATGGTGAAAAAGTTTACTGTGTTCACCACCATAAACAATTCTCTTTTAAAAGATCAAATACATCGCTGACGTACCGCCTTCAGCACAAACATCCGATCAAGTATCAACACATTGTCATCAAATTTAGTTCAAAATATTCTTAATTTTCAATGTCCGTGAGAAATGTTCAGTTTAATGACGTCATAAATTTCTATTATTGGCTTTAATGGAAATTATCGATTAATTAATCGATAATTTTTCAAAAGTTAACGATTAAATTTAAATTAATCGATAATAGCTCTAATTTTAATACATCTATTTATGCCATATTTATGTACCCATCTAAGATGTCATCTAACTTATTGTCACTTTTTACAAAAAAAAGATGAGAGCTGAAAATTCCCTATCGGCTTTAAGATGTTTTGGCATTTGGGGACATATCAGGCTCTCTAGCAATAATTATTAAATCCATTCTTTGATATTTTTCAAGCTGAGCTCTCCATTCTACCACTGACCCATCCAGCCAAGCAAAGTTTATTAAATTTAAACAGAAACATAAGTCTTCTTGAGCTATTAAAGTAAAGCAAATTTATTCTCTCAATTGGGTTGTGTAAAAATAATATTAATTTAATCTTAGGTAAAGCGATAAAAAGTTAATTTTATTTATAAAAATACATTTTGGATGTAAATAGGACGGAAATATTGCAGTTTTTGTTTTTTGTAAGCACAAGTAATACAATTTTGAGACAGTTAATACTCCTGAGTTAATATTAATGGTAAAATCAAAATGTCACAAACACATATTGTAAGTATGTGATCTAACATCAGGGGTCGATGGCCCCATTCGAAAACACGTAAACTCCTGCAATGAGTGTATGTGCACTTAGGCTGTCTACCTGTCATATTGAAAAAAAACACCTTAATTGGAGTTTAAATAAATATTATTATCAAGCATAACCTGGAGTGTTTTAGAATTGGTCCTGTAACAAAAAAGTTACAATTTCAAAAAATGAATACTGATGAGGATGTCAAATTTTTTTAACAATTAATGTACATCAAAATAATGTGGATGGCAAAACTTTTAAAACATATTAACATATAAAAATTTTTTAAATTGTATGATATATATATTTATGTATGGGTCCGTCCATAAATGGCGTCACGCGATTTTGGACGATTTTTACCCCCTCCCTCGTCACACTTCGTCACACTTCGTCACAAAAACTTAGACCTCCCCCTCCGATATGACGTCACAAAGCTTTAACCCCCTCCCTCCTTAAAAGCAGCATGTTCTATTTGAAAATGAGCATGTTTCAAATCACTTTATTGTCATTTTTGTCTGTATTTAGTGTTAGGCTACACTCTAATATCGTAACACGGGTGAATCCATGTAAAGCGTCATAAAATAAATAGTAAGAAATCGAATATTTAAGTGGAACTTGGATTTAAAGTAGCAATTTTTAGACGTGACGTCACAATTCTTAAACTCCCCTCGTCACACGTGGTCACAAATGTGGGGGACTCCCCACTCCCCCCCCCCTATTTGCATGACGTCATTAATGGAGGGCCCCTATAATCTAAAGCTGAACATAAACAATTCTAAAATTCATTTGCTTGTGAGAACTGCTGCCCACCACAACAACATGTGTCCTATAAACTGAATGTCAATGAACGGGAATGTTTTTGTGTGCAAAATCAGGAAGCACGCACACAAAACAACAAATGTGTGTGTTAGACTAATGTATGTAATTTGAATCCACGGATACTCATATATGAACACATATGAACATCAACAAGGAAGGCAAAGTTATCGGTCTTTACACATCCCAAGATATACATCGAGCTGCAACAAACTGACAGGACTGGAAAACACAATTTCAGCTCTATGAGACTGAGACTTCTGGGCCCCGAAAGGAAAATCATTTTTAACAAAAAATTGTTATATGTACATGTAGTAAAAAAAAAGTATGTAGCTTTTTTTTTGTTGTTTTTTTTGTTTTGTTTTTTTGTTTTTTTGTTGTTGTTGTAAGATATGAACTGACTAGACTTAAAATATTTTTTTTTAATGTGTAATTAGAATTATTTGAGGCAATAGAGTAGCTATACCATTTATATAAATATAACAATAATAGTGTATAGATAGTATTAGCATAAAAAAATATTATTCGTATCAAAATCAATGACGTAACGACAGCTGCCACGTTTAGTTAAATATTGCTGGTTAGCCAGGTGCTCGAATGTTTCTTTAAAAAAAAATTAAAACGTTTTCTTTTAAACGTATATAAAATATTTAAATTGTCATCTTAGTTTTCTACCTTTGATGAACAAGCAACAGAGGAGAGAATTAAAGGCATTCCTGTCAGAATTCAATGAAACTTGATAATCAATTCCCTAAAATTTAATATCTTCGTTGTATGAGTCGGCCAATGTGAGAATCGGTATGCTCAGCAGAAGTAGAGAACCCAGAGAGGTGTCAGAAGTGAGACTCACTTGCCGGAACGGGACTGGGGGTGACGTCACGACCATCGACGTCACGGGTGCAGTTTGCGACACCGACGTCAGCGGCGTGGTTGCCGCACGTGGGGCGGACGTCACACTCGGGTCGTTGTTGGGACGTACCGAGATGGATTGCTGGATACCACAGACACCAACCTGTGGATATGGATACGTTGGAAATTGTGTCATTGAGGCAAGGTCCCTCTGATCTTGTATAGGCCCAATGGAGAGCACTTCTTACTGCAGAATGGTCCAGCACTTGTCCATTGAGAGTATATTGAACTGTGCTCTCAACTGGTATAGGCCCTTGGCTATCGAATGTACAGTTAACTGTACTCTGGTCTGGCACAGGCCAGTTGAATGCACTTTTTGTTGTAGTATGGTCCAGCATTAACCGATTGAAAGAACATTTAACAGCACCCTGATCTGATATCGGCCCATTGAAGGATCTTATTACGGTACTCTGATTCTGATATGACATTAGGCCACTGCTCTGAAATGTCGTTGGGACGCTGCTCTGAAGTGACGTTAGGCCGCTGCTCTGAAATGTCGTTGGGGCGCTGCCCCGATATTGCGTTGGGCCACTGCTCTGACATGTTCTTGGGTCGCTGCTCTGACATTGCGTTGGGCCACTGCTCTGAAATGGCGTTGGGCCGCTGCTCTGATATTGAGTTGGGCCACTGCTCTGAAATGGCGTTGGGCCGCTGCTCTGACATTGAGTTGGGCCGCTGCTCTGAAATGTCATTGGGGCGCTGCTCTGACATTGAGTTGGGCCGCTGCTCTGAGATGTCGTGCTGCTCTGACATGGTGGTTGATCAGTAAAACCGTTTTTTATCATACCCTCCTTTACCCTTCCCCCGTTGCAATCAGTCTTTACTGCCACACTCTGATCAGACACTACCCCGTTGACATCACGCTCTCGCGGGTGTCGGTGCTGAGCTACCCCGTGATCTCCCGTGTCACCTGCGGCGCGTGTGTTGATGCCTGTCGCGTCCATCACCTGCAACACCTCTCCCCTAACAACTAACGACGTGGCGTCTGAGCTTTCCGCTGACCTCTCGCCGGGATGAAGAATCCCTAAGAATTCAGCTGACCTCTCGCCGGGATGAAGAATCCCTAAGAATTCCGCTGACCTCTCGCCGGGATGAAGAATCCCTAAGAATTCCGCTGACCTCTCGCCGGGATGAAGAATCCCTAAGAATTCCGCTGACCTCTCGCCGGGATGAAGAATCCCTAAGAATTCAGCTGAAGGCACATTGAGATCTAGAATAGTATTCAAGCCCCAGCTACTGAGGGTGAGGGATGCTAACTCCACCGAAGGTAACGTACGCTCTCTGCCTGTATCTGAGGCTGGTATCGCGGCTCCTGAGTTTGTCTCAACATCCCCGGAGCCTCTATTGACTGGGTCGCCGTGTTCGTCCTTTCGGGGAATCTCGGCCAAACATTTTTCTTGAACCGGACGGTTCTCTTGTTCCAAGATCCCAGTCGCGGTCATTGATGCAGCTGGGGCACCAACGCTTTTGGCGCCAATTTCGGGGATTCCCCCTACATCGTCCGCGGTGCTCTGATGCTGGTCTCTACAGCCAACAGGCAACTCGGGTTCCTGCGTCAGTTTTAGTTTTTTACTCGGTGGCCGGGACGAGATTTTGAGCGCGCCTCTCGCTGCTTTTGGACAAACTTTGGCAGGTTTTTGGGGTTTTCCCTTTCTGGATCTTTTCCGTTTTTTCATCGAGGGTGGTTTGACTAGGCTTGACTCTGGCAGTTGGCACCCCCCGAATAACCCAAGAGGAGCTTGACAAGGTGAGACAACCGCATTGGTGGTGTGTAGTGGTGCGGGTAGTCCCGGTCTCACACATGGCTGTATGGCGCCCCCGTGCGGCAGGATCGGCCGAAAGTTTGTAGGTGATGGCTTTTTGACTCTCGTGGTTTGACCTTCGACCTGTGGAAGACAACGGTATATCGGTGATTAACCGCAGAATTTCAACAAAGTTTGAATAGTGCTGTGGCGTCCAAACTTTTTGCAAGGAGCGCCGTATTCCATGGGGGGGGGGATTAAGATTTAAAAAAAAACAAAACAAAAAATGGCATACTTTAATATTGAGTTACGGGCGTTTCAATTATATATACAGATATAAGCGGTAGTTACATGTAGTAGTGATACTTTGTGGGTATAAAAATTTTGTAATCAAAATAGCACATAATTTTGGATTTTATTATAAATTTAATGTTGGTTTTACAGAAAAATAACGAATCAATTAATTTTTTAAAGATAAGTTTAAAGATAAGCTGAGATCTAATCATGGGCCGCATTTTCCCTCGGGCCGCACTTTGGACACCCCTGGTGGACTGTGTACTGGCAATGGGTTTATCGGTTTCAACCAATCATCAAATTGTAATAGGGGCCAATAAAAGAGATGGTTAGATTCCCACAGTCTGCCGCTGTCTAATCAATATGTGTCTTTCTGTCTCTGCCATTCGGTCACGGTGACTCTCTCGTCCCTCTAGATCAGACCGGGAAATTTATGTTTATTTTAAACTTTTTGGGAAAATTGAGCACAGGAGAAAATTAGACGGTAGAACTGCGGCACCGAGACTAGAACAGGCGACACTGATAGTTTAAAACGTAAAATTAATTGAGAACTTCAGCTGCTCATCGATGATAAATAAACATACACCATAACTTAAAGTTGTGTTGGTCTTAGTGACAGATTCAGATAAACTTGAATTTAATAATCAGCTATATACAAGAAATTGGATGGGAGGTGAAGATAGAAAGAGCCCGAGGGGTAAGCACAGCGGAATACCGGGCAAAAGAAAAGTGGGGTGGGCGGTGTAGATACAGAGAGCCCGAGGGGTAAGCAGAGAGGAATACCGGGCAAAAGAAAAGTGGGGTGGGCGGTGTAAATAGAGAGAGCCCGAGAGGTAAGCAGAGAGGGATACCGCGGGCGAAAGAAGAGTGTGTGCGGGAGGGGGGGGGGTCCGTTATTGGAACATCCATCCTCCCCAGCCCTGTAAGCCACATACAGCAGTTTGGCTCTCACCTTTCCGTCAGGGGATCTCATTTGGAGCATCGCTGATGGTTGTCCGACCCATTCGGCACGCCCCGGTGGACACACGTTGACGTCAGCACTGAATTGCCACCACGAACCCATGACGCCATTCGGGTTCACGTACATCATGGCGCCTGGGAAACCGGCGTACGGGTGAAACGCTGCGTTGTAAGGTTGGAAAGGCACGGCTGGAGGGTGGGCGGCGTATTGCACGTCGACCCCGGGGTTGCTGTGAGACGGAGGCACCGAGGGGTTCCGGGCGAAGGGGTCCACATTCGCCGACATCTTGTCCATGGTCGAGGCGTAAAGCGATTACGTTCTCAAAGAAAGCCGATAATTGGAGAATCCAGGGTGTGTTCAAGCAAGACAACTGAAGTTGGGATCTAGTGAAGAAAATATTTGAAAGTAAATAAACAATTTTTGTTTTTGAAAAAAAAATCACACAGAGAAAATGTAAAATGAATATTGTTTGAGATTGTAAGATATATTATATATATATATATATATATATATATATATATATATATATATATTGTAATTATGAAAAGATGGGAAACAAAATAAAAATGTTAAATATTCCTATTACCTTCTCAGGACAGTGCCAAGAAATGAATTGTGTAAACATAGACCGTTACACCTCGATATCAGAAACTCGATGTCTTGCAGGCTGACCAAGGGGGAATAATTTATACTTACAAAGTGTCAGATCGGAGTAACCCGAAATACTTTTTCCTATAAATTAAAAAAGTATATAACTATAAATAGAATGACAATAAACTATGAGTAACATATTGTGCATATTGCAAAATGCCAGGGTGCACGGTTTACGCAGTTATTTTAAAGTAATTGTTCAATAAATATTTTTAAAATTCTTTTTATAAACTAATTCCACTCATTATAATAATATACGCATTTTTTGCATATAGATATGATTATGAAATAAGCGTTTTAATTGATTGACAACAAGAAAAAAAAAGAAAAATTAAGTGTTGTTGTGGTCTTCCATCGGTTATTCCCGTAAATACAACAGTTATACATAATCAATGATTTTCCCGGTGATCTGTCGGATGGGGATATTCTCAGGGTGCATGACTCGTTAGGGCGAAATACTCGTTGGGGTGCCAGACTCGTTGGGGTGACCGACTCTTTAGGGCGACATACTCGTTGGGGCGCCAGACTAGTTGTTGGCGACAGACTCGTTGGGCGACTGACTCGTTGTAGTGACAGACTCGTTGGGGTGACAGATTCGTTGGGGCGACAGACTCGTTGGGGTGATAGACTCGTTGGGGCGACAGACTCGTTGGGGCGACAGACTCGTTGGGGTGATAGACTCGTTGGGGTGACAGACTCGTTGGGGTGACAGACTCGTTGGGGCGACAGACTCGTTGGGGCGATAGACTCGTTGGGGCGATAGACTAGTTGTTGGCGACAGACTCGTTGGGGCGACAGACTCGTGGGGGCGACAGACTCGTTGGGGGGACAGACTCGTTGGGATGACAGACTCGCTGGGGGTGACAGACTCGTTGGGGTGACAGACTCGTTGGGGCGACAGACTCGTTGGGGCGACAGACTCGTTGGGTGCCATAATGAGTTTTGTCTAGTTGTACTGAAATAATGGGTATTCTGGATAGAGGTGCGTGTGCTTTTAAAATGTTAACTTATCAATTGAAACAGAGCACCCGCCCCCTCCCCCCAAGTTATTTAATTTCTTTTATAAAAAACAACAACGCCACACCCACAAACGCCATACCAACCAACGCCACACTAACCACGACACACCCACCAACGCCATACCAACAAACGCCACACCCACCAACGCCATACCCACCAACGCCACACCCACCAACACCACACCCACCAACGCCACACCCACCAACGCCCCACCCACCAACGCCACACCCACCAACGCCATACAACCCAACGCCACACCCACCAAAACCACACCCACCAACACCACACCCACCAAACCACACCCACCAACATCACACCCACCAACGCCACACCCACCAACACCACACCCACCAACGCCACACCCACCAACGCCACACCCATCAATACCACACCCACCAAGACCACACCCAGCAACACCACACCCAGCAACGCCACACCCACCAACACAACACCCACCAACGCCACACCCACCAACGCCATACCAATCAACTCTACAACCACCAACGCCACACCAACCAACACTAAACCCACCAACACCACACCCATCAACACCACACCCACCAACACCACACCCACCAACGCCACACCCACCAACACCACACCCACCATCACCACACCCATCAACACCACACCCACCAACGCCACACCCACCACCGCCACACCAACCAACACCACACCCACCAACACCGCACCTACCAACACCATACCCACCAACACTACATCCACTAACGCCACACCCACTAACGCCACACCCACTAACGCCACACCCACCAACTCACACCCACCAACGCCACACCCACCAACACCACACTCACCAACGCCACACCCACCAACACCACACTCACCAACGCCACACCCACCAACACCACACCCACCAACGCCACACCCACCAACACCACACCCACCACCAACACCACACCCACCAACGCCACACCCACCAACGTCACACCCACCAACGCCACACCCACCAACGCCACACCCACAAACATCATACCGTCCAACTTTCATAAACGTACCAATAACAAAACAATTTTGTGTTGATTAAAAAAAATATATATATAAAGTCCACCCTTAAAATTATATGACGAGCACATTATCTCTCTCTCTCTCTCACACACACACACGCACACACACTCGCCCACACTCACACACACACACACAAATAAACTCACAAGCATTATCATTTCTTAATAGTATAATTGGTAGTATATTTAAATACATTTGCCAGTTAAATCGTCACATCACACCTCAGGCATATTTAACTGTCTGATTAATTTTTATTTTTTCCTTTATTTCAGCTTTTATTTATTTTTAAATACAATGTATTAATTTAACTGTCTATTCGTCAAAGAATGCTTCTTGCTGACACGTGTTTTTCCGTCATACATTAATATGTTTACTCGTTTTCTTTCAACATAACCTGAATTAAATCTTAGATGTTGGTAAAGGGAAGTGACCCAAGGAATGCTTTTTATTTTATGAGTTATTTATCTTATGCCGTGGAAATTTGGGCTCATAAATTAATTTCAGATGTAACGACTAAAATTACTATTGTTTATGAAATATATTTTAAAAACTGTTTAAACTCCAAATCAGTTAAATTTGGTATGAATTAATATCTTTACAGTATTAACCAATACATATAATCTCAACTATTTTAAAAGTGGGTCAATTTCATATTCAACTTAATTTAAATTTAAAGAAGTCACCATTTCGACTAGATTTAGCTTCCTCTCATTTTGCTTCTTGGACAGGGAAAATCCGATATTAAAACATACAAATTTTAATATAGATGTTTTGACTAAACACATCGCAATACAATGCTCGTGTAGTCGCTGCAATCTAATATTTACGAGTCTATTCAATAGCTTTATTAGTGATAGGGGCCGTCCATAAATGACGTCACGCGATTTTTGCCGATTTCCGTCCCCTCGTCACGCGTCGTCACAAAAAGTTAGACCCCCCCCTCTAAAAATACGTCACAAAGCTTTGACCACCCCCTCAAAAAAAAACCACCAAAAAACGTATTTTCTATATGAAAATAAGTATGTTTCAAAACACTTTTATTGTCATTTAAGCATTTATTATTTATTTAGTGAAGGTCTACATTGTAATATTGTAACCCGCGTTTTTTAAAACGTTTAACCGGCCTTCAGAAAAAGAACCGTGTTAACATCCTTAGATTACATTTTATTTTAATGCATACAAATTAAACATTGACTATTAATCATCACGGTTAACGTCTTTGCTTAGAACAAAAATTATTTTTAAATAATATTTTTAAAATGTATTTTTTAAAAATCCCTCAATGGACTGAAGGGTATTCCGCAAGAGTGAGGTTGGCGAACAGGGGTAAATTACCTCATCTGGTGTCAAAAAGGAATTCTTGGGGGTAATGCAGACTCATTTGGGACATATAACATCCACTACAATCCACTAGATATATTAAAATACGTCATGTGTACGTGTACGCTTGGAACATATGCCCATTATTGAACCGGTTCCTTCCAGAAAATGCATTTTTTTAAAATTTGACAACTATGTAGATTTCTTACCTACGTACTATACGAAGACACCTAAATCCACCCTACTTTCATTTATATTGACACGAGTGACAATAGGCCTAATCTTAATCCACATGACTGGACTGTATAAAACATTCTTTCTGTGATATTTAAAATTAATGCCTTAAAATCTGATCTAAGAAGAAAAGTTGTTTTGTGCTCCTCTCGAATTGCAATGCCAAGAATTTGATGCATTCAATAAAGTTAATGAATAGTTAACTAATTTTAAATGGGCTCATTTATCATTATATCTAGAATGGCCAGGGGCGTTTGACCACAAACCAATCGAATAATTATATCAAACTTAAAACGTTTATAATTCTATCAAATAGATTCCCTCCCCCCTCCCTCACTTTAAAGAAAAATGATATTCCGTGTCGTTTTGACTTAAAATATCTACACATAATCCTATTCAGATCATTTTTAGACACTTGTCATGCTTGTAAAACTCACCAGTAGCATTTTCGGGGGAGGGGGGGGCGGGCTAACGACGCTCCCCCAAATCCCCGAGTCATGTGAGCTGGACCTAGAGTCTGGGGGTTTGGGGGGGGGGCGTAACGCACACATAAACTTGTATATTTTGGGGTAAATGGCAAAAAAAGTCGCCTGACGTGAGAGAACCAAGTGGAGCTGCGGTTACATCACAGATGCTTTGATGTCAACATCAAACGAAGCAGGGTAACAATTTCATATGTTATCTTGGGGGTTCTAAAACTTATGGATTATAATTAGATTTAATTTTCGTGTCTTGATAGCTTACGCCAACCAGCGTCTGATGTCCTACCGACCGGCACATTGTGAAGCACTGATTTAAAATTAAAAATAAAATTTTTAAAAAAGTCATTAAATAAATTGTAGGCGACCAAATATTTCGGTGGAAGTTTTATTTAAAGTTACCCTTTTGATGTGACGTCACATTTCTTCAACCCCCCTCCCTGCCCCTCGTCACGCATCGTCACAAAAGTGTGACCCCCTCCCCCCTCTCTAGGTGCGTGACGTCATTTATGGACGGCCCCATACTCCAATTTTCAACTTGCAAAGTTATCTGGCAAAATCTTTGTGCCACGGGGTTTCCTTTGTTTTATGAGAATGAAGACAACTGTTAACATATTCTGTTGACTCATTACAGGCTTAGTCAGAGGCGTAACTGGGTATTTGACGCGCTTGGCTAATTTTTTTAATATTTTTGGCACCCTTGATAATTTGACAAGTTTCAGCTTTGCGAGTTTTTTAATTGTTAGAAAAAATAAATAATTCAATTTCTCGTATTTTATTTATGACAATAATTACGTAGTCCGACTGTGACAGTCATACAAAGTGAATATAAAAGATGGAAAAAATAAGAACAATACTTATTCACAGTTTATTATTTACTAAATAATATCAAATAAATTGGTGGATAAAACTGGATATTGTTGCGTTAATACAGACTACAGCAATACTTGAAGTATCATGTATTATAAATAAAAACAATAGTTTCAATGTGTCATACATAACGATAGAAATTCACAATTAAAAGTAAATTTAAGTAACACTCCACTGATCCACTCCTATGTCCTATATCTAAGGTTCAAAGGCTCAAAGCTTAACTTTCTTGCTTTAATGTTTGCAAAATTAGTGATTATTTCATCCAAGCTTATTTGACTTGTAAGTCCACGTTCGATAGAAAGAAGAGCTAGAGATGATGTGAAGAGCTAGAGATGATGTGAAGAGCTAGAGATGATGTGAAGAGCTAGAGATGATGTGAAGAGCTAGAGATGATGTGAAGAGCTAGAGATGATGTGCGTTGTTGACCTGAAGTCTTCTGCTACATTTTTTAGAGAAACAAATCTGTCTTTTAACTGCATCATTATTGAAACAATGATTGCAACAAACAAAAACAACAACAAAAAAGAAATTTTGAATTTACCCAAGTTAGGTCCTTCATCTTCAGCACGCTCTATTGGCATTCATTTTCGTTTTGCTTTGCTTTATTTGAACTGGCTCGATTTTCATTTTAATAACGTTTCTTCAATTTCGGTAAAAATGTTATAGATTTCTTTTTTAAATTTTTTAAAAATTATTATTATTATTTTTAAAAATTCTTTTAAAATTAAAACATGTATATTACTATATTCCTTTGTTATCGCTCTGCTTGAAGGAATTGGCTCTCACAGGGGGAATTTCTTCAAATTGGGTAATTCCCAGGTAGCTAAAAGAAATTTATTGAAGCATCCGAATCTAGATTTCATTTCCTATCCACACTCACCATGCAAAACGCGGTATTAAAAATAAATTTTTAAAAAGTTTTGCGGGGGTTACTTGCGCTTATCGGGAATTTCCGACTTTACAATTCTGAACGTTGCAGCACTGGATTGTCTACCGTTATCGAAGTTGTGTAATACTAATATTATAGGAATGATCTCACCGATAGCAGACAGTGTGTGTGACCATGTGGTCAGTGACATCTAACAGTAAAAGTGGCCATGGTTCTAGTGACATAACAGTAAAAGTGGCAATGGTTCTAGTGACATAACGGTAAAAGTGGCCAAGACTTCAGTAATACAAAAAACAAAAACAAAACAAACAACAACAAAAAACACACAAAAATTAAGACAGTCATTGTAGAGATGATGTCAACATTTCATTCAGTGAATGTAAGACTCTCACTCTGTCAACATCATGATGTTTTTACCATCACGAGACCTCGCGTATTTTTACAAGTCACAGGTGTTGTTAATAACTATTCACCCACTCCTTCTAGCTGATGTCCTCTAGGCTCTTGTTAATGAAGATTGGAAGTTAGACTTCATGTTTGCTATTGAAATTATGGAAAAGTTGAATGAACTGAATGTCAAACTTCAGGGCAATAGCTTGTTTGCACATGAAATGTATGTGCATGTTAAATCATTTCAGACAAAGCTCTCCCTTTTCTCCAGACAAGCAGTTGAAAACAGGTTTTGTCATTTTCCTTTGCTGAAACAGAAAACCATTTCGGCTGAAAAGTCTGAAAAGTACAAGGCTCAGTTGGATGCCTTGGTAATAGAATTTGAAAGAAGGTTCCAAGACTTCAAGAACCTGGAACCACTCTTCAATATCCTCAGTTCGCCATTTAGTGCAGAGGCTGATTCAGCCCCAGAAGATATACAATTAGAGTTACTTAACCTACAAGCAAATTATGACCTGAAGGAGAAGTTCAAGTCAGTTCTTCTGCTGGAGTTTTATGGTTGTTTGCCAGCGGCAGAATTTCCACACTTAAAAAACTTTGCGTCCAAACTTTTGTCAATATTTGGATCCACATACATCTGTGAGCAAGCTTTTTCTTGCATGAAAATAAACAAGTCTAAGAACAGATCGATGTTGACTGACTGTAATTTGAATGCAGTCATGCGAATCACAACCAGTAAATTGATTCCACAGTTCAAGAACATTATCCAAAATTGTGAACAGTTACATACTTCTCATTAATTATAATTGTACTCTATGATCAGCTTGTATTTAAATTACGTTACTTCTTTATAGTCATTATGACAGGTAAAAATAAACTTTTGCTGAAATAATATTGAATAGTAAAATCTTATTATTAACTGTTTCAGTTTGTATTTAAAATGTAATTTACATGTGTAAGTAATAGTGTGAACTTGAAATAAAATGACAATGACGTGGTTAAAATCATTAATTCATATATTATCTGTTTAAAATTGCAATTAAAGTAGACAAAATATATATGCGGCCCGCCTATAACAATAAAGTTTTCAATGCGGCCCTCCGAAGAAAAAGTTTGCCCACCCCTGTTCTAGCTAATATACATTCGTTGGTTGTTGATCTCAACTTTTTTTATCAGGCTTAGCCATACCCCGTTGAAATAACAATTCTCTTCGTAAGTATTGGGGGCTGTCACTGCAATGCTATGTTTATGTTAATTTCACAAATAAACTTCTCACGAGCTGACCCTTACATTTTTTCACTCTCTTGGACGCGTGTAGCCTTTAGTTAACTTGAGTACTGTAGAGGGGACTAACAGTTGACTTGAGTACCGTAGAGGGAATTACAGTTGACTTGAATACTGTAGAGGGAACTAACAGTTGACTTGAGTACTGTAGAGGGGACTAACAGTTAACAGTTGACTTAAGTACTGTAAAGGGAACTAACAGTTGACTTGAGTACTGTAGAGGGAACTAAGAGTTAACAGTTGACTTGAGTACCGTAGAGGGAACTAACAGTTGACTTGAGAACTGTAGAGGGTACTAACAGTTGACTTGAGTACTGTAAAGGGAACTAACAGTTGACTTGAGTACTGTAGAGGGGACTAACAGTTAACAGTTGACTTGAGTACTGTAAAGGGAACTAACAGTTGACTTGAGTACTGTAGAGGGGACTAACAGTTAACAGTTGACTTGAGTACTGAAAAGGGAACTAACAGTTGACTTGAGTACTGTAGAGGGAACTAAGAGTTGACTTGAGTACCGTAGAGGGAACTAACAGTTGACTTGAGTACTGTAGAGGGGACTAACAGTTGACTTGAGTACTGTAAAGGGAACTAACAGTTGACTTGAGTACTGTAGAGGGGACTAACAGTTAACAGTTGACTTGAGTACTGTAAAGGGAACTAACAGTTGACTTGAGTATTGTAGAGGGACTAACAGTTGACTTGAGTACTGTAGAGGGGACTAACAGTTAACAGTTGACTTGAGTACTGTAAAGGGAACTAACAGTTGACTTGAGTACTGTAGAGGGGACTGACAGTTAACAGTTGACTTGAGTACTGTAAAGGGAACTAACAGTTGACTTGAGTACTGTAGAGGGAACTAAGAGTTGACTTGAGTACCGTAGAGGGAACTAACAGTTGACTTGAGTACTGTAGAGGAGACTAACAGTTGACTTGAGTACTGTAAAGGGAACTAACAGTTGACTTGAGTACTGTAGAGGGGACTAACAGTTAACAGTTGACTTGAGTACTGTAAAGGGAACTAACAGTTGACTTGAGTACTGTAGAGGGGACTAACAGTTAACAGTTGACTTGAGTACTGTAAAGGGAACTAACAGTTGACTTGAGTACTGTAGAGGGACTAACAGTTGACTTGAGTACTGTAAAGGGAACTAACAGTTGACTTGAGTACTGTAGAGGGGACTAACAGTTAACAGTTGACTTGAGTACTGTAAAGGGAACTAACAGTTGACTTGAGTACTGTAGAGGGAACTAAGAGTTGACTTGAGTACCGTAGAGGGAACTAACAGTTGACTTGAGTACTGTAGAGGGGACTAACAGTTGACTTGAGTACCGTAGAGGGAACTAACAGTTGACTTGAGTACTGTAGAGGGAACTAACAGTTGACTTGAGTACTGTAAAGGGAACTAACAGTTGACTTGAGTTCTGTAGAGGGGACTAACAGTTAGCAGTTGACTTGAGTACTGTAAAGGGAACTAACAGTTGACTTGAGTACTGTAGAGGGGACTAACAGTTAACAGTTGACTTGAGTACTGTAAAGGGAACTAACAGTTGACTTGAGTACTGTAGAGGGAACTAAGAGTTGACTTGAGTACCGTAGAGGGAACTAACAGTTGACTTGAGTACTGTAGAGGGGACTAACAGTTGACTTGAGTACCGTAGAGGGAACTAACAGTTGACTTGAGTACTGTAGAGGAGACTAACAGTTGACTTGAGTACTGTAAAGGGAACTAACAGTTGACTTGAGTACTGTAGAGGGGACTAACAGTTAACAGTTGACTTGAGTACTGTAAAGGGAACTAACAGTTGACTTGAGTTCTGTAGAGGGGACTAACAGTTAACAGTTGACTTGAGTACTGTAAAGGGAACTAAGAGTTGACTTGAGTACCGTAGAGGGAACTAACAGTTGACTTGAGTACTGTAGAGGGAACTAACAATTGACTTGAGTACTGTAGAGGGAACTAACAGTTGACTTTAGTACTGTAGAGGGAACTAACAGTTGACTTTAGTACTGTAGAGGGAACTAACAGTTGACTTCTCGCCGCCACCATTGTTGAGTGGGTTAGTTCAAGCCTGTTCATGTTTCCACTCGTTCAAACGTGTCGCCAGCTTGTGGCACTATAAACTAACCACTCGGCCAGTCAACTAGCCACTCGGCCAGTCAACGGTAAAGGTGAGATCCCAACCAGAGGGGGCGCCCGTTTTGCCCCCCCCCCTCACCTCACAGCCCTAGAGGAGGTATTGAGTTTTAAGGTACACAAAAAGTCCTTGGTCAATGAATACACTGCGTCTGTCGGTCGTGGTCCCTTGACCAGAGCATGTGGCTGTAACACCCCCCTGGACTGTGGACTTTGGGCTTTTCATCGTGTTGGTGTGAGATATAACAGACTGACGTCAGGCCGTGACTTCCACAACATTTGCCGGCTGGGGGGCGTGGGGGTGGGAGGGGAAGGTGGGGTTGTTGGAGCAATCACCCACGGTTGACTGCACCACGATCTTTTGTATGCAGGGGGACAACTGGCTACCACGTCATAGATTTTTTATTGTTTCCCCTGGCCGTGGACCACTGAAAACCCCGCGGGTCGGTGTCAACAGTTCCGGTGACATCAATCTGTTTGTTACACGGGTGTGACAAAGGTTCGGCTTCTTCTTCACAGGACCAAGGGCCTTATTTTAAAGATTAGATCTTTTAAGAAAATATTCCTGGAGCGGAACAGGTTAATCACCTACGCGTTGATACAGCCTCGCAACTATTACGTCGGAAAGATTATCAACCCCTGAAGATGGCATACACGATGTTCACTGGTCCAGTAGCGTCACGTGATATCAGGTCACTTGAATTCTTGGCCCATGCTGCGGATGTATGGGTGGGGGGAGGGGTGAGGAGTGGGGGGATGTTTGAAATGTAAATATTCCATGACCCACTGTGAGCCATATAAGTAGATAGATACATGCAAAAAGGGTTTGTATGAGCCTGACAAGACGTCACTAAACAACAATTATGATCACTGACCGTATATATAGTTTGCCGGTCAGCCTCTATTCGAGTGCACAGTGTTATCGTGGTTGCAAATACGCGTGTCAATATTATAAGATCTAAACGCATATTGATTTCAACTTAAAATGAATACTACATGTACATACATTCTCTGTAAACAAAGTTCTACCTTGTTTTAGCTACACTCCAACGCCATGGTCAATTCCTTCATTGCACTTTCTATACCTCAATTCCATTGTTGGTTGTTGTTTTTTTTTACTGATTGCTTTGTTTGTTTCTTTGTTGTTGTTTTTTGTTTGTTTCTTTGTTTGTTTGTTTTTTGGTTAAAATTTATATATTAAGAGATAAAATAATTGAAAGCTTCTGTTCATTCCTGTGTTTGACATTGTTACTTTGTTACGCTTTTAAAATACCCTAAACGATTATAGATTGTGTGTGAGTTCAGTGAAGGTGTTATTTCTGATAAAAATAACTTGACTCTGCAATGTCCCTGGGTGCATCCCCACCCTAGCTCAGGAACATCCCAAGTGTTATTTGCCGTGTGGATTTCCCCGATGTTACATTGTTTTAATGTTTGCGTGGAGATGGCGTTTGTGGGGGGATCTTAGCACAGATACTTCCTAGAATAGCGAGAGAGAGAGAGAGAGAGAGAGAGAGTGAGAGAGAGAGAGAGAGAGAGAGAGAGAGAGAGAGAGAGAGTGAGAGTGAGAGTGAGAGAGAGAGAGAGAGAGAGAGAGAGTGAGAGAGAGAGTGAGAGTGAGAGAGAGAGAGAGAGAGAGAGAGAGAGAGAGAGTGAGAGAGAGAGAGAGAGAGTGAGAGTGAGAGAGAGTGAGAGTGAGTGAGAGAGAGAGAGAGAGAGAGAGAGAGAGAGAGAGAGAGAGAGAGAGAGAGAATGAATAATAATAACCAGAAAAAAATTGACAACCAGGGATTAAGTAATTATCAACACTTCTTGTATTTTGTGGGCCGGGTGGGGTTTTCTTCTACTCCCCAGGGGGGACCCCCTATTTTAATTTTTTGGGAAACGTTCTAGAACAAAACTGTTGTATTTTTTTTTAACATCCTCTATAATAAAGGGCTAAGTTCTGTCCGTTCCTCGATAGCGATTGGTCCTTCAAACACATATGACTCCTACAACCAATCATATTGAACACGTTTACGCGGACGTTCAAAACGAGTTATTTGTGGTGCAGTATTTCTTTCAAGACTTTATTTTGAGTTATGCGTCAAAAGCTCTGTTTTTGGGAGTTATTTATTTCAACTATAATGAATGGTATTTTTGACGTGATGCACATGTATGCCGGTAGAGACGGCTGTTTGAGTTACAACATGCCACCGAACGGTGGCGGAACGTCCTTGGACGGGCTTTGTTGCTCGTTTGACATATTGTGTTAAGAATACTCATTGTCTTATCTTATCTTATCTTATCAGTTGTATAGACGCTCCTTCTATACAGAAGATTGTTGCGTCCTACGCTTATCTATGGTTTGCGTTTAGTCTATCAGTGATCCTCAAACATCGAGCGGCTTCCTGCGGGCACATACACAAAAAATGATATGAAGTGTAGTGAGTATTATGTTTTAAAGAGGGAGTGGGGAATTATAAGGTGCCATCACTGCTTGATGGGTATGAGGGACGATGGTTCCACTACTATATACCTAAACTAAATGGCGTGACCATCTGCGGTTGGGTGAAGATAAATGTGTGGTTTTTTTTTCCTTTTCTCTAGAAGAGGTTTAATTGAGAAAAAAAATAAAGGTAGATAACTGGACTGATGATATCACATCAGTAACAGTAACACCCCGCAAACGAGGAACACTAAATACTAAAAAGCAGAGTTACTAGAAGGAAATGAAGCCCTGAAATTAATTCTCTCCTGTTGCTCAACCACAACGTGTTATGAACCGCATGCGTTTTTTTTATAAAATTTTTTATTTTATTTTATTTTAATGTGCAATGAGTTATTAAATCCTTTATATTAACTCGTGGTGTCTGCACCCTTGATTGCTTGATTGCTTGTCGCCAAAACTTTTGATCGATTTTTAAACCCACTTGCTCGTAAGCTAGCGAGCTGAAATTTTGCAGGCAGTTTGGTGGCGATGATAAAAACTATGTATCAAAATTTCAGATCGATCACATGTACCGTAATTGAATTATTGATTTTTTAGATTATTTTATTTATTCCTATGTATCATGTTATTTTTTGAGATAAGAGTGTAAGGGTGCGCATTATATTGAACAACCTTTCTGTCGTGCAATTAGGTATGTATTTTATTGACAACACGTTATAAACATATTCCTGATCGGTGCGCATTATATAAAACATGTTTTACGACACAACTACAAATTTGTATTTTTGGATGGTCTTGCGCTGCGTATTATAATGAGCATTCTTTTAGTTACGACTCATACATAAAGGATTTATAGTCAAAAACTTGGTTTTTTACGTTTTTTTAAAATTTTTTAATCCTTTATATTAACTCGTGTCTGCGGCCGCCCTTGATTGCTTGCTTGCTTGTCGCCAAAACCTTTGATCAATTTTTAACCCAGTTGCTCGTAAGCTAGCGAGCTGAAATTTTGCAGGCAGTTTCGTACCGATAATAAAAACAATGTTTCAAAATTTCAGATCGATCGCATGTACTGTAATTAAATTATTGATTTTTTAGATTATTTTATTTCTTCCTATGTATCATGCTATTTTTTGAGATAGAGCGTCGCGGTGCGTATTATATTGAACAACCTTTCTGTCGCGCAATAAGGTGTGTATTTTATTGACAACTCTTTTTATAAACATATTCCTGATCGGTGCGCATTATATTAAATATGTTTTACGACACAACTGCAATTTTGTATTTTTGGATGGCCTTGCGCTGCATATTATAATGAACATTCTTTTAGTTACTTCTCGTACATAAAGGATTTATAGTCAAAAACTTGGTTTTTTACGTTTTAAAAAACAAATTAAATCCTTTATATTAACTCTCTGTCTCTCTGTCTTGGGCGGGCGGAAAAACAAAAGTAAAAAATAACCCACTTCCCGTGA
The DNA here is from genome assembly GCA_944989445.1 of Ampullaceana balthica. Lineage (NCBI taxonomy): Eukaryota > Metazoa > Mollusca > Gastropoda > Lymnaeidae > Ampullaceana > Ampullaceana balthica. The sequence goes on along the minus strand of CALYLW010000137.1, from coordinate 1,092,276 downwards.
TCCGATCGAGCTGAAATTCGGCACACGGACCCGTCTCACCTAACAATGCATCGTATCAAAATTTCAGATCGATCGAACGTACCGTAATTAAATTTATGCATTTTTAGTTTATCCTAATATAACGTATGTAATTCAAATTCACTGTTTGCTATTGTTTTTTGTCACGGGATTGTTCAGTCACGCGTTGACGCGACCCATCGAAGTACCGGCGTGCTTTTGTTTACATTTTACGTGTTACGCTGAGCTCGGTCAAGCGATCGGTGACCAGACTTTTCCCCTCTCCCACCCCCACCCCCAGGGTTATAAAGCAAAGTTGAGTTAAGACGGATTCGGTCTGTAAATGTTTGTCGCGTTTGAAAATAATCAATACTGTTAGTTATGTCTTATATATCTTATCTTATCTTATCTTATCTTATCTGTTTACAGACGCTCCTTCTATACAGAAGATTATTGCGTCCTACGCTTATCTATGGTTTGTGTTTAGTCCTGCATTTTTATTAGAGATTTAAATGTTGATAAAGTGTTGGTTTTCCTGGATTCTTCAGGCAACCCATTCCACGCCCGAATTCCGGACGGGAAGAAGGAAAACGTGTATGTGTTTGTTCTTGCATACGGAATAAGAAAGGTGTTTTTATCCTTATGTCTATCTGAGGGTTGTATTAAGTTATCTTTGTGTTGTATTTCTAAATTAGAATTAATTGCTTTATGTATGATTACTACTTTGTTCTTGGTTCTTCTATCCTCTAGTGTTTCAAGGTTTAATGATTTAACTAATGGTGTTATTCTTGTCAGTTTCGAATATTCTCCAGTAATGAATCTGGCAGCTCTTTTTTGAATTTGTTCTAGTTTATCAATGTTTTCTTTGGTGGATGGGTCCCATACAGAAGATGCATATTCTAGTACAGGTCTCACCAAAGTGAGGTAGCATTTTAGTTTTATATCTCTATTACATTTGTTAAAGTTCCTTTTTATAAAGCCTAAGGTTTTGTTTGATTTTTTAATAACTTCATCGACATGGGGATTCCATGATAGTTTCTCATTTATTAAGACTCCTAAGTATTTTGCATCTTTAGTTTGGGTCAGTTCTTTTCCATGAATGTAATATTTTGAATTTATTTGTCTCTTTTTCTTTGTTACTCTTAACAGTTGACACTTTTCTGGGTGGAAAGACATACTCCAGTTAGTTTCCCATTTTATCAATTCATCTAAGTCTTTTTGTAAAATTTTGCTATCTTGTTCTGATTTAATTGTTCTATAGATTATACAATCATCAGCAAATAACCTAACTTTTGTACCTGTTGAGATGTTGTTGGGTAAATCATTTATATAAATTAAAAAGAGTAAGGGACCTAGCACAGTTCCTTGTGGAACTCCTGAGTTAACCTTTATTGGTGCAGATTTAGATCCATTAATTATTACAGTTTGCTCCCTGCCCAAAAGGAAGTCTTGGATCCAGTGATGTAAGGAACCTGAGATTCCAAAGTAGTTAAGTTTTTTAAGTAAACTAAGGTGGTGAACTTTGTCAAATGCTTTTGAGAAGTCTAGTAATATTGTATCTATTTGATCATTTTTGTCCAAGCCTTTTGATAGTTCATCTATTAAACCTATTAATTGTGTTTCACATGATCTGTTTTTTCTAAAGCCGTGTTGATGTGGGCATAGGGCATTATATTTGTCAAGGGATTTATAGTAAAAAAACTTTGTTTTTACGGGTTTGTTTTATTCATTACTGCTCTCTATTTTACTTTCGGTGTAGAGATTATGTGTGCACTTTGTCATGAGGAAGACTTCTGGAAACGTAATGGAATTCGCTTCAAGTTTCGCACGTTATCTCTAAGATTCGCGATAAATCGAGGATGTTCATTATCCAGTATGTTCCATGAAATAAATAATATAATAGTCCAAGTCACTCACTCACTCACTGTGGAACGCTGAGGAACGACGTACAACAGTCTATAGCAGTTGAAAAATCGTGTGATGATTAGCACTATAAATATTTTTTATATGACGTCATTGTTTGATCTTATATTTTAAAATACAAGGTGTGCATCGGTGCGCAAAATATTTATAAATTAAAGATGCGCTGTAAAAAAAATATTATATGACGTCATTGTTTTAGCTCATATTTTAATTTTGGAAAAGGAACAATGTAATAAAACAGACCCGTAAAAACACAGTTTTTGACTATAAATCCCTTATATATGAGACATAACTAAAAGTATTGATTATGTTCAAACGCGACAAATATTTACAGACTGAATCTGTCTTAACTCCCCTTTACTTTTAACCTGGGGCAGGGGGGGGGTGGGAGAGGGGAAAGGTCTTGTCACCGATCGCTGGACCGAGCTCAGCGTGTCACGCAAAATGTAAACAAAAGCACGCCGGTACACCTGGTTAAAACACGAGATGTTCTCACTTATGGCTGGGGTGAAGTCAAGTGACCCGTAAAATGTAAACGATAGCGACCGCTACATATAGTTTATATAGATAAACTATAAATGCATCAATTTAATAACTGTACGTTCGATCGATCTGAAATTTTGATACGATGCATTGTTAGGTGACACAGCTCCGTGTGCCAAATTTCAGCTCGATGCCTTCACGGGAAGTGGGTCATTTTTAAATCCCTTATATTAACTTCATCGCCGTCTCTCTCTTTCTCTTTGTCTTGGGCGGGCACCGCGGAAAAGCAGAAGTAAAAAATGACCCAATTCCCGTCATGCCATCGAGCTGATGCTGGAGATGCCACGGCGCCCCAGCACAATCTAGTTTGGTATATAAATGAATTCATCACTAGTGTAAAAGTCTTTCATTTTGTATTTTAAATGGTTGGGAAGTCTGACGTATTTTCTGCATCGTGGCTACATAGACCTGCTTGTTACACAAGTGCACGTCTTAAATTACTGTTAAACTTCAACCCGTGGCTTGAGTTGAATTTATCTCAAGTGAACCTCGCCCCTAGACACCCTCACCACAGCAACCCGGTCCCGCCCCTCCAGGCCATCCAGGTTGAGCACATCAACCCTGCTCCCCCCCCCCGCAGGTTGTTCAACCATAGCCACATTCCACCTTGCCGTTGTTCGGGGCCCATGGAGTGACATTCTGCCTATCTCGGCTACGCCGTTATTCCGGAATGTCAAGTTCCCGCTAATGGGCCCGAATCTCGGGATCAAAGAGGTAACGAGGCTGAGAGAGTGGAACGTCTTATCAATTAGCTTTAAGAGCTGACGGGGAGTGAAAAAAATTTGGGTGCTGGGGGAGGGGGGCGCGCCGTGTCCGAGAACCGCGTGGACAATGGACTGATGGTGGCCCTTCATGGCTATGACAGTTCGCGGTCGTTCCTTGTTTGGTGGCGGAGGAGAACACATGAAAGGCTTTTGGCCCACCTTCTGACCACGAGAGTCGTAAACGTTTGGGCGTGAAAACCGTCGAGGGTGGAAATTACGAGTCGTAAAAAATTTAGTGGTGATTAAAAAGTTCGGACCAGGAGATTAACATCGGACACAACATTTAAAGCGTAGACGCGAGAGCTAAACGATAAGTGTGTAGAGTTTAGGTTTCCCGTCGGAATGGGAGGATAGAAGGGCGCGGCAAATATTGGACAGACTTTTAAATACGCACGGATGGTTAAAGGCTGCGGTGAGTAAAGCCATTTGGAGCGGGGGGGGGGTGGGGGTGGAATTATCCGTGTTTAATGACAGACCAGGCTGAGACCGAGATGACTGAACTGAAGACCTTCTCATTATGACCCTTGTCCAGCGAATCTGACCTCCGACCTCTCTGTCTTTGGTTGACGCCACACGCCCCCCAGACGGACACAATGGACAACCGTCAAAGTAGAAGGTCGGACATAATGGGGGCTCTCTTTTCGTGTGTTTTGGTTTGGCCTCCAGATCGCCATCAAATGACTCCTTCTTCACACCTGTGGACTGACCGTGACGTGTTCAAGGGTTCGCGGTGTTCAGGCTCCGGACTCGGGTTGTTTCCCCCCTTTTAATTTTCAGGCGATCAATGACAGCCGTGAATGATGGGCCGTTAATATTCCAACAATCTCATAGTCTCATACTTTTATGTTACTGGTGAGGGGGGGGGGTAACTGAGGCTATATCGAGTCGGGATGTTACTAGGTACTAAAAACTCAACATAAAAAGTCTTAAACCCATACTTTGATGGTGCTGCAGGTAGAACAAACAGATGTCAACATGTTACTACTAGGAGCCTAAGTTATCGGATACTCGAGGAAGTATTTGAAGTAGATATTTTAAAAAATCCCATGGATGCGCTCAGTAGGTGCACTATGAATTCTTAGGTCTTACATTTATTAAACACTCTCCCCTTTGATCTGTTGACTTTGGTTACATTTTGAGACCCCCATAACTTGAGTCTAAAGAAGCGCTTAATTCTACCTACAGCCCCTAGTCCTAACACAAGGCAGGCACATTATTATTTTTTTTATTTTGATAATAATAAAATGTATATTACAGAAAATTTTGCACACATTTATTTGTGTGTGTGTTCAGCGATCTGATATTAAATTGAAATACAAAATCAGTTACCGCACTTCCAGAAAAGGTGCAGGGATTTTAAATTTATTTATTTTTACGTACTTCACGTGTGTATGAACCTCCTCATTTAAATACTGGTTAGTAGACACACACACGTTAGTAGACACACACACACACACGTTAGTAGACACACACACACGTTAGTAGACACACACACACACGTTTCAGTTTTTTTTTAATTCAAATCTTTTGATACTAACAGAACTTTCAACTAAGGTTAGGAATCAACTAGGCCTGCTAGTCTACTAGTACTAGGCCTCCTAATCCACTAGGCCTCCTACTCCACTAGGCCTCCTACTCTACTAGGCCACCTAATCCACTAGGCCTCCTACTCCACTAGGCCTCCTACTCTACTAGGCCTCCTAATCCACTAGGCCTCCTACTCTACTAGGCCTCCTAATCCACTAGGCCTCCTACTCTACTAGGCCTCCTAATCCACTAGGCCTCCTACTCTACTAGGCCTCCTAATCCACTAGGCCTCCTACTCCACTAGGCCTCCTACTATACTAGGCCTCCTAATCCACTAGGCCTCCTACTCTACTAGGCCTCCTAATCCACTAGGCCTCCTACTCTACTAGGCCTCCTATTAAAATTATACTAGGCGTACTGCTCTATAACTACTCTATAAGGGACTACTAATGCCTAATAGTCAAATAGGCCTATACATCAACTAAGCCTACTAGGCCTACTGGTCAACTGGGCCTTCTTCTCTACTAGGGCAGACTTGGCCTACTAGTCAAATTGGCTCTCTAGTCAACTAGGCCTCCACTTCTAGTCGACTAGTAGGCCTAGTTGGCTCTAAAGTCAAAAAGGCCTTTTAGTCTTTAGCCATCTAGGCCTACCAGTCAACTGGGCCTAGCCTGCTAGTCAACTAGTAGTTCAACTTATTTATTAAAGCGTCTTTCCACGCCGAACACTCGTGAAGCCTTGTGTCTGATCCCCGACGACAACTCGAGGGTCTTAGGTTCCCCGCAGCCCGGCCTCAGACTGAAAATGGTCGCGCTCAACGGTCGCCCCTGAAGCTGGCACCGCTTCACCACCGTCTTCTTTATTTGACTTCTGGCAAAGTATACATTAGAAGCGCCGCGTGGTATAAATCACGTTTGATTGACATCCGCGCCGCCAGCGTGATTGATTGTCGGGGCGAGAGGTGACGGTTGGATGACTGCCAGATAATTACGTTGTCGCCTTCCCATTGGCCGGGGCCAACGTCAATCAAGCCCCGCCATATTTATTACCACAAGCCGTCACGACCGCGCGGGCCAGCCAATCGCTACGAGCGGGATCCCCTAATTTGCCGGAAAACGTCCGTTTTTTTCCCTCTCTCCTCTCTTTCCCTACGCACCCACCCGCCCTCTTCTCTCTCCCTCCCTCGCCTTCACGAAATCCCATTGTATTGTCGGCTTGTGTACTACGTGTTGTCGACGAGGGTGGCTTTATTCACTAGAGCTTTGCGCAGCGGTGAGTGAGGGCGAATCGCGTGATTGACAGTTGCCGCGAGAGGTTGTTCGTTGCGTACTGCAGTCATCACCTCTTGCAAACTCGCGGAACGTGAAAAGGAACACACAAAACGCTCGGCCCGGACAGGATCACGAGTCAGTTGAATAGCGAGGCTCGTCTGGTGTACTAGTACCGCGTCTCTTTGATGCTCGACTTCGTTGGCTTCACTTCGGGCTTCGCACTTGGGAAATTTTGTGAGAGAGATTCACTGATGTTGGCTATTGTGGATTTTTACACTCATCGCGATATGGAATTATTTCTCAAGGATTACTTGATATAGTTCGCCGAACAACAACTTTGCAAGATAATTTAAAAGTAGTGGATTAATTTCATAAAGTTCGACAGTTTTTTGTTGAAATAGTTTTCTGAATTTGGATTAACATCCACACTTTGAGAGAGGATCCGATCCACAGGAATTCTCTATTACTACTTTGCTGGATTACACATCTTTAACCTTTTTTTGGATACCCGGTTTTATTTCAATCTGGGGGAGTAAATGACCTCATCGTCGTCCGGTCTGACCATGCTCACGTCGGGTGTTAGCCAATACCTGCACCCGGATTACCTCCAGCCGCTGCCCACCACGGTGAGTTGGACGAGAAGTCGTGGCTGTTTTGTTGTTAAGTCTAAGTATACCGCTATCTCGTCCTGCTGTGTCGGCTGTCAAAATATACTCTTCGAAGATTCAACCTTCTTTGTCGCCCTATGATTTAAAAGAATAATTCCAAGTTATTCGCTCTGATCATTTTTAAAAAAAATTCTTTAAGATAAATACAGCTGTTTAATATATCAAAGGCCTTTACTTTCCCATTTAAAATATGTTAAATATTTTAAAATAAAAATATTAATTTGCTTTAACTTTAATTTAGATTTCACGTTTTTTACCCCTTCTTTTAAAACAAATAAAAAAAATTTTAAATTTATAATTTAAAACTCCATTATCTCACCGAATGAAATAGTTGAGAGTTAAAGTTTTATTTTGAATATAAACTAGTATTAAATATTGACTTACTAAGACGATCTATATTCAATATAACCAAAAAAACCGACTTATCAGCCCCACGGCCAAGTGAATCAACCAGAGGCTTGAATAGCCTCGGCACCCTTGAATTTATCGCATTTCCCCCACTTTTGACTTTGGGGATAACTCGTTCGTGAAGGGACACAAAACTCGAGGATCATTTCGAGATTCGTGTTCCCTACTCTATACGAACGATTCGAGTGTTGCTTGTTTAATAATTTGTTTGTGGGGACTTTAATCCCCTTGGATTGTCTAAGTCTCATAATGATGACAGTGATAGACATATTACGACGGCCCATCCAAGTCCCAAGTTGACACTACTGTCTACATAGACCGGACTAACCAGTCCTACCTCGGGAGACTGTTGATAGTCCACTTCAACTGTAATATTGAAGGGATTAGATTTGTTTGCTAACTGAACTAATTGTATGAGGAGAGAGAGGGGAGGGGGGCGGTGGTTCATTTTAACATATTATTACGACTGTCCGTGTCATTATTAACACGGTAACATCACAGTTCAAAATGACGTCATAAACTTGTTAGCGTGTTGAAGAATCAGACATTTATAACTTAATGGTGTTATTTTAAAAACGACACGCGACATACAAATTATAATGACTTAGCCTATAAGAAATATTGGAAGAAAAAGTAGATTTTAACGATAGATTTTACTTGTACCTCATTAAGGTATTAAGCCTATGACGTATGTCCTTTCATTTATTTTTTCAGACCCTCTACCTGTTTGCTGAACAATATATTATAGAACTGCCACGCAATATTGTGTCAAAGTTTTCATCATAATTTGATTATTTTAGAATACAAAGAATTAAGTGGTGAAAGAAACGAGGGATTTCTATTGTTCATTTTATCTCTGTCTTGTACATATCTTTTAAGACGTGTGTTAAGTTACGTCGTACCATGATAATAATTGTGGGGTGTAGTGTAGGCTGTAATGTGACTGGAATTAACGGGTTATGCAGCAGATTTGTGTGCCCCAAGCGATCAGCTCTAAAAGCTTGGGCCGTTTTAAACCATCGATGCCGCGTTTACGACTGACTGTTCGTGGCAGCTAGCCGTATCGACTGACTACATGTAAATGTTAGGCCCACAGCTCGTGTCAGTGGGGATACACGGCAACTGTTAGCGGAGTTTTCACTCTGTAAAACTCGTTTGAGAACCACTAAAGACCCAGCACTGGGATGAAACATACCCCCACCCCGCCGACTAACATCTTGCCAGCGCTGACCAGCCATCGATCACAAAACGGTGGACTTCCGGTTATTGACTTTCTGTCCTGGTCAAGTGAGCCGCGCGTGTTTGTGTGCCATGCGTTGACTGACCACCGGCGAGTGAGAGTTCGATGTCCAGTCTGGGACTTATTGGAGCCGTGTGCCGAGCCGCCTGCGCCCGCCCTTCCCAACACACTACTGGACTACGGTCTTACAACTTTGATTTGTTTACTATCCTTTCGACTAATATTGTATTACAATGAATGTTCTGTGTTCTTAACTCATCTGGCGTACAATTCCTTACAATCTCAAAATTACATCTGTAAACTGACAGCAGCAAAACAAAAAAACAAAAATTATTCGTTCGTTCATGATCATAAATTCTCATTTTTTTCTAATACCTTTTGATAACGGTAATTGGACGGCTCCGTTTATCTAACGCTATCACGTACCCTTTTGCCAGGCCAAGCGGTTATAACGGGACGACAGGCTGTCATCTGATTGGCTTTGTTTGCCCGCTCTAAAACGTCATAAACTGCGGTTAAATATAGATTTGCCCCGGTGTTGTAATAGAATGTTTTCCCCGAGCTGGCGGTAAGTAGTTCTACCCGCCCGTGGTTCACGATACGTCTAAATGACGGTACATCACGATATAAGATTGGGGGGGGGGACCTAGCCAAATGTCGAAAGGGAAAGAGGGGAATAATCGTCGTCGAGCTGCAATTGTTCTGTTCTGTGTACGTCGGCACGGTTGGTGCTGACAGTGCTGTTTGTTGATCGCATGGTGGTACGATGGTAGCCACCAGAGGTCCCGGGTTATTTATTTAATCCACTTTCCGCCGTGAAAAAGCCGGGAATTATTTATCACATCCAAGAGCTTAGCTGGCATGTTTATTTGCGCGTCTAATAACACAGCACGGCGCGGCCTCGGCACATGAATGCCAGCTTTTAGCGAGGAGGCCTGACTGGAATGACACTTTAAGCTTATCTTAAACAATTTATTTTAGTTTTTTTGTTGTTTACATGGTGCCCACCGTTCGAAAGGGTCCGTTTATTTTCATCTATTATTTCCTGATTTTTCAGGATGATGTATTACTGTTCAATCCCTCTATAAAAATATTTAGCCTGCATTGTATTTGTATACGGTCGGACCTCTCTAAGTCGAACTTCCCTAAGTTGAAAACCTCCGTATATCGAATTAATTGTTAGGTCCCGTCCAAATTCTGCGCCTATTACGCCATTTTCCATTTTTACGCCAAGAACCCCTAAGTCGATTTTTTTGTCCGGTCCCTCTGAGTTCGACTTAGAGAGGTCCGACTGTATTTTAATATGAAATATAGTGTTTACAGGTTTGTCGCTTCAAGTGGCTTAAATTAAAATGTGTTTGTTTTCTTGTCTTCTGCAGCTGGATGCTAAGAAAAGCCCACTAGCTCTCCTGGCACAGACATGCAGCGCCATCGGTAAGGACACATCTCCTTCCAAGCCTATCATACCGCCACTGGAGAAGAAAGACTGCGAGAAACCAGACAAGTGTTCAGAGTCTGAGTCCTCCGGCAAGAGACCCAGTTCCCACGGTCACAAGGACTCGGGTCGGGACTCCAAACCTGGTTTCAGGACCTTCCCGCCCAAGGAGATCCCACCACTCGTGCCGATCTCGTCCGGTGATAAATCTTTGAGGACCTCGAGTGCCGAGCCCAAGGCGCCGATTTCCCCGAGCGGTCACACGAGCTCCAGCATGTCCAATTCATCAAACTCGTCCTCTAGACCGGTGTCCGCAGGTGGACATCATACCCACAATGGACAGCGGTCCAGCTCAAGGAGCAGCAACGGGAAGGGTGAATCGATGGTCAGCGGCGGTGGCAATGATCACCACCAGCACAGCAGCAGTGGCGGCCACCATCACTCTCATCATAGAAACCGCGACTCGCCCGCGTCGTCCGGGTCGATGTCGCACACCGGCTCGTCGTCCCCTTCCTATTCGAAGGCCATGAGCGCCCACTCAACATCTGTGATGCAGACGTCGTCCATGAGCAGTTCGGTCAAGCCGTCCGTGTCTCACCAGTCCATGCTGGGCGGCCTCCAGACCGCTGCCCATCTCGCCGGCTACCCGGCCCACCTGGCGCTCATGTCGCACGGCCTTGACCCCAGCTACCACAGTGCTTTGGCGGCCCACACTAGCCTGTCCAGTTTTTCAGCAGCCGCCGCCGCTGCCCAATCATCGGCTTTGAAGGCGGCGGCGGCCGCCGGGGCCCAGTCGGCGTTATCCCCATTTGTAACATACGCCAGGGTCCGAACGCCGTCTGGTGCGACCACTCTGGTGCCGGTCTGCAGGGATCCCTACTGCACTAACTGTCAGCTGACCCTTCAAAACTCACATTTATCGTCAACATGCAACGCACCCGGGTGTTCCCAGTGTGCCCACGAGAAATCTCTGACCAGCCTGTCCGCCCTGGGCCTCCAAGGCGCCTCGGCCTCCTCCATGCTCCTCCCCTCCCTGTCTTCGGCCAGCTCCCTGTCCAGTTCGATGTCGGCCCTGTCGTCGTTACACTCCCTGTACCCGCACAACGCACTAGCCGCCGCCCACCAGGGACTTCCTTATGTATGCAACTGGGTTTCAGGCAGCGACTACTGCGGCAAGAGGTTCAACTCCTCGGAGGACCTCCTCCAGCACCTGAGGACGCACACGTCATCGATGGACGTGTCCACGCTGGCGGCCTCCTACGCGGGACTGGGCCTCCCGTCCCTGGCGGCCTACCCGCACCTCTCCGCCCCCCTTAGCCCGAACTCTCTGAGGCGGTCCTACCCAACGAGTCTGAGTCCCGTCTCCAGCCTCCTGGGCGCCAGCAGGTACCACCCGTACAAATCCCCCCTGTCCGCCGTGGGTGCCAGCCCCCCGAACCCGCAGTCCTTTCCAGTCGGACCCTACTACTCTCCTTACACCTTGTACGGCCAGAGGCTAGGTGCTGCTGTTGTACCATGACAATTAATGGGAGATTAGCCTGCGTTTGTGGAACTGCACGCTGATGACTCAAAACTACATCAACAAAATATTTGTGATCAAATTTTTACATATTTTCTTTTTTTTTGTCCCGTGCTCTGAGTTCGAGTGACTAGAAGGAATTTTATCAATCAAAGACGTTTTTATTATGGATTATTGCATGGCATTAGTTTATGATAAAGACACATTTTGTCATCCGTTCCAGAAGATGGATTTTATGCATTGCTAAAACTTTTTAAAAAAATTATCTTTTATCAATTGATACTTTTTCTTAGTACCATATTGAAAAATGTTGCTAGTATTAGTTGATCATGCAAACGAATGCCAAGTGATGTTGCCAATCGAAACTGATGCAGAATTATTTGATATTTTAAATATCACAATTTATGGATATTTAAATTGAAGATACCAAAATGTTCATAAATTTCCTAACATCAAGTGTAAGTGTAAGGGTGCAAGTGTCTTTTTCATTTCTTTGCTTTTCTCGTTCATTTCTTAGCTTCAAAATTTTATTTTTCTGTTTTTATCTTCCACAACTAATTCTCTGCCCCATTTCATTTCTTTAAAAAATTAAATCTATTATGTTTTTCAAACTTATTCATAATATCCATTTAACTTCTTTCGTTAACAATACACACACACGGGATTCTCCTAAGTTTTACTGTGTTAATTTTTTTTCCCTCTCTTCTCCCACTCTTTATTTTGAAATGACATAATACAATATTGGGTATCCAAGGTCTTTCAGTTTCAGAGTTTTCAAATGGTGTAAACTATATATACACACATACACGCACACATACACATACACGCACACATACACACGCACACACAAATGGTGTTTAAAAATGTTATAAAATTCAATAGCTTCTTTAATATTACGGCTTCTTTAATTCTAAAAGTGTGGTTTTATATAATTTATTCTCACGTAATGTATGTATTGTGTATGCATGATATACTCATTGGGTATCTCTCTTTCTCTCTCTTTTCTCCCATCTCTCCACCCGTTCTATGCTTTATATAATTGCGTTAAGTTGACAAAACCAAAGAACAAGTTCAGAATTACTTCTAAATTATCTTGGTCACTTTCACATGTAATCCATCCCTTATGGTAACAGATATGAACCAAATGTGTTATAGACGCGAGGTGTTGAGTATCTGGGGCCATACTTAAAAGTGATGTTCTCTTTTTAATACAGTTACATTTTATATATGCACGACTGTTCATCATTATTATATAAATCACGTGACACTGTTTGCAAACACAGAAGCATATTGTATGAATATTCTGTACATCACGTGACACTGTTAGCAACACAGAGGCATATTGTTTGAATTATTGTGTGCTTGTGTGTGTGTTTTTTTATATTATTATTACATCATAAATTATTGGTTGAATTGTGTGTCATGTTTGTTGATTGGTTTATTGATAGAATTCTGATCTGCGTGTGAAACTGTCACAGTTGAGGGTCTGACCTTGCTAGTAAAACTGTCACAGTCAGGGTCTACTTCTTGCTAGTGAAACTGTCACACAGTTTCTGACTCATTGCTTGTCAAACTGTCACAGTAATAGCCTGAACTTGTTACACCCTTCACTCAAAGTTGTCACATAGTTGACAAACTGTGATCTCTCGTTGACAGATTTTTTTGTGTGAAATTTGAGTTTGTATATTTTGATTTTTTTCTTCATGTTGATAATTAACGATTGTTTTTCTTTAAAAAATGCAAACTGAATTATTATTCTTGTACATTTGGAGACTATGAAATCAAATAAATGCCATTTTTTCAAATATATGCATTGTTTTATTGCTGGTTTTTATACAATTTAAATATCTTACTTGCATATTCCATAACAGTTCCCTAATGTGAGGCTTGGATCAATGCAAGAAAAGTATCCAATGAAATTTTATTAGTTCTTTTGTAGACTTCTTTTATTCAATAGGTAAGGCAAGGGTCTTCTTCAACTGTAATAACTTTAAAATTTCTTTAGTAGAAGAAACAGCGAATTCTTTAAGTTCTAATCCGTAGTACGGCGTAGTAATTTTTTTTGCAAAATAAGTAAAGAAGAATGAAATATTCTTACAAAAATTTTTCATAAATATTTTCTTTCCTAATACATTCACTCATTTTATCTTTAAAGATGAAGGGGGAAAAAAAACTTTAAAAAAATGTCAATGCAATTTTAAATTTCAAACACTATAAATGAAAGAAATCTTACATTTAGAAAACTTTTGACATAAAGTGTATATATCAGAATTGTAGCCTTTATTTACTACCCCTCACCTTCACCACCATCCCCTCCCCCCTACACTTAATAAGCTATAAGTGTAATAAATTATAAAAAGATAGTGTTACTTTGTGTTACACGGACTGTTTGGGGGAAAGTCGTTGACAAGAAATCTGTCGGACTGACACTTCCGTCCGCTCGTTACGGTCAGGAGAATTTATCACATTGACCAGTCGGACAATGGGTTGATGTCAGCATTTCCCCTCGATTCATTCTTATTTACTTTAGTGTTAAAGTAAGAAAGGTTTCATCGCTTCTAATAATGAAGCCACGGTAATGAAAGGAACTGTTGTATAAATAAGCAGCAGACTTTGACATAAACAAAGAATTATCCCTTTGTTTACTACGGCGTCATGGCAACGTGTACCAGCATACAACCCCACAAATAAGCAGCACTCAGGGGCGGATCAAGATTGCACGGGGCCCCTGGCTGCAATTGTCCTGGGGCCCGGTCAAGGCATCTTTACTATACAATATAAAAGTTTGGGGCCCTTAAATCATTGGTGGGCCCCTGGCTTTAGCCCTATCAGCACCCCCCCCCAATCCGCCATAGAGCAGCATGCATTTACCATTAAGAAAGACATGTCCCTTTCTTTACTACTGTGTCACGGTGACCTGTTATAGGCCCAGCATGCGTACATGCAGATGTGGCACCCATTATCAGAGGAGTCAGCTGGGTGTGACGAAGTATAAAAATTAAATGACGACCTTTTCAACGATGCGGGTCAAAAGATAGACAGAGTGATACGACTGAGAGTGGTTTTTCATTTACATGTAATTTAAAATAATTTTAAAAACAAGAAGTAAAATTGTATCTCTTTAGAAGATCATTAAGCAATTGTCAACAACGCCTAACCCTGTGTCACGAAAGACGAACTGACATTATAGTTGCTAGTCACTAACGAAATCTAACCCGGCGCTCTGAAACACGCCTTGGATATTTAATGGACTCAATGTTAAGATTTGAAAGTAAAACATTCCCATACCACTTTGAACGCAAGGGGGATGGGGTGGGTGGGTGGCAAGACATGGAAACATATCAAAGGGAGCGGGTTATGATGACTCATACGTATCAGCACATGTTATTTGTTGCAATATTTTTTTAATTTTTTTATCCACAACCCTAAGAGAATAATTTAAAGTTTCCGTGACAAAAAACAAATCATAATATTAAATAAAAATGAACGGTAAAATTGAGATTCCCTGTTGACGATTTCTTTCCTACATAACACCTCCACCACAACAAACACCAATGAAATCTTAAACTCCATCCACTTAAAGGAAATGTTCGTTTAAGTGGGTTCAACAGATGTACTTGCTGTCGTTTTATAGCAGTGCTGCCAGCGCTAGGTTTTTCAAACCTAGATCTAGGTTTTTTCGACCTTGTCTAGGTTTCTAGGTTTTTTATTTTAAAAAATAGCCATAATCTAGGTTTTTCTTTAAAAAAATAAATAAACTGTGTTAAAGTACAAAATTAATAAATATGTGCAATTTATATCCTAAATAAATTCAGTTTTTCAAAAATAGTATTAAGCATTAGGTGGAAACAGTTTTTTCAGCCAATCTGGCATGTTACATTATGATATCTATGCCTTTATCAAACTAAATTCGAAAGGTAGTGCTGCTGCTGCGGTCCCATCTGTCTGAAGAAATTTGATAAAAGATAAAACAACTTGAATGAGACAAAATGTTCAATTTTATTTGACTTCATGACAAACTTAACGGATCTACCATTTTCTTCTGCCTGCGTTGAGAGAATATTCTCCCAGGTATACATGGTATAATCCAAATATAACTTTACAACCCTCAGATAAACATTGTTTAAAAACACTTTTCTTATTACTTATGCAAGAACAAACACATACAAATTGTTCTTTCCGTCCGGAATGGGTGGCCTGATCAAACGAGGAGAAACAAAACTATATCAACATTTAAATTGAAATAAAAATAAAAGACGAGACATAAACAATGAATAAGGGTAGGACTCAATAATCTTCTGTATAAGAGGAGCATCTGTAATAGATAAAATAAGAATGATTCCAAGAATGCTGATAAGATTGTCATTTATAAAGAAGATGACATAAGTGTTGAATAAATGCAGATGTAAGTATATTTTACAAATACTTTTGTAGAACATACTGGTACCTTAGGGGCCGTCTATAAATGACGACATGCATCTGGGTGGGGGGGGCGGAGGGGGGCATACTTAAGTGATATGTGTGACAAGGGGAAGGGTTTAAGAACTGTGACGTCACTTAAAAATCGCTCAACTTTAAACGAAAGTTCCACTTTAAATATTTGATTGCTTACAATATAGTTAATGACGGTTTAAATGGCTTTGCGTGAGTTGCGATATTAGACTGTAGCTCACACTAAATACACACTTAAATAACAATAAAATGATTTGAAACAAGCCAATTTTCAAATAGGATATACGGATTATTTTTTTTATTTTTTTTTGGGGGGGGGTGCTTTATGACGTCATATTTGTTTATTCTTAGCATGTCTAGGTTTTTTCTTTCGGATCTAGGTTTTTTCGACGTGTTGGCTAGGTTTTTCCGAAAATTGTCACTGGCAGCACTGTTTTATAGTATCCCCGTTTAGTAACAGAGGTGGATGCGAAGGATGGAGATCTACGAAATGTAGGGATATTATTACTAGCTTTTGTCTTTCAATTTCACTACCACCATTTTATTTTTCTAAAATGTATTTATTCTCCATCGATCTTCTGTCAGGTTCATAAATTCATTTACAAACACGTTTTAAAAATAAAGATAACGATCTGAATGGTAGACAAGAATTTCAAACGGTAGCGGTAGGGCTCTACGTGATTTATTGTTGATACAAAACGTCATAACTGCGACGACGGCCATGACAATTTTTCCACGAAACATGACCTTATGGCCTTGATCTCTCAGTTCACCCCAACCTTATTTGTCAGATACCAGGCAGCAGGAAATGTAAAGATATGAATATTATTTTTAAATTTTGATATTAAAATGCTAATAATTATAGAATTAATATTCGCTTCTTTTTTTTTAAATTGTTTTTGAATTGCGTTTGATTTACAAAGGTTTAGTCTGATACCCCGCCCCAATATTCTGTTCAAACAGACTTTATCCCTACTGTCTAAGCTCAATTGGAAAGTTTATAATACTAAAACAAATTCCTGATTTGGGGTGACAGTGAAGTTTTAATTCTATTCCGTGCTTCAAACAATGGCTACACAGGTCTATCAACGGACATTTGGTTTATTTGGGGGGAAAAAAGTGCGTGAGAAGTTATGAATTTTAAGTTATACTCACAGTGTACAAAGACGATATACATTCGTTACGGTATTATACTCACATGCAGTGTACATAAACGATATACATTCGTTACGGTATTTTTCTTGATTCAAAACATGAATTCTGTTTTATTCTTGTGAGTCCCTTCTTTGGCCCTCTTCATTCTAACAGTTCTCAAACTGCGGCGCATGTGCCCAAACGGGTGATCTTTGTCACTCTATTCATGAAACCAACTATAACACAATCTGAAAACCGTATATATATATATATACACATATACATACATATGAATTCTGACATGTCCCCAATTGGCGGTGATCAATTTTAGTAAATTATTCAAATTTTGAAATGCTCCCAAAGTTTGAGAACTACAACAATACCTCTCGGCGAACACTCGCCCCACCTAGCCAATCAAAGGATTAGCCAACAAAACAGCATCTATCAACCGGTCGCTGACATCGCTTTGACATTCGACCTGGCTCACAATCCCTTGCCTGTTTAAGGGCTCTGTACGGAGACGGGGGCCCAATCATTCCTGTAATCCCGCGGTAACCAAAATTAGTTGCAGGGACGTATTTTAAATAAAACAAGAGAAACTCTCAAGGATTCTCACTCAGAAATTGAAAAAAAGGAAGTTTTTACGCTCCTCCCCCAACCCCCCACCCAGCCGTGGTGTGTTGTGTCCGAGAGAAGCCGCCACCCTTTCGTAACCCGCAGAGCTTCTTTGTCAGCTCCCATTGTTTCAGAAGTGCTCCATCGATTGCCCCCCCCCCTTTTTTTTCTTCCAACTGCCTCCCTGTCCTTGGGGGGAATTGGAGGCTTGGGGGATGGAGGGCAGGAGACAAGTGCAGTTGGGGTGGAGTTGTGGAGCATTTAATGGGGAAAAGGCTTAGTACTAAGTTGTAGCGGTCGTGTTGTCGTCTTGAGTGTGGTGGTGGGGTGGACAAATTGGTGTGTGTGGGGGGGGGGTTGGAGATGGTGTGAAGAAGTTTGGATGTACGCTTCAGGGAAGTGTTATGTTTTGGAGGGAGCATACTTGATTTATCTAGAGATGTGCTGCTCATATACGATTATAGAAATTAGTTGCCTTCGAGACAAATGCCTCCGAAAAATTTTGAATATAAAATGGAGTGATTTTAAATCAAATGAAACAATAAGAGAAGAAACCAACCAAGAATATGTGAATTATGTGTCAACCTTTATAAGGAGAATACGTTGGAATTACATCGATCATGTTCTTCGAATGGACGAGCGAAGACTACCTCGTCAGGCCTTCATATGGACACCAAAAGGCAAAAGAAAACAAGGAAGACCAAAGGAAACCCGACGTAGAACAATCAAAAGAAAAAGGTCAACCATGGGTCTAAGAAATAATCAAGACCTAATACAATTGACGACGGATCGTCGTAAATGGAAATCAATGACTTCTGCCCTATGTGCCGTCTTCGGCCCGAGAGGAACTAACTAACTAGATATACGATTATAATAATACAAGATAAGTCATACTTTAAAACAGTGCTTCTCAAACTTTTTAGTATGGCGGACCGGCAGGTATTTTTTCATTGCACCAGGGACCGGTGAACAATTTTCCTTGAACTGACGTGGTAGCGAAATGTAATTTATATTATTTTATTTGTTTCATTGTATGTGCTGATAGCCGAAAAATTAACATGTTTTATAGGGAAGATTATAATTATATTTTTCTGTCTTTTGATAACTTCTGCGGACCGGCAGCGGATGGTCCACGGACCGGCACCGGTCCGCGGACCACCACTTTGAGAAGCACTGCTTTAAAAGAGGTTGATTTTCCGTTCATATTTCGCGTTTTAGTTGAAATCGATGCATTGGCAAGTGTCCAAAACATTATTAATAGAAAAAAATTAATAATCAAAGGTTGAATGCAATTGTTATTAAGAAAGTATTTGGATTCAAATTTTGCCTTAGTTGCCTACGGTAGGCAAGAGCTAACATTCAGTCTTCCTTATCATGACGCAATGGCTATCGTGACTTTCATGGGTATGTGTCTCTACAGCCTGACGTGATGGTTATGTTAGGGAATTGCTGTTGTGCTCGTAGCTTTAAACATTAGTGAATGTGTCATTTAGACATATGTCATTGAACCATGTATCATTTAGACATATGTCATTGAACCATGTGTCATTTAGACATATGTCATTGAACCATGTATCATTTAGACATATGTCATTGAACCATGTGTCATTTAGACATATGTCATTGAACCATGTGTCATTTAGACATATGTCACTGAACCATGTGTCATTTAGACATATGTCATTGAACCATGTGTCATTTAGACGTATGTCATTGAACCATGTGTCATTTAGACATATGTCATTGAACCATGTGTCATTTAGACGTATGTCATTGAACCATCTGTCATTTAGACGTATGTCATTGAAACATGTGTCATTTAGACATATGTCATTGAACCATGTGTCATTTAGATATATGTTATTGAACCATATGTCATTTACACATATGTCATTGAAACATGTGTCATTTAGACATATGTCATTGAACCATGTGTCATTTAGACATATGTCATTGAACCATGTGTCATTTATACATATGCCATTGAACCATGTGTCATTTAGACGTATGTCATTGAACCATCTGTCATTTAGACGTAAATTCATTGAACCATGTGTCATTTAGACATATGTCATTGAACCATGTGTCATTTAGATATATGTCATTGAACCATGTGTCATTTAGACATATGCCATTGAACCATGTGTCATTTAGACATATGTCATTGAACCATGTGTCATTTAGACATATGCCATTGAACCATGTGTCATTTAGACATATGTCATTGAACCATGTATCATTTAGACATATGCCATTGAACCATGTGTCATTTAGACATATGTCATTGAACCATGTATCATTTAGACATATGTCATTGAAGCATGTGTCATTAGTTTATACACTAAAATATATTTAAACTAAGACACGTATTAACAATGAAATGACTTTATTAAAAATAAATATTAAGACTTTTTTTTTAATTTGAGGAAATTAGGCCCTCTTTTTTACCCGGTGTGTAATGAGATAGGTCAGGGCATTCAATGAAATAGTTCCCCCATATTTTTTTCGTTCCCTGGCTTAATTAAAGTAGGCTATTAATGTCGACATCCAGGGGCATGACGCTTATGAAACGATCAACACGTGTATGTAAAAACTTGATGAAATGATGAAACCTTAATTTTCTGTGGTATGTAAGGAATGATACTTCATGCATATTATAGCTTATTGGGTTATTTACATTTTGAGGTATAGGCGTTAACACATTTTCTATCAAATTGTCAAATCAAATAGAGAACACTTTAAAAAAAATTAAAAGGCCTAAAATATCGCTGCAGTTAGTCAATAAAATTGGACCACTGCAGGTTCCGTCATCAACCGACCCCAACCGCCCCTCCCCACTTTACTAAACCACTGGATGGTGACACATCAGACGCCTTGCTCTGCGGACCAGGATCCTGTTTCATTTAGTCTCTGAACGCCGTGAAATACGCGGAATGCCGTTAAAAAGGACCAAAGGACTTCATTTAAAGCTAGGAGAACTTTCCTATGCATGCATCTTACTTCCTAGAGCAAAATGTGATTAGAAATTTAAAAAAAAACTTAACACATAAAAAAATAAAAAATAAAAATTAAATTAAATTAAAAAAAACATATTATAACAATCTCTCGCCGGTAAACCCTGTCTACACGTTCGTTGTCTGTTGGTGTCGCTTCACCAAGAAAGTGTTGAAATTCAATTAAAAAATCTAAACACGACGCATATCCCCCACAGTTCAGCAGGGCTTCTCAAACCTGTTGATGAGGGGTGTTAGTGTGTCAACACTTGACGTTTTAAAATTACCCGCGGTCATATTTGCAAATTATCGATTCCACCCCACCCCCCACCATTCATTGATTTAAAAAATTAGTTTTTAATGACCAATCTTACAATTTGTATCTAGCTTCGGCTCACGAAGACGTGCTGATGGTTTCATGGGCCGCCACTTCCGGTTTGAGATACACTGCTAGTGTCTAGAAGTGTGTGCGCCATAAAAGTCCATTACTTGAATGTGTGTTCTTGTGCTGTGTGTGTGTGTGTGCGTGCATGATCATCAAAATTACGATTGTTGTTTATCCGACAACCACGCTGACACACTTAAAAAGAACCATGACATAATAAAGGAGGACGCCCTCAACAATCCAATGGTGTACATTGCCTCATGTCCATCAAGGCCAAGTCCCTCATTCCATCGATGCCCAGCAATGTTATTGCTCTTCCCAGTAACATTGGCAAACCCCTCAACATACATACATACATACATATATATATATATATATGAGCCAGAATTATCAAAGGCATCGATCGTGGGTCCTTAATATATAGAAGAAGATCAATGTTCCCTTTAAGCAGCGTAGAAATACCGCGCAGCAAATTTGAAATGAATAGTATAATGTACGTGTTTGTGTGGTGTAAAATTGTGTACTCAAAAATGGATGCTGTGCAACTTTTCAATACGGTTTTAATGTTTTTATTTTGCACACGAACCAATCACTCTTAAAAGGAAAATTGAGTAGGAACCTCGCAAAGGACTGCAAATCCAACGTCCAGTAAAGGGTTAACCTATGATAATAATCAGGTCATATGTCAATAACATATTTGTTTGTAGCCCACTGCAGCTAATGTATATAACTAATGAGATGTGAAACATGAGCTTTTGTAAATTTGGGAACCATTTGCATTTAAAATGGTATGCCATTTGTTTCCTTTTTTCAAAAGTGGTATACAATAAATAATAATATCTTCATAACAGCACAATAATAATAATGCCAAAATAATACCATAATTATATTGCAAGTTCTAACGTGGTCCGTGATGTTACATACAAGCCCCGTAGTTCTGTTCCAAGGCAGTAAGTCATTCAACTGCAATGTACCGGCATTTAAATTGTTGCGTAATTTCATTTGGCTAATTGAACTCAATGATTTAATCTCATCTCTCGCTGATCATCTTGATCGCGTCATGCAAGTTTCTAGAGCTAGTCGTATTCAAAGACAAACTGGTTTTCCTTTTCAATTGAGACACAGGATTGATTTATAAAAAATTATTTTAAAAAAACAGCCAAGCGCAGACAACGTGGCTGTAGTTTGCGCCCAATTACGGCATTAATTTAGATGTGCAATTTTCTGAGCAAGGCTCACGAGTGCCAAGACGATAATCAGGCGATAAACTGTCGGCATTGACGTGATTTCTTTGTTGTATGTTTTAGGGACGTTTCAAGTGGTGGTGGCTGGCTGGGTGGGTGGGGTGGGGTGGGGTGGGGAGGACGTTGTGTTGTTTGGTAGGGTGTAGGGGTGTGTATCGCCCTGTTGGTGATAGAAGCCTAACTATGATCAATTCAAGATCGGCTTCACTAGTGGTCCCTTTATTGGTCCATTTATTGGTCCCCTTGCTAGTCCTACTATTGGTCCATTTCTTGGTCCCACTATTGGTTACATTATTTGGTCCACACTATTAGTTCCATTATTTGGTCCCACTATTGGTTACATTATTTGGTCCCACTATTGGTTACATTATTGGTCCACACTATTAGTTCCATTATTTGGTCCCACTATTGGTTACATTATTTGGTCCCACTATTGGTTACATTATTTGGTCCCACTATTGGTTACATTATTTGGTCCACACTATTAGTTCCATTATTTGGTCCCACTATTGGTTACATTATTTGGTCCCACTATTGGTTCCATTATTTGGTCCCACTATTGGTTACATTATTTGGTCCACACTATTAGTTCCATTATTTGGTCCCACTATTGGTTACATTATTTGGTCCCACTATTGGTTACATTATTTGGTCCCACTATTGGTTACATTATTTGGTCCTACTATCGGTCCTAAAACCAGCCCACTAATGGTCTACCATTCTTCCCGGTGCTATTGGAGCCCCAATGTTAGTCCCATTCTTTCACTAATGTATTCCTTAATGAAACCATTCCATTTGCTTCTCTTTATTGAAAGTTAAATAAATTTTTAAAAAATAGAAGTTTGCTTGTTTTTGTGGATGATTTTTCTCCATAGTATACTAGGGTTGGGTAGGGGGGATTGGGGTTAGGGGCCGTCCGTAAATGACGGCACGCACCTAGGGGGGAGGGGGGGTCCACATATTTGTGACGATGTGTGACGAGGGAATTTCAGTGTAAGTCGGAACATAAAGAAAATATATGAAAAATTCTGTAAAGTCCTGTATCTTACAGTGTTATCAAAACTGTAACAGTTGATGACATAAAAAAGAGGTATTTAAAAGAGAGAAAACAATTCCAACCAAATAAATTTAAGTAGAGTATAGTATAGTATAGTATAATATGGCAACCGTCCGTCCTCATGGGACGATGGCGTGTACTCCTGCTCCTCTGCCCCCCCTGCCCTTTCTCCTGGCCCTTCTCTCTTCACTCAAAGCTATGAGGGATGCTCCCCGCCACATGAATGCCCTCACGCACTTTTGCCCACCAGGAGGTGCGCTCCTCGGCAATGGTCTCCCACGTTTTATGGTCTATATGTGCCAATGACATGTCTTTCTTGCAGACGTCCTTGAAGCGCAAGCAGGGGCGACCTCTTTTTCTCATACCGGTTGCCAGCTCACCGTAAAGTAAGGCTCTAGGAATGCGCTCCGAGCTCATCCTGCGGACATGACCTAACCACCGCAGGCGCCTCTCACTCAGAATTGAGTGCATACTCAGCATATGGCTTCTTCTGAGTACCTCGACATTGGTGATCTTGTCCTGCCACTTGATGCGTAGAATACCACGCAAGCATCGTAAGTGGAAGCTGTGGAGCTGCTTTGTTTGCTTGGCGTAGGTCGTCCAGCACTCACTGCCATAGAGGAGTGTGCTGAGCATGCAGGCCTGGTACACAATGATTTTCGTCCTATCTGTGAGCTGCGCATTGTTCCACACTCTTTGATTCAGCCTAGCCATTAATGATGCGGCCTTGCCGATTCTGGTTCCTATTTCCTTATCCAGGGAGAGTGTGCTTGTGATGTTACTGCCAAGGTAGGTGAAATCATCGACGACGTCCAAGGTGTTTCCCTCAATGGAGATTGCTGGAAGGCGGTCAGTGCCTTGTCTCAAAATGTTGGTCTTTTTTAGGCTAATCGTTAAACCAAAATCCTTGCATGCCTCTGAGAACTTATTGACCAACTGTTGGAGTCCTGCCTCTGTATGTGAGGTAAGGGCTGCGTCATCCGCGAAGAGCAACTCTCTGATTAATACATTTTCCAATTTGCTCTTCGCACAGAGCCGGCTGATATTATATAGGTTTCCATCCGTCCTGGTATGAATGTTCACACCCTCGGAGCAGACCTCGAAAGCATGTCGCAATAGCATCGAGAAAAAGATACCAAAGAGTGTTGGAGCCAGTACACAGCCCTGTTTGACTCCGCTACAAACTGGGAAGGGTTCTGAGGTGGCACCATTGAAGAGCACTGTGCTGTGCATATTGGTGTGGAAGGACTCGACGATGGAGAGAAGCCGCGGCGGACATCCTATTTTTTCCAGTATACGTAGCAGACCCTTGCGGCTGACCAGGTCAAATGCCTTCGTTAAATCTATGAAGGCAGTGCAGAGGGGATTCTGTTGCTCCCGACATTTCTCTTGTAGCTGACGGAGTGAGAAAATCATGTCCATGGTTGATCGGCCAGCCAGAAAACCACATTGTGATTCTGGGTATACATTTTGTGCCAGAATTTGCAGGCGTGCAAGGACCACTCTCGCAAAGGCCTTTCCCACAATACTCAGTAAGGAAACACCAGGATAGTTATTGCAATCGCTGCCATCACCTTTGTTTTTGTAAAGCGTGACAATTTTGGCGTCGCGCATTTCCTGTGGGATGTGTATTTATTAAATATTAATAAAAATACAGAATGACGCTTAATATTATGATTTTTTTTAATGGGGGCGCGTTCGTAACCACTAAAGAGTGTAAGTCGGGACCGGCGTAACCCGAGGACTCCCTGTATTTTAATTCATTTCCAGTTCTTGGATTGTTGCTTCGGCTCTCAGTTATACTCAGGTTAGAGATCGGTCACATCTTGTTGATGGTACATTGTCTTGCTAACAGAAGGACCAATTGTGTTGATGGTTTGGGAAGAAATATTTTGTAAATAGCTGACCCGCGGCGTAGCATACGCCGCTAATGATTTAGTGACCGGGTGAAGACTTCCTGAAAGTCACAGTTGTCAAAATGGGGTGGGTTTGGGCAAACGGCTGTGAGTGAATGAAAAGAAGGAACTCTGGAGAGACCCGCGGCGTAGCATTCGCCGCAGACTTGCTCATAATAGACAGTGCAAAGAATGGTTGGGGGGGAGATGAGAGTACAGACACAAAAAGCAGCACTAATTAAATAAAACATAGCGAGTAAGTGTAAAGACGTGCACACTGTGGTTGTTGTTACACGCCTCCCATTTATTAACCGACGTTCACTCGCGTTGTATTGATTTCTTTGTGATGTAGTTTGTGTCCATTCTTTCTCCACTTTCTTTGCACTCTCCATGAGCAAGTCTGCGGCGTATGCTACGGCGTGGGGCGTCTATTTTAATAATAATTATAAATCCTCAAATCCTTTTTTTTACATCGTTCCGTTTTCAAAAAATTAAAACATAAGCCTAAAACAATGACGTCATATAATATCAATATACATAAAACGATGACGTCATATTATATTTTTATACAAAATCTTTCGCAGCGCCACCTAACAGCATTATTCTATACATACATACATACAGACGACGGGAATTATGTATATTGATATGACGCATTAAAATGGAGAGCATTCATATATATATATATATATATATATATATATATATATATATATATATATATATATATATATATATATATATATATATATATAGAGAGAGAGAGAGAGAGAGAGAGAGAGAGAAAGAGAGAGAGAGAGAGAGAGAGAAAGAGAGAGAGAGAGAGAGAGAGAGAGAGAGAGAGAGAGAGAGAGAGAGAGAGAGAAAGAGAGAGAAAGAGAGAGAGAGAGAGAGACCAAATTCATTGGTTATCGGTGATGACAACGAGGGTCTATTAAAGACCTAATAAGGGAAGAAGAACATGGCAGTCATGGCATGTAGTGGCAAGGTCTAAGATGTGTTTTCAAAGTTCGTTCTTTTAAGTTCAGCTCGGCGGAGTAACTGCGTCATGTGTTGTGTCTTCTGTGTCATGTAGTTAAGTGGGGCTTCTGTGTCATGTAGTGGGTCTTCTGTCTCATGTATATAGTGAGTCTTCTATGTCATGTATAGTGGGTCTTATGTGTCATGTAGTGGGGCTTCTGTGTCATGTAGTGGGTCTTCTGCGTCATGTAGTGGGTCTTCTTTGTCATGTAGTGAGTAGTGTGTCTCTTTCTGTCACTTGAGTGGGTTTATTGTGTTGCGTAAAGCGTTTCACTGAATTTATAAGCTTGATGAATGGCAATAAATAAAATAAAAAATTTCGACAATAGGCTGAGACCCCTGATCTGGATCCATGACTCGTGACTCCTGATTTTAAGACAGTTTATCCCAAGTGTAAGACCTCATGACTCCATGGTGACACCAGTGATGTCATCACGACTTACCTGTCCACGTGTCCGTGTCCGGCGCTCCACGCCCCCATTCCCATACACCTGATGGGTGTCAATACTCCATTATCCCACGAGCAAGCGCTCCTAGCGCCATCTCATTACAATCAATTCTGCCTGAGTTTGGGCGTCCATTACGGAGCTTGAACGAGGGCACAATGGTAGACCAGACGACTCGTGCACGCCCCCTGTTTGGACGAGAATCACGTACAATAGATGCTTTACAGCCGGGCATCTTTCGTGGGCCCCCGTGCCCCTAACACGCTATGGGTACCTCAAACTCCCCGCCCATTCAATCCAATCGTCATTGTGAGTGAGTCGAGAATAAGATTTATGTCGCAATGGAAGGGTCACCGTGACATATCCAAGTTTATTCCAAAAAAATTATATACTTATTTAAAAAAACAACAACAAAAAAAACAAAAACAAAAAACAACAAAAAAAACCAATAATTTGAATTTTGTTTTGTTTTGTTTGTTAAAGTCTAATTTCGGAATGGAATAAAACTGTCAGAGTAATAGACATTCTTCTATGCATGCCATTTTTATTATCAACAGCAGACGGCATTCCAAACAACAGATAAATAATTCTCTAAATTTAAATTGTTGAGTTTTTTAAAATATAATTTTTATTTTATTTCGTTGTCTCTGTATAGATATGTGTGCAGTATAAACCTCTCAGACAAACAACATTAAAGAAACAACTCTATTAACAAACACAAAAAATTTTGAACGACAAGTAAAAACCAACGAATTAAATCAACAATTCAAATTATGTTCTTTAATCGGGCAAACGGCATCCATATTAAAATATTTTCATCCCGTTGAAGTTTCAATCGAATATTTGTTTGACTTATACTCCGGGTCGTGTACCTTTCCGAACCCAAATCCCCGGCTCCGAATTCCGTTCACAGTTTCGGATTGCGTATTGACATCTTGATCGTAACCAGCTGAATCGTGGGGATTATAACCACCCCGTAGCTACGCCCCTGTAAGGTAAGACTGCGTGGCATGGGAGGGCCTGGGGAGGGGGGGCGGGGAGGCGGCATTTAACGGCAAGCCATCGTGGCTATAGTACAGAGCAGGCATATTTATCAACATTGGTCACTTGTTAGATAAATGGCATGGGAGATGGATGAGGCTGGAACTGATGTGTGTGTGTGTCTGTGTGTTTCTGTGTGTGTGTGTGAGGAGCAATGATTCATTTAAGCCACATGGCCACCCAGATTTCTGATCGATGCAGTGCAGCAGTTTAGAATTACCGCGCAGCAAATTTTGTAAAATATTGCACAAAAATGAGCGCTGTGCAAATTTGCACAGGAGTTGTTTTTTTTTCTTGGCAACGGACCAACGAACCTTAAAGACAACATTCGTGTGGGGGTGGGGTGGGATGAAGGCAGATGTAGTGGTAAAATATTGTGTTCGGCTGGGAGGGGGGGGAGTGAAGAGGGAACAATGATGGAACCAACAGCCGGAAAACTTTCCATAGCAGTTAAAAAAGCGTGTGGTGTTTCTCGCCTTAAAATATTAAATGACGTCATTGTTTTAGCTTATATTTTAATTTTGGAAAAGAGAACGATGTAAAAAGAGGATTTGAGGATTTATAATTATAAAATATTTTGTGTACATTTCAGGAAGTTTAATATTTCGTATTTACCAAACAGGGATAAGTTACTTAGGCTTTTGAAAAAACCCCTAGTTTCAAAATAACCAACTTGCCGAGGAAAGGAAACACAAGTGATTTGAAAAAAAAATATTCAGACCAGTTCTTGGATCTTGTAGTGTTCGCGCTTAAACCCGTACCCCAATGGATTATGCAGCCGAGTGAGTGGTGAATAATGCGGGGGGGGGGTGAAATATATCTTACTATTCAGAAATCCTTTGTTCTGCGACACGTGCGTGTCTTGTATGTAATACAGAAATAATAGAAGCCTCTTGAGCCAAATCAATTACCAATTACCAGTGGTGACCGCGAGTTGTATGGATGGGTGATAGAGCAGTAAACGAGCCGTCAGTTAGAGGGTGGAGTACCTACCATGTGGTAGACCATTAAAACCAATGGACGTGTCGTCAAGGAATCATGGCGGAAATATTTACGGGCGGGGATATTAACGTATCTATTGTTTAGAAATTGTTCACGGATATCTTAAACGTAATTAGTATTATTAAAATCTTAATTGTTGTTTTGTGCAGTTAAACAAATTTTAACAGCCGTGGAGCCTTTTACGAGTGTGTCTGGAGTCCCGCTGAAGTTTTAATAGTTATTTACGGCGGTACAGCTTATTGCAGGTATTAACACAGTTCGCTTCTTTCATCTGAAAACACACACACGCACACACACACGCACACACACACAAACACAAACGCACACACACACAAACACACACGCAAACGCGTTACACGTGTAGAATATGAGAATATGTTTAAAATACTTTACTTCCAAAGGCGTCACTAGGGTCGGTGTCACCCAGTGCGGTAGCTCATGGTGGTGTCACCCCCTCACGACTTACCCCATGACACAGACCTCCCCCGAGTCTGACATTGTCGAATAACGGAAATATACTGAATTTTACACCTTGATGACACCCCTTGTGATGGTGTCACCCGGTGCGGACCGCACCTCTCCATGTGGCGCCCCTGTACATCTTCAG
This sequence comes from Ampullaceana balthica, assembly GCA_944989445.1. Taxonomy (NCBI): domain Eukaryota; kingdom Metazoa; phylum Mollusca; class Gastropoda; family Lymnaeidae; genus Ampullaceana; species Ampullaceana balthica. The sequence goes on along the minus strand of CALYLW010000137.1, from coordinate 1,063,090 downwards.
TTTTACTCTATTTTTTTCCACGTGATTATTATCTTTGATGGCGGTGCGAATCAAAGATATGTATAGATATCGATACAGAGTGGTATGCACTTGTGAAACGAATCAACGGTATAGTTTAAGCCAGTGTTGGGCGCGTCCCCCGAAGGCTCCGTAAAGGGGGGCTCGTTTGACCGTTATGCAGAGGTGTACTTAAAACAATTTTATAGACAAATGATACTATTTACAGTCGCGCGCGCGGGGGGGGGGCGAAATGTTTTCTTTCTTCCTAGTGGGTGGGGGGGGGCACGACAGAAAATAATTGAGAAACACTGGTTTAAGCTAATATACGACTGTGTCTCGCAATAAATAACGCTAACTTTGGATGAGGAAAGAATTTAGTTGTTTCATTTTATTCTTGAAGTTATTAATTTTCCGTATATAGCCGTTTTCTATTATTTGGCTTTGTCACTTAACACATTCTCGAAACCAGAAGAAGGGGAGGGGGGAAAGCGTTAAGAGGGCTAGTTTTTTTAAAAAAAGATCATTCGCCGATCTATTTGAAACATAGCATCTTCCATCAAACACTGACACTGCGTCACACCTACGGCGTCATTGGTGCGTCACAAAATATTCAGGAAGAGTTTCAAAGCTGGACTACACTGCGCATGTCAGGTCACCTTTGGGGGCACACCATCGCGACGTCTGCACACACATGCAGCCGTAGTACGTCATTTGACGAGACTGTGATACAGAATGTACAAACAAATGTTTGCGTGATGTAAGTCTATTGATGACTCCCGGAACTCGCCAAATGGTGTGTTCACACGTACAAATTTTGATAAAAAATTATTTACGTCTGAACCGCCCTTAAGGTTTACGGAAGAAAGAAAAATAAATATGAAAATCATACAAAATAATAGCACCACGCAACATGGTTTGTGTGTCGAGATCCCGATAGTTTCAACGTTGTTTTAAATTACACTGCGAATCGTTGTAATGTCAATGCGTTGTTAAAAGCCATTAAAATCCGGGATATATTGCGTTCGTGGGAGAGGATCTGCAAGACATTATCTTCGGACGGGCCGGGTACGCGGCTTTGTGCGTCGAGTACAAGAATGGAAGCATGTGGACCTCGAGGTGTCGGTCTCTCCAGCATACGGTATCTTCCGATCTTAAGTTTTATTTAATATCGCCGTCAGCCCCCCCTGGCACCGCACCGCATCAGTCACGCCACAGGCCTGCAGGAACCGAGCAGCGTTCTCTGATCTCTTCGCGTTTTCCGCACCAGCTGTGAGAGCGAATAATAGCTTGTAATATCAAAGTGAATTTATTGTGGGGTTGTTTTTTTTGTTGTTTTTTTTGAGTATCGGTTGAGGTTGTGGGGAGGGGTAGGGTAGGAGGAGAAGCGCGGGGTGGACAGATTGAAATTGTCGTTTGGAAAGAAAATCATGTAAGACGCATGGGCGGAGACGCGGAAAAAAAAAGGTTTCTAGGGCGGCGAAAAAAAAATGGAGCGGAGGTTGCGTATCCTTCTGCAGATTTATTGAATGGTTTTACAACTGAAATAAAAAAATAAAAATAAAATAAAGCGATAAAAATTGCATTGCATTAAGGCTATAGAAGGCATTCAGGGTTGGAGGTAGAAAAAGAGTTTTATTATTATTATTTTTATTTTTTTTTGGTGTCGTTGTCGTGAGGGTGGTGGTTGGTGGGGGGCGTTAAGTGAATTGCACAATAATGGGAAAGAGAACGAGGGGAGCGCCGAGGAAAAGGGGGGGGGGACAACAACATAAAAACCGAGCGAATTCATTTCTCTGACATCTCCCAGGGCACCTATTGCAACGGGGATGATTTAGCGACGCAGCTGCGCAAAATTGCGCTTTCACTCGCGTGACTCGAACGCGGAGAATTATGGGCTGCCGTTTAATTTTTCTCCAGGCAGTCATTAACAGATGAATACAAGCTCGTGTTCTGTGGGGGCCCCCATAGCCCGGGCATTGACAGGCCAAATGGGATCGTTATTTTATGGACAGGGCAGCTGTCACACGTTGAAAATCCATCATCGGATCTTTTAGCCTGTAGGCCAGACGAGAGAAGCAGACGTGCACATCGAGTGAGACAAGATAGTGGCAGAGGAGGACGTAGCGATCAGCAGGCAAGATGGATATGGTACGATGGTAGAAGGGAGGACTTTGGACGAAAGACAAGTACACAGCGTGGCAAAGTGATTAGAGGCCTAGTGCAGAAGAAGACATGGGTGGGGTCTACCACGGTGGTAAAGTTGTTATGGGTCTGGTACAGTGGTAGAGTTGTTATGGGTCTGGTACAGTGGTAGAGTTGTTAAGGGTCTAGTACAGTGCTAGAGTTGTTAAGGGTCTAGTACAGTGGTAGAGTTGTTAAGGGTCTGGTATACAGTGCATGGTAGAGTTGTTAAGGGTCTAGTACAGTGGTATAGAGTTTTTAAGGGTCTGGTACAGTGGTAGAGTTGTTAGAGGTCTGGCACAGTGGTGTAGCTGTTAGGGGGTCTTGTATTTCGGTACAGTTGCTTGGAGAATAGAACAATGGTATAATTGTTAGGGGTCTGGCACAGAGGTAGAATTTCCGGCACAGTGGTGGAAAGGCTACTGATCCCGTATGGCGCAATGTATGGTATACATGTAAGGTCTAGTTGTACAGATGTTGTATTAGCAGCTGAAGTCATGCAATAGACACATGTGAGCATGCCTCTTAAATGTGAGCATGCCTCTTATATGTGAACATGGCTCTTATATGTGAACATGCCTCTTATATATGAGCATGCCTCTTATATGTGAGCATGCCTCTTATATGTGTACATGCCTCTTATATGTGAGCATGCCTCTTATATGTGAGCATGCCTCTTAAATGTAAGCATGCCTCTTAAATGTAAGCATGCCTCTTATATGTGAGCATGCCTCTTTTATGTGAGCATGCCTCTTAAATGTGAGCATGCCTCTTAAATGTGAGCATGCCTCTTAGATGATAATATAAGAAACTTCGAGTCTAACTCTATTCCGGAGTCTATAACTGTTGACCTACGACGCTACTTAGAAATAGGTTATTTGAAACAAACTTTATAACCATGACAAATTTTTACATTCTCATTACATTTCATTCCGAAATTCCTGTGTTATGTGATCCAGACGAAGCCATGTTTATGATGGCTGCAAATAAACAGTATACCGGTCTACTGAACTGGTCATTACTTCAATGGCTGTTGGACATGTCTGTGGGTCTGTGGAAACGGATAAGTCTATTAAATTGCTCCATAATCTATCTTCATTATGTTAGCATGTTTGAAATTATTTTATTTATTTTATATTTAATTATAAATTTGTCTATGTTTCCATTAGTTTTTGTGTGTGTTTGTGTGTGTGTTTGTGTGTGTGTTTGTGTGTGTGTTTGTGTGTGTATATATATATATATATATATATATATATATATATGTGTGTGTGTGTGTGTGTGTGTGTGTGTGTGTGTGTGTGTGTGTGTGTGTGTGTGTGTGTGTGTGTGTGTGTGTGTTCGAAGAGAAAATAATTACAAAGTCTTTAAACCATGCAAAGTGTTATTCTGAACATTTATTCAATTTCTGGCAAGTCATGTACTGTGACCGAACATACCACGTTCAATTGGTCCTCCAAAATTTTAGTAATACAGAGTATTTTGCCCTTGGCTGCAACTTACTTTTAAAAAAAAATATTTAAAAAAAATAAATAAATACAATTTTTAAAAAATGTAAACAAATCTTTGTTGTTTCAAATATTATCCCCAGTAATTTGATGAGGGATATTTTATTTTTTTTCATTTTCTCCGCGTTTACGCGTTCGTCATCCAATCCATGTTTACGGAGTGATATCTTGAAAACATCAATTACGATATAAAAACGTTCAAGGTTTGACTCAAGATATTGAAATATGACTTCTTCTTTGATTTTTTTCACCTTGGTGGTCAATGCTCAGAGATTGTAAACAAAAATATCGTAACTTTGGAGATTCCAAAACAGAGAGAAATGCTTTATTAGAACAGGGGACAAGCCGAGGGAATATTTGATGGGAAAAATTAAAATAAAACAATCATTTACATTGCCGACTAAAGTAGTGTCTTTATAAATGAATTAATATGAATTCTTGTACGCTACAGCCGACAGGCTATAGCAATCATCAGGAAATAAATGACAAAACTATAAATCAAATCAACAATAATTAAAACACAAACGGACATGTTGGACAACGTTTGACACCTCAATTCATTCTCATGTCTCGCTCGCAGACAGGGATACTCAAGTAAGCTTACATGTTTGATAAACAAATACAACTGTAGTGAGATGATATTTAAAACAGAAATAGTCAGTATTGTTTCAAGGGGAGGTAATGTTGGGATAAACCGCAACCCTTGTTTCCGGAGCACGGCTGAAAGGGAACTAACCGCTGAATGTTCCCATGTGAAACAATGCCGTCAAGTTTCCCATGCCAGGGATTCTCAAGCCAGGCTGTTAACCAACCACCGTGTATGGTAAGTAATAAGTTGACAATTGTCACGGGAGCTTGCGTCAGAGACTGTTGGCCAGGTATTAGGATCTACGATGAACTATAGTTGACAATTAACCCCCATGGCTACTGGGGTTAAAGAAGATTAATACAGCTGGGCTAGGCCGACGTGATTAGTAACGGCTCAGGGAACTTGGGTCATGTAGCACACAATAGTAATGGTCTTAAACAATGGTGTAAACACTCTTGGTCAATTACTTGGCATTGAAGCACAAGATTATTGGCTATAGGTACAAGGGTCCTGACTGGAGTTGCAAGTCACCGATGGTCCAAAGTTCTGATGCGCAATGGTACAAACCTGGTGACATTAGGTACTAGTTGACCTACAGTCAATGGTGGCGCTGGGGACCGGCGGTCACGTGCATCTGTTGCCCGAAGTAACGGTGGTCCATGTTCAAGTCACTAGTGGCCCACGGTACTGTCGACCAATGGCCAGCCACCTTGGCCTCTTCAGTTATACCCTTAGGAACAAGCAACTCACTATGAGATGTTAATCCAAATCACCGCGAGATGTTAACAATCCATGTCGCTACAAACATATCCTACATTTCAAAATGATTTTGTTGACGAACATGTCCTCAAAAATGCTCGCGCTCCTCGTCTGCAGCTAAGTCTCACGAGTAGAAATGACCGTTAGAGTTGACTGGGTACATGTGAAACCCAGAAGCCCCCCCCCGCCAACTCTCTGACAGCTGCGTCACCTCTTCCATCCAAAGAATGAAGCTAATTGCATGTTTTCGTCACCTCAACATTTATCTGTGGCGGTTATGCCTGACGTGGGATCGCATCCTCTGTCAGCCGAGAGGTGCGGACAGCATGTGGTTTAAACCATGACAGCTTAAGCTCGGAGGGGGAGGGGGAGATGGTTGGGGCTACTGATGGTGTGGCCCACAAGGGCCGACTACCCCACCCCTCCTCTCCCGGAGCCCCTGAACTGAAAGGTTAATTGCCTACAGTGCCCCGGCAATGGGAACTCTAATCTATGTCGGATTACACGTTCGGATCAGAGAATTAATCGATTTCCGTGTTACAAGACTCGGGGCGAAAATTAAAATTTTCATCATAAAAAGGATGAAACCAATAATGGCTTAATTAATGATGTCCGGTTATAGATCAAGTCGATTATGACGTGTCGTATCTCATGGAGTAGATAGAAGTTAAGCTGGTCGCGGAGTCGGGTCCATAGTTGATGTGGCATGCGCTATATCCAAATTTTAGTTACGCGTTCCTGAAGAGCATTATTAATCTTGGACTAAGCTGCTGTTTTAAAGGTTAACATGAAGTCAGTCACATGGAACCCTATACTTGTAGCTACGGCGTGGCGGTCAGAGAGAGAGAGAGAGAGAGAGAGAGAGAGAGAGAGAGAGAGAGAGAGAGAAAGAGAGAGAGAGAGAGAAAGAGAGAGCGATGGGGGTGTTATTGCGATCCAATCGCATCCCCATCTCTGTAAAGTTTAACACATATAATTATAGCTTGTCAAACAACTTTACCAACGGAAAAAAATGTTTCTTCTCAGATGCTCAGGTCAGAAACTTCATTTAACACGACTAAGTATCATTGAGTGGCATCAAAATACAGTTAAGTGCAAACGTATCAGCGCGTAAAAATATTTAGACCCACCAGTTGGTGCCGACCTGGAAAGGTTACAATTTCTCTTCAACAAAAAACCTTTTCAGTTGGTTCGAAGTGCCTTCCGTTTGCATGAAGAAGGAAGATATATTGACAAGTGACGTATGCTTAACATCAGTCGGCGACAAGGTTAGGCGTAAAAACTCAGTTCTTTAGATTAAGTCAAATAAGTGATTCGAGTATAGACAAAGCATTGATCGGATTTCAGCGCCAGGCTAATATCATGGGAAACCGGACATTGAGCTGCCATTATCAATTTCTCTCTAGTTTGCTGAAAGTTTGTAAGTTAAGATCATCGATCCTTTCGAACGTCTCCATTGTCTCGCCATATGACAGCGTATTTGAGCCGTAACGTCGTCGTTGTAAGAAAACTAATACATGAATTTTACATTAGTCCATGCATCTCCGAAATTGATGTAATCGTTTCCGCGGGAGGAAAAGGTTACACGACCATTGCGACTACTTGATTGAAGTGAAGTCGTGAAAGGCAGGTTCGTTGGGACGAGTGCTGTAAATGCCCTTGTTTTTTGCTGAATGGATTATAGGAATTGATATCTGCACGATGGTAGACCTGAAATTCAGATATTTTGGATGTGGTCAGTGTTATAAAAGTATCGATGGGCCCATGGACCGCTGAAAACACGTCGTATGTCTTTGTGTATCGATGGGCCCATGGACCGCTAAAACACGTCGTATGTCTTTGTTGTACGATGGGCCCATGGACCGCTAGAACACGTCGTATGTCTTTGTTTTATCGATGGGCCATGGACCGCTAGAACAAGTCGTATGTCTTTGTTGTATCGATGGGCCCATGGACCGCTAGAACAAGTCGTATGTCTATGTTGTATCGATGGGCCCATGGACCGCTAGAACACGTCGTATGTCTATGTTGTATCGATGGGCCCATGGACCGCTAGAACACGTCGTATGTCTTTTTTTTATCGATGGGCCCATGGACCGCTAGAACAAGTCGTATGTCTATGTTGTATCGATGGGCCCATGGACCGCTAGAACACGTCGTATGTCTTTGTTGTATCGATGGGCCCATGGACCGCTAGAACAAGTCGTATGTCTTTGTTGGCCAACAAATTTGACCTAGATGTCCCATTGAATTTTGCACCGGGCATGTGAGTGAATGCCGGGCGTACGGTTGTTTGTTGTCCCATTATGTCATGTGACATATTTGACGACCACGTCACAACACTTTGCGGACACACGGTACAACCGTAGCGAATCGTCCTATAGGGGGCGTGAGAGAGGTTGTATTTGTCACAGTGCTCTGCCCTTGGCCCACTGGTGCTCGCCTTTTTGTGTTGACATTCTTTTAAGACTACACTGTGTTGGAGCGAAATGTTAAAATTACGCTGTGGATCTTTAAATAGATTAGACGTAACACAAACCATGGGGTGTTCCGGAGTGTTTATAAATCTCAACACGGGTGTTTAAACTTAGAAATTTTGCATGTGGAAGAAAAATAAGTCTGGTGTGGGAACGGTATGTGTGTGTGTTTGTTTTGTCCAACAGAAGAATAATAAAACATCACTATATGCTTCACTAAATACCAACTTATATAAACCAATGCGAAATCATAGTCAACGGAAATTACATGGTTGCGAATCACAGATAAGATGGTTTTACCAATATTATCTTATCGTATGTGTCCTTGCCATATTGGTGTCTATATCATTCCGCTGTCTATACCATTCTGGACTGATTACCAATTTCGTTTCCATACCAATTTGGCGTCTATACCATTCTAGTGACTGAACCATTTTTGAGGCCACACCAATCTTGTTACATTCTAGTGGCTGCAGAATGTTTATGACCTGGTGTCAGTACCATTTGGCGTCCATGCAAGTCTGCTGTTTATTTTGGTGGCAATGTTATTGTGAGGAATATTTTATGTCTTTGATAACGGCGTACTATAATTTTATTCATATACCGAAGTTTGTATTTGAAAACATTTTAATAAGCAATTACTGCGTAACTGACTTAGATGGAGGAAAGGGAATTTATATTGTAAAACATAGTTTGTCATTATCAATTTTTAATGAATGTCATAGAATTTTGGAAAAAGTATCAGTTTTGGAAATCTTTCTGCACCTGCGTGTGTTTGTGTATGTGTCCATTTATTGGATTAATTAGATTAAAAGTAAGAATAATCCATATGTTCCTATTTTAAGCGCCCCCAATGGCAGATATCGTCGGGCAGACCGCAAGCTTCACACCTCTGCGGCTACTTCCCATGAACCAACCCATGACTGGCCACTGCAGCAACATTTGCGGTATCTAAACGTCACGTGATCATTCCATCTGACAGAAGAGTTCTCACGGTGCTACAGCGCTCCTGGCCGTCCAAAAGTCGCGGTAACTCGACGGCATTGACAGTACGGACGAACCAAAACAAAAGCGTAACAGAAATGTAAACACACGACGAGACGGGTGAAGCCAATTAAAGCTCATGAAATACTTTTGTTTTATATTTTACGCAAAAAAACCAAACAACCACAAACAACAATCACCAGCTGTCAACATTGCCCCTAGATCGACACAATCTGCTCCGTGGGTGCAGTATGTTGTTGGTGGGGAGGTCACGGGCGGGGAAAGGTTGAAAAACCAAAGGCGTCTGCCACATACTTTCTTTAATTGGTTTACCGTTATTTGCCACTCCATTTCAAAGAACCACGAGATATCGGGCTGTTGTATCTTTGGAGGCATTTTAAGGGCCCTCCTTTTCGTCACCATTCTTCCTGAGTTAGGCCTTCCTGTCCTGACCTGGTCCCATATGTCAAGGGCCATTTAGTTGGCAGCTGCCGGGACATTAACGAATGGTGGGGCAGCATATTTTCGGCCAAATCGCCTTAGGCCGAGTTCAATCATGGTTGTCCTTGAGCTGCCCTTTCAATTAAAAGAAAATTTTAAAGTCAGCTTTTAAAAAAAAAGTCGTTTCTGCAGGAATTAGACTAGTTGTCCGACAGGCTTTCTTAATGTCTTTTCAGGGTCGTGACAGACACTACTTCCTTCCCAAATGCAATGTTGTTTCAATGTCAGTCAGTATATCCATATAAATGTGTTTACGTGTTTAAAAAAAAATAAAAATAAATAAATAAAAAAAACAACCTCACTTATATTCTTTTTTAAATTCTAATATACATGAACATTTTAATCCGATTTTACGCGTATGCATAATTCTTTAGTTCAGAGGCGTCGCTAGGGTTGGTGTCACCCGGGGTGGTAGCTCATGGTGTCACCCCTTTACGACTGAAGGGGCCGTCCATAAATGACGTCACGCAATGTTGCCGATTTTTACCCCACCCTCCCCCAGGGTCATACTTTGTCACAAAAACTTAGACCCCCGCCCCTTCTTTTACGATATGACGTCACAAAGCTTTGACCCCCCCCCCAAGCCGCATTTTCTCAATAAAAATTAGCATGCTGCAATTTTTTTTTGGTCATTTAAATATATGTATTTAGGGTAAGTCTGCACTCTAATATCGTAACACGCGTGAAGCCATAGAAAAGCAAGTAAATAAATGGTAAATAATCAAATATTTAAGTGGAACTTTTATTTAAAGTAGCGCGTGTTTTTATGTGTCGTCACATTTTTTAAACACACCCTCCCCATCGTCACAGATGCGTGTCACCCCCCCCCCATAGCGGATTAAATGGGGGGGGGGTGCTGAACGGGCTAAAGCTAGGGGCCCCCAATAATTTAAGGCCCCCCAAACTTATTGTAAGTTATAGTGTATAATAAAGATGAAGGCAAATGTTTGTATGAATCCCTACACATGCCTTGGACACTCATACGGCAATGCGGCAAATATGAGTAGGAAGTATAACGGAAACCAGGCTATTCTTTATGAGAAGTGCAGTGTTGTTCATTATGTGCCGTGCACAGCTCATTCCATTAATTTGGTTGGGAAAAGAGAAGCAGGTTGTCCGGCTGCAGTCAGATTTTTTGTCTTCTGCAAAATCTTTATACCCGGCTTGTTGCATCTACTCATCGTTGACAGGTACTTTAAAAGCACATGAAATTGATACATGTTAATAAAGCCTTGTCTGACACAAGAGGGTCAGCATGACATGATGCTGTAAGGTCTGTTAATAACTCATACCATGAGAATATCGCAGTACTGGAAGAATTAGCAACAAACGAAAATCAGCCACGTGACTGTCGACTTGAAGAAGAAGGATTTCTAAAAGGAACTTGAACAACTGGAAGTCGCTATTTAACTTAAAATTATTTGGGAAACAATTTTAGAAAGGAAGTCTCTCATTGAGTTTGTTAAAAGATAGCATTCTTAATTTGATTCCTATGAAGACAAAGGAAAGGATAAGTCCGTGGTAAAAAAAAGAGTATAAACAATATTCAATGCTGTTAAAAAATATTTTTAAAAAAAAAGCGTCAGTTTGATAAAGGGGCATCACCTTAACAGTATTCTCCCGAGACAAAAATTCAAGGTTGAGGTATTTCTGGTAATCATTGACAAACTTTCTTAAGCCCTACAATATCGGTAAGCGGATATAAAGACTATTTGTTACCTCATGAAAAACAAAATTTTAAAGAAAAAATATTTTAAAATACGGAATAACGCGTAATTTTTTATAAGCGGGCTCGTTCGTAACCACAAGACAGCGTAAGTTGGGATGGGACCGTCGTAGCCGGAGGACTACCTGTATATAAACATGCATATCTATGCTTTCACGCCTTTAATAAATATATATATATAACGAAATATTAACTCAAAGATATTGAATTAATAATTTTCCTCTAGAAAAGCATCAACAAATAAAACCCATCCTTTTATTTCTTTTTTAATAATTTTTTTGAAAAAAAAAGGGGGGGGGGATAAAAATCATATCCCCCCTACCCCACTGTGGTGGAGGGAGTCGTGAGGTGGGATTCGTCCATGTTGTCGTTGTGTCCAAGCCCAAAAGGCTTTATATCTTTTAAAACATAAGACACTGCCCTTTTCATGTCCAGCCTTTTTTAAAGATCTCTCTGCTGCGACTGTTTCTTTTCTTTTTTTCCTAGTTTGTTTTAATGTTGTTTGTGTCTTGGGACTGTTTCATTATGTCAAGTTAACTGATATTTTTTAAATAAAAGTTTTTGCGTGTAACGTATTTCATTGTATTTCTTACTTTCTTTCTAGATGAAAAAACGTGTCTTCTTTTTTTTTCTGACACAGTAAAATTGATGGGTGTCACCCGGGGCGGTCCGCCCCCTCGCCCCCCATCCCTAGTGACACCACTGCTTTAGTTTAAAAATAAAATTGACAGTTCTCATGTAATAATATTTTTCTCCGGGTTTTCTCGTAACTTTTTGTGACAGTTTCTATACACTTGTCTGTGAGAACCGACTTCATCCTTTTGAAATTATAAGTTATTTCTCTTGATCATTTACTTATGGGTGTTCGTGTGAGAACATGATTATGATTATGTTCATGATTAAGACAACAACAATTCGTTTTTGGTTGGGAATGTAGAGAAACAAAATCAACAATGAGAGAAACTGTATACTAGCAACGTGCCCGTCTATAATAAAAGAGAGAATGCTGGGATAAAATATATATATTTACTAAAAATGGAGTGTCCTCACGCCCCCCCTCTATACAATGTGTAACACAATCTTGCACTGTGTCACCCCCCTCTCAGCCTCTCCGACCAGAAGCCATACATCGTACTTAAGTCGTTCTAGATGCCAAACTCCCAGCAGACTGACGGCGGATGTGGCTAAGTCCAAGTGACACTACCAAACAAAACTGTCACAGGGAGGGGGCGGTTTGTCAGTAAAAATATCTACAATGCTAGAACTAATAACTGAGTGTCACTCGGGACGTCACGGCTGACACACGAGTCATGAGTCCGAGAGATATCCCAGAAGCACAAACGGTCCAAACGCCTTATTGTTCGCACAGCCATTTAGCTCAATGTGACACGGAGGCTCTCCCATCCCCACCCAGGAGTAAAATATGTCGCTCTACGTTTTCTGTTACCGTATTTGTCACCTGTGGGTTGTTCAGTAAGCCGAGACAGAACAAGGGAGACAATCGGTGAATGATGAGGCCTCAAGCCTTCCAAGAGGTGGCAACAAGGTCCTTCCACTCATTGAATGATGGGACCTTTCAAGAGAGGGCAAAAGAGGTCCGAACTCTGGGTAAATAATGTTACCTTCCAATTAAAGATCACAAGAAGTTTTATTTTTAAAATTTAAAAAAATTGTTTCATTTATTTTTAAAAAAAAACATTACAGATGGTCCTTCTATTAGAGAAGATTTTTGCGTCCTACAGCGCGCGAGACTGACACAGTCCGTGGTTTACAAATACTAGCAGTGTACCCGTGTATAATAAAATGGGTATGCTCAAGTACTATTTTTTATTGAGCACCCCCCCTCCCCAACTCAGTGAACAGTGAATGATAGGTCCTTCAAAGAGATGGCAACATGTCTTGTGACTCAGTGATGGTAACTTACAAGAGATGGCAACATGTCTTGTGACTCAGTGATGGTAACTTACAAGAGATGGCAACATGTCTTGTGACTCAGTGATGGTAACTTACAAGAGATGGCAACAGGTCTTGTGACTCAGTGATGGTAACTTACAAGAGATGGCAACATGTCTTGTGACTCAGTGATGGTAACTTACAAGAGATGGCAACAGGTCTTGTGACTCAGTGATGGTAACTTACAAGAGATGGCAACAGGTCTTGTGACTCAGTGATGGTAACTTACAAGAGATGGCAACAGGTCTTGTGACTCAGTGATGGTAACTTACAAGAGATGGCAACAGGTCTTGTGACTCAGTGAGTGATGGTAACTTACAAGAGATGGCAACAGGTCTTGTGACTCAGTGATGGTAACTTACAAGAGATGGCAACAGGTCTTGTGACTCAGTGATGGTAACTTACAAGAGATGGCAACAGGTCTTGTGACTCAGTGAGTGATGGTAACTTACAAGAGATGGCAACAGGTCTTGTGACTCAGTGATGGTAACTTACAAGAGATGGCAACAGGTCTTGTGACTCAGTGATGGTAACTTACAAGAGATGGCAACAGGTCTTGTGACTCAGTGATGGTAACTTACAAGAGATGGCAACAGGTCTTGTGACTCAGTGATGGTAACTTACAAGAGATGGCAACAGGTCTTGTGACTCAGTGATGGTAACTTACAAGAGATGGCAACAGGTCTTGTGACTCAGTGATGGTAACTTACAAGAGATGGCAACAGGTCTTGTGACTCAGTGAGTGATGGTAACTTACAAGAGATGGCAACAGGTCTTGTGACTCAGTGATGGTAACTTACAAGAGATGGCAACAGGTCTTGTGACTCAGTGATGGTAACTTACAAGAGATGGCAACAGGTCTTGTGACTCAGTGATGGTAACTTACAAGAGATGGCAACAGGTCTTGTGACTCAGTGATGGTAACTTACAAGAGATGGCAACAGGTCTTGTGACTCAGTGAGTGATGGTAACTTACAAGAGATGGCAACAGGTCTTGTGACTCAGTAAGTGATGGTAACTTACAAGAGATGGCAACATGTCTTGTGACTCAGTGATGGTAACTTACAAGAGATGGCAACATGTCTTGTGACTCAGTGATGGTAACTTACAAGAGATGGCAACAGGTCTTGTGACTCAGTGATGGTAACTTACAAGAGATGGCAACATGTCTTGTGACTCAGTGATGGTAACTTACAAGAGATGGCAACAGGTCTTGTGACTCAGTGATGGTAACTTACAAGAGATGGCAACAGGTCTTGTGACTCAGTGATGGTAACTTACAAGAGATGGCAACAGGTCTTGTGACTCAGTGATGGTAACTTACAAGAGATGGCAACAGGTCTTGTGACTCAGTGATGGTAACTTACAAGAGATGGCAACAGGTCTTGTGACTCAGTGATGGTAACTTACAAGAGATGGCAACAGGTCTTGTGACTCAGTGATGGTAACTTACAAGAGATGGCAACATGTCTTGTGACTCAGTGATGGTAACTTACAAGAGATGGCAACAGGTCTTGTGACTCAGTGATGGTAACTTACAAGAGATGGCAACAGGTCTTGTGACTCAGTGATGGTAACTTACAAGAGATGGCAACATGTCTTGTGACTCAGTGATGGTAACTTACAAGAGATGGCAACAGGTCTTGTGACTCAGTGATGGTAACTTACAAGAGATGGCAACAGGTCTTGTGACTCAGTGATGGTAACTTACAAGAGATGGCAACAGGTCTTGTGACTCAGTGATGGTAACTTACAAGAGATGGCAACAGGTCTTGTGACTCAGTGATGGTAACTTACAAGAGATGGCAACAGGTCTTGTGACTCAGTGATGGTAACTTACAAGAGATGGCAACAGGTCTTGTGACTCAGTGATGGTAACTTACAAGAGATGGCAACAGGTCTTGTGACTCAGTGATGGTAACTTACAAGAGATGGCAACAGGTCTTGTGACTCAGTGATGGTAACTTACAAGAGATGGCAACAGGTCTTGTGACTCAGTGATGGTAACTTACAAGAGATGGCAACATGTCTTGTGACTCAGTAAGTGATGGTAACTTACAAGAGATGGCAACAGGTCTTGTGACTCAGTGAGTGATGGTAACTTACAAGAGATGGCAACAGGTCTTGTGACTCAGTGATGGTAACTTACAAGAGATGGCAACAGGTCTTGTGACTCAGTGATGGTAACTTACAAGAGATGGCAACATGTCTTGTGACTCAGTAAGTGATGGTAACTTACAAGAGATGGCAACATGTCTTGTGACTCAGTAAGTGATGGTAACTTACAAGAGATGGCAACAGGTCTTGTGACTCAGTGAGTGATGGTAACTTACAAGAGATGGCAACAGGTCTTGTGACTCAGTGATGGTAACTTACAAGAGATGGCAACATGTCTTGTGACTCAGTAAGTGATGGTAACTTACAAGAGATGGCAACAGGTCTTGTGACTCAGTGAGTGATGGTAACTTACAAGAGATGGCAACAGGTCTTGTGACTCAGTGATGGTAACTTACAAGAGATGGCAACATGTCTTGTGACTCAGTAAGTGATGGTAACTTACAAGAGATGGCAACAGGTCTTGTGACTCAGTGAGTGATGGTAACTTACAAGAGATGGCAACATGTCTTGTGACTCAGTGAGTGATGGTAACTACAAACGATGGCAACAGGTCTTGTGACTCAGTGAGTGATGGTAACTTACAAGAGATGGCAACAGGTCTTGTGACTCAGTGAGTGATGGTAACTTACAAGAGATGGCAACAGGTCTTGTGACTCAGTGAGTGATGGTAACTTACAAGAGATGGCAACAGGGGTGATACTCGAAGAATGATGGGGACTTAGGGGAAATACGGCAAGTTAGCGCTTTGCGGCTTTTTGCTAAGGGAAGACGATGAAGCTCACAAATCAATGTATTGACCAGAAGTTATTACAACACTAAATGCTATCCCATTAGTAGCCTGTAACTGGGTTTTTAAACAACAAAGTGTTATCATAGAAGCATAAGAAAATTAACAAATAGTCAAATCCTCGTATTACCACGGAATTTTTAACTTTTCCACACGATTCAACAATGTCATAAAGACTGTTCTCCGTGATGGTCACAATGACGAACATTACTTATTGGCCCTTACGAATCCAGTAAATAGCTTTCTAAAACTTAAAAGAAAATTCGTGTCATAAATGCCTGACCTATTGGATCTGAGACCATCTGCATATGTGACTAAATTTTTTTTCAGATTTAACGTTGGACCAATGAATACTGTAAATGGCTTGATTATATCGTTTCTCAATGAGCTCACTCTATATATGCTCACCCAGGTGTTCCACGGTCCACTGGTTGTGGCTTTGAGGGGAACTGTTATTGGCTAGGGTCTGGGAACATCCCTTTGCTTAAGACACGCCTTATGATCATAAAATAGGCACATAGTAGATTCGCGTGCACTCAATTTAGACATTTGATGTAGAAACGTGTGGATTTCATATAGACAAACGGAAGTCTCGTGTAGTCACATGATGGACTTAATGTGTATACACAAACGTAGTACAATTGTGACGCCTCTGTAGACTCAAATATATATATAGACACACTTCAGAATAAATGAATTGACATAATGAAGACATGCGCAGACAAGCATTAAGCTTAAAATGTAGACACTATGTAGACATGCGCAGACGAGCTTTACACTGTTGGCACGTTTGAAGACATGCCGTAGACACATGGCTGAATACGTTGCGTAGGCGCGCCATGTCCTATATCTGTAGAGCAATGAGGTAAAGGTGCCAGCTATTTTAATGAGAAGCCCGGATGTCGGGACTCGCCTATTCATGACGACTGACGGGCTGTCAGTTTTACAGTCTCTAAAAGAGAAATTTAAACAAGCCATCGAAAGGGAGGTAAGTAAGGTGTACATTTCAATCACCCGAGGCGTGAATCAAACCTTTGTGAGAGAATGTCTCAGTTTGACATCTCATCTACAACAGGGAATCAATCCAAACGGATCTGTGTTTTTTTTTGGTTGTTTTTTTTTGGTGGTTGGCGTATTGTGACAATTATCTTCAAATTAACACACTCACACACAAATCTCTTAAGTCAGTTCACATGTACAGATTTTGATGAAAATTTGATAAATAACCATGGAAACTTGCGTCACGCACTATTTTATTTTGCGAACTCATAAATTATTTTTATCTGTGTACATGTATAAAGATTTTGAAATTTGTGACAAGACAAAGTTTTGATTAAAATTTGTACGTGTGAACAGGCCTTTAGAATTGCGCTGCTCTAAGGAAGAAACAAAAATACCGCCACAAATTCAGGGTTGGGTCGCCCACTCTGGGGGTCACATTTGTTTCAGCTCATTGGGGGGAATGCAAGTGAGTCAATATTTTGATGTAATATTATGTTAAATAAATATATTCCCCAACGGCGAATATCTCAACAAATTATCCGTTACACTTCGGTGAGATGATCCGTTTGTTAAGATTAGACCCATCGCACTATCCAACCATACCATGCCATGCAGCAACTTGTGGCCTAGAGGAAAACCTCACCAAGCTTTTATCTCACACCCCTCTAGAGTTCGTTGAGTTGTAGACCATCATGCACCTGAAATAATTTATTAAAGAGTAGACATATCATCTGTGTTATTCAATAAATCGTTTATTTCTTTTCTCTGTTCAGTGTCTACGTTTATAGGCTGGAATTCTGCTAATTTCTTATGAATAATTTTGTGCTACGTCAACGTGGCATTTAGCGCGCATTCCCATAAAATTGTTTGGCCAATATACCCGGCTGCTGTCTTCTTGACTTCCTGCTGACGGCCATGACTGTCGCCTGTTGTCAATTAACGTCAGTGACACAGGATGTTTGGGTTACTGGGTACAGGCTGTTATAGTTATAGTCAGTCAGTCACATGACTCCATAAAACACACCCACCCCTCATAGCCGATTGGGCAAACAAAAAAATCCTTAAATATTGTGAAATAGTAAACATCTCCACCCCCATTTCCCAATTCCTCTCACATCCCCACCCCCACATCCAACCCCACATCCCAACTCTTCTCGCATCCCCACCCCCACATACAACCCCACATCCCCACCCTCACATCCCCACCCCCGCACCCCCAACACCACATCCCAACTTGTCTCGTATCCCATCGTCTTCTTATTTACCCTTTTTGATGGGAGGGCCCTCAAAGTCACGAGCACACGAACACAACCCACGTCACGAGCACAACCAACGTCACGAGCACACGAACACAACCCACGTCACGACCACACGAACACAACCAACGTCAATCAACGTCACGAGCACACGAACACAACCAACGTCACGAGCACAACCAACGTCACGAGCACACGAACGAAACAAACGTCACGAGCACAACCAACGTCACGAGCACTCGAACACAACCAATGTCACGAGCACTCGAACACAACCAATGTCACGAGCACTCGAACACAACAAACGTCACGAGCACACGAACACAACCAACGTCACGAGCACACGAACACAACCAACGTCACGAGCACACGAACACAACCAACGTCACGAGCACACGAACACAACCAACGTCACGAGCACACGAACACAACCAACGTCACGAGCACACGAACACAACCAACGTCACGAGCACTCGAACACAACCAACGTCACGAGCACTCGAACACAACCAACGTCACGAGCACACGAACACAACCAACGTCACGAGCACACGAACACAACCAACGTCACGAGGACAACCAACGTCACGAGCACACGAACACAACCAACGTCACGAGCACAACCAACGTCACGAGCACACGAACACAACCAGCGTCACGAGCACAACCAACGTCACGAGCACACGAACACAACCAACGTCACGAGCACAACCAACGTCACGAGCACACGAACACAACTAACGTCACGAGCACAACCAACGTCACGAGCACACGAACACAACCAACGTCACGAGCACAACCAACGTCACGAGCACAACCAACGTCACGAGCACACGAACACAACCCACGTCACGAGCACACGAACACAACCAATGTCATGAGCACAACCAACGTCACGAGCACACGAACACAACCAACGTCACGAGCACACGAACACAACCAACGTCACGAGCACACGAACACAACCAACGTCACGAGCACACGAGCACAACCAACGTCACGAGCACACGAACACAACCAACGTCACGAGCATACGAACACAACCAACGTCACGAGCACACGAACACAACCAACGTCACGAGCACACGAACACAACCAACGTCACGAGCACACGAACACAACCAACGTCACGAGCACTCGAACACAACCAACGTCACGAGCACACGAACACAACCAACGTCACGAGCACTCGAACACAACCAACGTCACGAGCACACGAACACAACCAACGTCACGAGCACACGAACACAACCATCGTCACGAGCACACGAACACAACCAACGTCACGAGCACACGAACACAACCAACGTCACGAGCACACGAACACAACCAACGTCACGAGCACACGAACACAACCAACGTCACGAGCACACGAACACAACCAACGTCACGAGCACACAAACACAACCAACGTCACGAGCACACGAGCACAACGAACGTCACGAGCACACGAACACAAAACCCTGCGATCACACTACGAGAAACAGACAATGGGTCCCAAACACAGACTTACACAACACAAGACACAGACCAGCAGCTACAAACAGAACACAAACACAGAATTACGCAATATAGTCAGAATCTGAGTGTAACTAATATTTAACAAAAGGAAGTCCTGCATCCTTTTTTTTTAAAGCCTAGAGAAGGTGAATGCCCGGCAAGGGGAATTAATCACGGTGTCAGATATAAACTTTTATCAACTGTGATAAATAAAGACAACAACAATGTCATCCTTGTTTTAAAATACATTTTTAAAAAAGTTTTATTGTTATAGAGATTTTTTTTAAAGTCGCTATATAAAAGATGCCAGCATGTGCTATTGTCATGAGTGAAATCAGACTTCTTTATGTTGACTTTAAATGGTTTTACTCAACCCGTGGCTATCTAATGTTTTCTTTATGTTGACTTTAAATGGTTTTACACAACCCGTGGCTATCTAATGTTTTCTTTATGTTGACTTTAAATGGTTTTACACAACCCGTGGCTATCTAATGTTTTCTTTATGTTGACTTTAAATGGTTTTACACAACCCGTGGCTATCTAATGTTTTCTTTATGTTGACTTTAAATGGTTTTACACAACCCGTGGCTATCTAATGTTTTCTTTATGTTGACTTTAAATGGTTTTACACAACCCGTGGCTATCTAATGTTTTCTTTATGTTGACTTTAAATGGTTTTACTCAACCCGTGGCTATCTAATGTTTTCTTTATGTTGACTTTAAATGGTTTTACTCAACCCGTGGCTATCTAATGTTTTCTTTATGTTGACTTTAAATGGTTTTACTCAACCCGTGGCTATCTAATGTTTTCTTTATGTTGACTTTAAATGGTTTTACTCAACCCGTGGCTATCTAATGTTTTCTTTATGTTGACTTTAAATGGTTTTACTCAACCCGTGGCTATCTAATGTTTTCTTTATGTTGACTTTAAATGGTTTTACTCAACCCGTGGCTATCTAATGTTTTCTTTATGTTGACTTTAAATGGTTTTCCCCAACCCGTGGCTATCTAGTGTTTTCAGAGACAATTATAGTTGTCACTTAAGGGAATTTATAGATTCTGATGTATGACTCGATTCTAAACAATAATTCATTCATCATGAAATCAAAGTCAATAACACTTGTTTGTGAGAAGACATAAATTGCTTCTGTAGACGTCCTTACACAAATTTGAACGAAATGTGTCATCCAGCAAACACAGCTAAACTTGATCCCAATCTTTCATCCTTCAAACACATCTAAACTTAAACGCAAAGTGACATTCAGCAAACACACAAAAACTTGAACGCAAAGTTTCATCCAGCAAACACACCTGAACTTGAACGCAATGTTTCATCCAGCAAACACATCTAAACTTGAACGCAATGTTTCATCCAGCAAACACACCTGAACTTGAACGCAATGTTTCATCCAGCAAACACATCTAAACTTGAACGCAATGTTTCATCCAGCAAACACACCTGAACTTGAACGCAATGTTTCATCCAGCAAACACATCTAAACTTGAACGCAATGTTTCATCCAGCAAACACATCTAAACTTGAACGCAATGTTTCATCCAGCAAACACATCTAAACTTGAACGCAATGTTTCATCCAGCAAACACATCTAAACTTGAACGCAATGTTTCATCCAGCAAACACACCTGAACTTGAACGCAATGTTTCATCCAGCAAACACATCTAAACTTGAACGCAATGTTTCATCCAGCAAACACACCTGAACTTGAACGCAATGTTTCATCCAGCAAACACATCTAAACTTGAACGCAATGTTTCATCCAGCAAAACCAGCTGAACTTGAACCCAATTTTTTCATCCATCTCCTTATGGGTTTCATATTAGAATTAATATTTTATTTCGTTAAATAAAGTATATTAAAAACAACAATATTTGGTTAAAAGATAATGTAGGATTTCATGTTCCGATGAACCCATCAACACGAGCACACGTATTCAGTGGCGTCACTAGGGGGGTGCGGTGGGGGCGGGCCGCCCCGGGTGACACCCATCAGGGGGTGACACCCAAGCCTAAAATTTACTGTGTACGATTTTATGTCAGAAAAAAAAGAAGACACATATTTTTCATCTAGAAAGAAATTGAGAAATACAATGAAATTCGTTTAAACCGAAAACTTATTAATAAAATAAAATATCAGTTAACAGGCAATAATAAAACGTCTCCACAAACTACCATAAAACTAATTAGTGAAAAAAGGAAAGCAAAAGCCACGTAATTTAAAAAAAGGCTGGACATAAAAGAAGCGGTGTCTTTTGTTTTAGAAGAAAATCCAACATACTGGGCTTTGACATACCGACACACACGAGGAGTAAGTCTGTGACTTGAGAAAAATCCTAACTCACTATTTCCTCCACGACAGTTGAGAGAGCATAAGATTTTTCTTTTTTTAAAAAAATAGATAGGTTTTTTTTTAAATAGTAAAGTAAGGTATTTAACGTGTTTGAGTTATTATTTTTTTAAATTTATAATTATTAAACATGCATATCTATCTATGTTAATGTAATGTACTCTAAGAAACATGATTTTCGTATTTTTCTTGAGTATAGGTACTTTTTAAAATAACCTTTAACACTAAATTAATTTCATATAAAAACAAAAACATTTCAGTCCTTTTGATTTCGTATGAAACGATTATCACTGATAGATCGCGTGATGCGTACGTTCGGCAGCCGAAGTAAAGTTGATTTTGAACGACGCGATCAGAACCGCGCCTGCAGCGACAAATGTTTAACGTTGAAAACCATCTGGTCTGAACATTATAAAGCATATTACTGAATATATAATGTATTAAATTCAAGTATTTTGTCTAAAATTCATGATTCCACATTCTTGGAGCAGCAATGGTATGACTGTTGAATTAATTTTTTTTTAAACAGGGGAAGTGAGAATTTTCTCGAATTATTTTTGATTCAAAATGCCACATCATAGTATACCTTTTTCTGGTTAAATAATTCTTTAATAATGATTGACTAATTTTGAAAGAAAGTTACAAAAGTAAGCCAAATGACACTTACATTTTGGACACGTTCAAAAGTTACACGAATTTTAGAAAATTTAATGTTCTTTTAAAGTATGACAGACAAGAATTAAACTTTAAAAAATGGCATTCAATTAATTAATTAATTTTTTTTTCAAATTAATGCTTGTTTCACATTCGTCCCCTAGAATAACAATGTTCTAAGTTGAGTTTTTGACAAAAATGAGTTATTGCCTCTGGGATATTGTCCATGTTTCAATCTATCATAGCACAAATTGTGAAAGGTGTATCGTGAGACAATTTTGTAGGTAGTACAAAATAACAAGGTCCTAACTCAATATAGGTATATCAAAAATCACATAGAACATTATTATTGGGAAGTGAATGTTGGGAACATTGTCCTTCTTTAAATAATAACTTTTGGCACATGTATGTCATTAAAGAGCACACGATGAAAGTGAATGAAATTGAAAAAAAAACACAAACGAATCGTGTAATGAAAACAATAGTTAGTTAGTTCCTCTCGGGCCAAAGACGGCACATAGGGCAGAAGTCATTGATTTCCATTTACGACGATCCGTCGCCAATTGTATTAAGTCTTGATTATTTCTTAGACCCATGGTTGAGCTTTCTCTTTTGATTGTTCTACGTAAGGTTTCTTTTGGTCTTCTTTGTTTTCTTTTGCCTTTTGGTGTCCATATGAAGGCCTGCCGTGGTAGTCTTCTCGCGTCCATTCGAAGAACATGACCGATGTAATTCCAAAGCCTTCTCCTTATAAAGGTTGACACATATTCTTGGTTGGTTTCTTCTCTTATTGTTTCATTTGATTTAAAATCACTCCATTTTATATTCAAAAATTTTCGGAGGCATTTGTTCTCGAAGGCAACTAATTTCTTTTCTATAGCTTGAGTGGACTTCCAGCTTTCACATCCATATGTTAGTACAGGGATTACGTAAGTGTTGAATAGCCCAAGTTTTATATATTTGCTAAGTGTCTTTGATCTCCAAATATTTGTAAGTTTGTTAAAAGCACTTGACAACGCAATTCGAGTCATTATCTCTGATGTTGCATCTCCATCACATGACATTTTGCTTCCTAAGTAAGTGAAGTTGGTTACTTTCTCTATGGTTTGATCATTAAGTATAATATCATTGGGTTGGTTGGTGAGGTCCATGACTTTTGTTTTGGTTGTGTTGATTTGAAGACCAATTTGATTTGAAAAGTGCTGGAGACGATCCATTTTTGCTTGGGTATTCAGATGCGTTGAGCTTAGAAGAGCCAGGTCATCTGCAAAGTCAAGGTCTTCCAAAGTATTGTTTTCGGTCCATTTGATGCCTAATCCGGCATCCGTGCATTTTCGCATGATCCAATCAATTGCTATTCCAAATAACATTTGTGACATGACACATCCTTGCTTCACACCTGTTTCGACTGGGAACCAGTCAGAATTTCCGGCTTCAGTTTTCATACAGCAAAGTAAATCTGCATAAAAAGCTTTTTATATAGAAACCAATAGATTTGAGCTTTATTATTAAACAAATACAAAGCTCAACGTTACACCTTTCACAATTTGTGCTATGATAGATTGAAACATGGACAATATCACAGCGCTTTTAAAATCAGAACAACTTGGAATTTCAGTAGAGAACAGACCCAGGTTGAAGAAAAGGGTGACATGTGAGAAAACAAGAGATGCTGGACTAACTCTGAAAGAAGAAAACAAAAGGTCGATGTTTGAGTGTATTGATCGTTTCCATTCTGAACTCCAGATCAGTTGAAGTGCAATCAAGGAGGTAGCAACCATGTTTGAGGCTGTTCAAGCCCAAAGCTTGATATCTGCCATTGAAGAAGAATTACTAAAGTCCAATCCAAGGTTGTCCACTTTCTATGATGAGTTGTCAGAGGAAGAGCTTTTATTAGAAATACCAAGGCTGAGAAGGCACATGAAGGCAGCAGAGATCAATCTCAATGAGGCCGAAGACTGTCCGTAGTTGACGTTTTGCAATTTGTAGCTGAATGGGACTTCATGGAATCTCTCCCCTATCTCACATTGAGTTTACGATTATTTGTTACAATCTGTGTGTCTGTGGCTTCATGTGAAAGGAGTTTTTCAAAGCTAAAGCTTATAAAGAATTATTTGCGATCACAATGGGGCAGTCAAGGCTTTCTGATCTTGCCATGTTATCCATTGAAAGTGATTCGGCACAAGAAATAGATTTCGATGACGTAATAAACAAGTTTTCAGTTTTAAAGGCCAGAAAAGCTAAATTCTGATTTTTAAAATATATTTAATGGCATTGTATTTTGAATTATTACATAATATTCTGATATTTGCTGATTTTGAAAACCCAAAACAGAACGGTTACAACCTTACCTCATTTGAAGTTGTACTGTAATGGTTGGTAATATAATCTAATTTTGGTAATGTAATGTAATTGTAAATTTTAATGGAACGCAATGTAGATGCAAGTTTGTGAAATTTGAAAATATTACAGTTATTTAACCGTATTACTTAAAATTAATAATTTTATGTTAAAATAAAAAAATTTAATTAACATTTTTTCTATTTAGTTCTTAAATGTTACAATATTTTACCTATCGACTTTAAATTCAACTTTTCTCCTAATGCCTTTGTAACAAACATTTGATCTATATTTTCAAACGTTACTAAAGAATCTGTATGTTCCCGGTATTTGGCAGACTCGTGACTCGTGGAGATTTATGGGGCAAGTCGTGTGACACCAAGAGCTACCACCCCGGGTGACACCAACCCTAGTGACGCCTCTGCACGTATTATAACCGGATCATGGCAGCTGGCCGTGGTAACAACGTTCCAACATGAACTTGGAGTGCACTTAGAGAGTATGTTTCTCTCCAGGCCACTACATTAAAAAAAATCCTTTAAAAAAAATTATAAAAAAAAAGCGACAGTCCTTATAGCCCCCAAACCTTTTCAGAGCCGTCAGTACTCAAGTCCATTAGACGCTCTCGGCGCAGTCTCGGTTATTTGAACAGCTGACGAGGCCACGTACAAACTAATTGAAGGTGGCGGTAAAATTAGTGACAGAAATTAGGCAGGGCAAACACGGGGGTGCTTTCTATGTGTTCCTCCTGTCAGTAGCTGTCAAACAACTTTAGCTCGGGAGGATGGCATGCTGGGACCACCTAGCCTCGGGAGGTGGGGAGGGAGTGTGGATGCTCGTTTCCGGGGGGGGGGAGGTGCACCGGCTAAAATAAAATACTAGGAAGGAAACGTGGGAGGAATAGTGGAGGGTGAGGCGAGGGCTTCCCAGAATAGCAGGGATGCTACAGAAAATATAGTTTGAAAAGATTTGTACCAGAGGGACAAGAGGCGGAAATGTTTTTGAAATGAAAAAGTGGACTTGGGAATACAAGAAGATGGGAAGAGGATACAAAGAGAGAGAGAGAGGGAGGTACATGTAAGAGTTGTTCGAGATGAAAAGGCCGAGTACTGATGGGTTCAACGTTGCTGGTGGAGTCTTTTCTTCCAAGGTCAGACTCCAGCGTCTGACGTCAGAACGCCGCGGGGCCTAATTAAAGTTCATTGTTCTTCCATCGTGACTCTAACTTTAATCTCAAAAGTGTGTGCCCATTTTTTGCTGTCTGCCTCCCTGAGTATCTGAGCCTCAGGCCCACCTTTTCATCCTCTCCTCTCTCCCCTCCCTTTATCGACACTTTCCAGCCAACTTCATTTTCTATCTCTTACCCATTCTATGTAAATCCCTCTTGTTTACCCCTTCTCTACCCCCCCCTCTCTTCTCCAACCTTACAAACATTTCTTTTTCGCACTCGTGGTAGGATGGTGTATAACACAAGTGTTTCCTTTTTTAAAAAATAATATTTAAAAAAAAATTATATAGAGACAGGCGACAGACTAACATTATGTTGTCTGTTAGCTGCCCAGTGGAGATCCGGTGGTGGGCGATTTTTGAATGTTGGACTGTATACGTCATGTACACATCCTCCCGAGCACCCGGACGTGTTTTGTTCAGGGCCGTCACCCGGGCTTGAAACCATTATCGCGGAGGCGTCAAAAGCTATCAGCACTGGGAAAGGCTGGTGCACTGACAGACCGTCACAACCTCTGCCACACAGATAGCCCGTCACATTCGCTGCCAAACAGACCGTCACATTCTCTGCCAAACAGACCGTCACATTCTCTGCCACACAGACCGTCACATTCTCTGCCACACAGACCGTCACATTCTCTGCCACACAAACCGTCACATTCTCTGCCACACAGACCGTCACATTCTATGCCACACAGACCGTCACATTCTCTGCCACACAGCCCGTCACATTCTCTGCCAAACAGACCGTCACATTCTCTGCCACACAGACCGTCACATTCTCTGCCACACAGACCGTCACATTCTCTGACACACAGACCGTCACATTCTCTGCCACACAGCCCGTCACATTCTCTGCCACTCAGATAGCCCATTACATTCTCTGCCACACAGACCGTCACATTCTCTGCCACATAAACCGTCACATTCTCTGCCACACAGACCGTCACATTCTCTGTCACACAAACCGTCACATTCTCTGCCACACAAACCGTCAGATTCTCTGTCACACAAACCGTCACATTCTCTGCCACACAAACCGTCACATTCTCTGCCACACAGCCCGTCACATTCTCTGCCACACAGCCCGTCACATTCTCTGCCACTCAGATAGCCCATTACATTCTCTGCCTCACAGACCGTCACATTCTCTGCCACACAGACCGTCACATTCTCTGCCACTCAGATAGCCCATTACATTCTCTGTCCCACAAACCGTCACATTCTCTGCCACACAGACCGTCACATTCTCTGCCACACAAACCGTCACATTCTCTGCCACACAGCCCGTCACATTCTCTGCCACTCAGATAGCCCATTACATTCTCTACCACACAGACCGTCACATTCTCTGCCACACAGACCGTCACATTCTCTGCCACACAGACCGTTACATTCTCTGCCACACAGCCCGTCACATTCTCTGCCACTCAGATAGCCCATTACATTCTCTGCCACACAGACCGTCACATTCTCTGCCACACAAACCGTCACATTCTCTGCCACACAGACCGTCACATTCTCTGTCACACAAACCGTCACATTCTCTGTCACACAAACCGTCACATTCTCTGCCACACAGCCCGTCACATTCTCTGCCACACAGCCCGTCACATTCTCTGCCACTCAGATAGCCCATTACATTCTCTGCCACACAGACCGTCACATTCTCTGCCACACAGACCGTCACATTCTCTGCCACACAGATAGCTCGTCACATTCTCTGCCACACAGATAGCCCATTACATTCTCTGCCACACAGACCGTCACATTCTCTGCCACACAGACCGTCACATTCTCTGCCACACAGACCGTCACATTCTCTGCCACTCAGATAGCCCATTACATTCTCTGCCACACAAACCGTCATATTCTCTGCCACACAGACCGTCACATTCTCTGCCACACAGACCATCCCATTCTCTGCCACACAGACCGTCACATTCTCTGCCACACAGACCGTCACATTCTCTGTCACACAGACCGTCACATTCTCTGCCACTCAGCCCGTCACATTCTCTGCCACACAGACCGTCACATTCTCTGCCACACAGACCGTCACATTCTCTGCCACTCAGATAGCTCATTACATTCTCTACCACACAGACCGTCACATTCTCTGCCACACAGACCGTCACATTCTCTGCCACACAGACCGTCACATTCTCTGCCATACAAACCGTCACATTCTCTGTCACACAAACCGTCACATTCTCTGTCACACAAACCGTCACATTCTCTGCCACACAAACCGTCACATTCTCTGCCACACAGCCCGTCACATTCTCTGTCACACAGCCCGTCACATTCTCTGCCACTCAGATAGCCCATTACATTCTCTGCCACACAGACCGTCACATTCTCTGCCACACAGACCGTCACATTCTCTGCCACACAGACCGTCACATTCTCTGCCACACAGCCCGTCACATTCTCTGCCACTCAGATAGCCCATTACATTCTCTGCCACACAGACCGTCACATTCTCTGCCACACAAACCGTCACATTCTCTGCCACTCAGATAGCCCATTACATTCTCTGCCACACAGACCGTCACATTCTCTGCCACACAGACCGTCACATTCTCTGCCACTCAGATAGCTCATTACATTCTCTGCCACACAAACCGTCACATTCTCTGCCACACAGACCGTCACATTCTCTGCCACACAGACCATCCCATTCTCTGCCACACAGACCGTCACATTCTCTGCCACACAGACCGTCACATTCTCTGCCACACAGACCGTCACATTCTCTGCCACACAGACCGTCACATTCTCTGCCACACAGACCGTCACATTCTCTGCCACACAGACCGTCACATTCTCTGCCACACAGACCGTCACATTCTCTGCCACACAAACCGTCACATTCTCTGTCACACAAACCGTCACATTCTCTGTCACACAAACCGTCACATTCTCTGCCACACAAACCGTCACATTCTCTGCCACACAGACCGTCACATTCTCTGCCACACAGCCCGTCACATTCTCTGCCACTCAGATAGCCCATTACATTCTCTGCCACACAGACCGTCACATTCTCTGCCACACAGACCGTCACATTCTTTGCCACACAGACCGTCACATTCTCTGCCACACAGCCCGTCACATTCTCTGCCACTCAGATAGCCCATTACATTCTCTGCCACACAAACCGTCACATTCTCTGCCACACAGCCCGTCACATTCTCTGCCACACAGACCGTCACATTCTCTGCCACACAGCCCGTCACATTCTCTGCCACACAGACCGTCACATTCTCTGCCACACAGCCCGTCACATTCTCTGCCAAACAGACCGTCACATTCTCTGCCACACAGACAGTCACATTCTCTGCCACACAGACCGTCACATTCTATGCCACACAGACCGTCACATTCTCTGCCACACAGCCCGTCACATTCTCTGCCAAACAGACCGTCACATTCTCTGCCACACAGACCGTCACATTCTCTGCCACACAGACCGTCACATTCTCTGCCACACAGACCGTCACATTCTCTGCCACACAGACCGTCACATTCTCTGCCACACAGCCCGTCACATTCTCTGCCACACAAACCGTCACATTCTCTGCCACACAGCCCGTCACATTCTCTGACACACAAACCGTCACATTCTCTGCCAAACAGACAGACAAAACTGTTAACATTCCTCTTTCGGACCTAGGAGATGTAAGAAACCAACTTTGTTAAATGCAATATGTGTTGCTCGTACGGGCGTCAGTATGGTATTGTGTTGACTTTAGACTGTAGTTTGTGTTATTAGAGAGGTCAGGGGAACTATTAATAGAAATATCTGACTGTTAAGTACAAAAATACAACCATACAAAACAAGAATGTACTTAAAAATAGTTACGTATTAATATCATGGTAAGAAAATAATTTTACACTCTCTTATGTACTTCAAATGTCATTTGTGTATCTACGCATATTTCCGCTTTTCCAGGGCTCTTTATAACATAAGTAAGAAGACAAACTATCAATTCAAAATATTAACTGGTAAGAAAAATAAAAAATAATGAATTGAAACAAATTGCTTTGTTGAAATTCAGTTTTTGTTTGTTTGTTGTTTTTTCTGGTTGTTTTTTTTATTTTTTAAATAATTGAATTAGAATGACGCCATAATTTATTATGAAATAAAAAAAACAAATTAATCATGGTTATTGAGGTTAGTATTTGTATTTCTCCTTTTTAACGATTGTTTTTTTTTAAATTTTATTTTTGTGTTTGTGTGTGTGTGTGTGTGTTTTTTGTGTGTGCTAAGAAATCCGTTGAAAGATTTTAATAAACCATTTTGGGCGAGTTCTAAACTATCCCTCCTGGCAAATTCAACAAAGGGGCGTCTTTATTTAGTCTCAATCTGGCTAGTTTATGAAGGGAACTCAATTATATCTGCAGGTGCTCACAGGTGAGAATCGGACAGCCGACAATAAAGATGTCAGAATCTTTTATTTTTTAAAGGACCGACAAGCTATTCACACTGGTCAGGTAGACAATTCTTCACTAGTGCGGGACCTGAGGTTTAACCCAGTGCATTACCCCGGGGGGTGGGGGGGTGGGTACACCCCAAGACCTCATTGTAGCCCGGGCTACCCATGGTGTTTGAGTTGGTGGGTGGGTGGGGGGGGGGAATCTGACACGGATAGCATCTAGATCACTTGAGGTCCTAGTGGGAAAATGTTGACACTGTTTAATGTTCTTATATGGCGATACAAGGGATGTGTACCAAACATACAGTTGTTAAAGGCATGGACATTCGATTAGCACACACAAAAAGGAAGTGTGTGTGTGGGGGCAGAGCCGTCTTTACACCATTTTGGGCCCCCGGGCAAAGAAATAGTGTTGGGCCCCTCCCCCGCGGGAATAAAAAATGAATATACATAATATATATAAATCTTATCTTATCTTATCTGTTTACAGACGCTCCTTCTATACAGAAGATTATTGCGTCCTACGCTTATCTATGGTTTGTGTTTAGTCCTGCATTTTTATTAGAGATTTAAATGTTGATAAAGTGTTGGTTTTCCTGGATTCTTCAGGCAACCCATCCCACGCCCGAATTCCGGACGGGAAGAACGAAAATTTGTATGTGTTTGTTCTTGCATACGGAATAAGAAAGGTGTTTTTATCCTTATTTCCCTATGCTCGTGGGACCCCGGGCAAATGCCCAACGGGCCTCTGCGTTAAGACGGCCCTGTGGGGGTGGGGGGTGGGGGAGCGTGGGTGGATTACGGCAGATTTTTTTTCTGTTATTAATTACCTGAATTGTTTCTATTCAATTATTTTAGTTTTTGTATAGGGAATATCCTTCAGTTTTCTACGGGCAAATTAACGAACTCAAATGACGACATGCTACGTCTACGTTCTAAGTCGCCTACGTGTACATGCTACGTCTACATGCTGTCTGCATGCTACCTCCAGGTGCTAGAACCGGGACTTATTCCAACAACAGACAAAAAGATACCGACATATTTTAATAACGTAGAAAAATTAGTCATTACTAGAGAAAAATAGGGCGGTCGTTGTTATGTCCAACCCACGATGACAACCATAAAAAGTAACTAATGGGTTATTCAAGTTATTGTTAAAAATTGACATGCGAAAAATTAAGGGAAAAAAATGCGCATTAGAGACTGAGAGAGAGAGAGAGAGATAGGAGAGAGGAGAGAGAGAGAGAGAGAGTGAGAGAGAGAGAGAGAGAGGAGAGAGAGAGAGAGAGAGAGAGAGGAGAGAGAGAGAGAGAGAGAGAGAGAGAGAGAGAGAGGGGGGGGGAGTCTATAATCTGTAAACATTTTGTTGGAATGAAATATCTATCATGAGTGAGATAAAAATACGCGAATTTGAATATTCTCACACGTGTTTGAGATTCCTTGGATCGTAGCCAACTTCTATGAACGTGTCTTCATCGTTCGTCTTGGTTCTAGCGTCGTTTAACATGTGATTTATTCTAAGCATATTATATCTCTATATTAAATGATCACATCTTCAGCCACATTTGAGAACTACAAAATGATTCTATAGTTAGTTCGTCTCTGTCTGAATGGATTAGCTTTGGTCTAAATCAGGGGTCTCCAAACTTTTCTGCCGGAGGGCCGCATTAACCGCCAGCAGTTTGGGGACCGACTACACGCTAGAGGTCCAAATAAGAAATAATCAAAACATTTTTTTTATATTTTAATTACGTATATATTTGACATATTTATATTTATAATATGAATATTATTTAATATTATATTTAATATTATTTAATTTTAATAATACATTGATACACTGCACATGAACACCCGTATTAGTGGGAATGGTGAAATTGTTTCATGGATGCCAAAATAGTAGGTTTTTCTGGCGCTAGATTTGATGTCCCTAACATCAACAGTGACCCGAGATTATCATCAGACAATTTACTTCTCAAATTGTTCTTCATCCTCGAAGATGTCTGTTCGCACAAGTATGTTGTTCTAAAGATTGAAAGTTACCTTGATGCCAAAGCTTTGACATTAGGAAAGTCTTCCTAGGGTAAACACTGGTAAAAACTCAAAAGTTCTTCTTTGCACTTGTCCCTAAGGAGGTTGTTGAGCCTTCTCGTCCACGAGGGGCATCCACCGATCATCTCGTCCACTAGGGGCATCCACCGATCATCTCGTCCACGAGGGGCATCCACCGATCATCGTCGGCGTCGGCGATTCCTCCAAGGGCATAGGCCACCTACGAGAGACCTCCAGGCATCTCTATCCTGGGCCAGCTTCTCCAAGATCTTCCATTCATGACCAATTCTCTTGATGTCTGCCTCCAATTCTCGGCGCCAAGTGTTTCTTGGACGGCCTCTTTTCCGCTTACCCTGTGGGTTCCCATTTCAGGGCTTGCCTTGTTGTATTAGAAGCAGGTTTTCTTAGTGCATGACCAATCAACCTCCACCGCTTCTGAAGAATCTCTTCCTCAATTGGCTTCTGTTTTGTCCGCTGCCACAGTTCCAGGTTGCTGATTTTGTCCAGCCAGTGAATTCTGAGAATCTTTAGAGAATTGTTGATAAAGGACTGGATTCTGGTCAGGTTTACGGCCGTTACTCTCCACGTCTCGGTTCCATATAGCAGCCCAGGTTTCACCATAGCGTTAAAAATCCTTACTTGTAACTTGCTGCCAAAATTGTTGGAGACCCAAATATTCTTGAGTTGCTGGAAGGCTGCTCTTACTTTTCCGAACCTTATTTTAACATAAGCATGTGTACCACCTTGTATATCTTCCACGCTGCCTAGGTAAAAAAAACAACTGTCCACCTCCTCAAGGGCTTCTCCTTCAAGCATAATGGGTGATGTACCTTGAGGCATTAACCTTGAGGACTTTACTCTTCCCTTTGTGTATGTTGAGACCCATGCTAGCAGAAGTGGCTGCGATAATGTTTGTTTTCTCATGCATCTGTTGTTGGGTATGTGCAAGGAGGCTTGAAAATCAATGACCTCCAGCAACACTTCATCTGAGCAACTGGCCATATCTGCTTCAAATGGATTTTGAAATAGCCTCACGTCTTCTGACTTTGAATCCAAGTCAGAAAACCGCTCCTGAAACTGCATCTTATGGTCTTTGATGATCTCACGTGCAAATGATATTGGGAACTCATCTGTTGCTTCAGCCATGAAGAACTTGCACTGCTAAAAGTTTGTCAAGTTGTTGGCCTGTACTTGTTCCAAAAACATGACAAGTTTAGATCTGAAGGCCTTTAAGTGATTGTATAGATCGGAAAATATATTTTTCTCTCCTTTTAGTTTTAGGTTCAGAAATTTTAAATGACCAGTAATGTCTGCAGCAAAGGCCAATTTCCATACCCACTCTTCATCAGACAGTAATGGCCGTGACTTTCCTTTACTTTCTAGGAATTCATGTATTTCCTTTCTTAATTCAAATACTCTACTCAGAGCTCTCTCACAACTGGCTATCTTACTGCTGTGTATTATGTTAAATCTTGCGATTCTATGTCTGTATCTTTAAAATGTCTCTGGACTAAAATAGTATCTTTGTTTGGAGATTAAAAGGTCTCCAGCGACCGGATGAGAGGGCCTCGCGGGCCGCATCTGGCCCGCGGGCCGTAGTTTGGATGACGCACCCTCTGCAAATAAAAAAAATCAAATAAAACCTTAGGCTTTATAAAAAGAAACTTTAACAAATGTAATAGAGATATTAAACTAAAATGCTTCCTCACGTTGGTGAGACCTGTACTAGAATATGCATCTTCTGTATGGGACCCATCCACCAAAGAAAACATTGATAAACTAGGACAAAAAAGAGCTGCCAGATTCATTACTGGAGAATATTCAAAACTGACAAGAATAACACCATTAGTTAAATCATTAAACCTTGAAACACTAGAGGATAGAAGAACCAAGAGCAAAGTAGTGATCATACATAAAGCAATTAATTCTATTTTAGAAATACAACACAAAGATAACTTAATACAACCCTCAGATAGACAAAGATAAAAAACACCTTTCTTATTCCGTATGCAAGAACAAACACATACAAGTTTTCCTTCTTACCGTCCGGAATTCGGGCGTGGAATGGGTTGCCTGAAGAATCCAAGAAAACCAACACTTTATCAACATTTAAATCTCTAATAAAAATGCAGGACTAAACACAAACCATAGATAAGCGTAGGACGCAATAATCTTCTGTATAGAAGGAGCGTCTGTAAACAGATAAGATAAGATAAGATAAATGATATTGCAACGAAGGGCCATTTAAAACATCCCTAACATTTCTGTTAAGAGGCGAATTTGGTTATCTAGAATAGATTTACCCCAGGGACTGACTCTTATTCTGGTATTTGTAACGTGTCAGTTTACACAGCACAGAGCTGGTAATATCAACACACACAAACACACTCACCCATACACATACACAAACCCTCGGGAATGCCTCGGAAATCTGACAGCCATCTGCTGATCCCGAGAACCCTCAATCAAACCCGATCACAAGTCGAGCTCCAGCCATGTCGTGACGTTATAATTTCCAGCAATCGGGGGACTCGGGGGCCATTCCACGCTGTCTGTTTCGTGTTCCACGTCATAGACCCCGGGTTCGGTGACGTGTGTTCCCGAAAGTGACGGATCCCCCCCCCCGGCTCCCTGTCCCATCAGATCAGAGCTCTGGACAAAACCCGAGGACCAATTGAGTGCTGCTCCCCCGTCAGTCGCACAATGAGATGAGAAGGTATTCGAATGGGAGTTGGTGGGGGTGGGTGGTAGTCCATTGTCAAGTTTGTTATTGGAAGAGAGATATGGAAAACGAAAAAAAAATGTGTGTGTGTGTGTGGGGGGGGGATGAATTGCAGCAGATATCAATTGGATTCCTGCGTTCTTCAGTGGGCACGCACTGCTGTGGTGTCGGGGTGGGGTTTGGGTGGACTGATTACATTAAGTCCTTGACCCCCGCTCTCGCTCTTTGTGTGGCGCTCTGGCATGTTTGAGCGTGTAACTCCGGACATGACTTAATGGATGCACTTATCTATCACTGTCTGGGTCTCACTATTTCCAATATAATGGGGTAAAAACATTAGTGACGAGGGAGACAAGGAGATACCCCAACGATTACCTCGATGGGTTTAACCTCCCTTTGTCCGTTTGATGACGCACCCTCTGCACATTCTACTTCCGGATAATCACTACTAAAACATGCCCGGTTTGGGGCCGGGTCGTGAATTTTCGGGTATCAAATCGTAATCGAGAGCGACTCTTTGTTGGGCGAGACAATTGCTTAATTCCATCCCTCGCCATGTCGACGGAGTGGATAGAAAAGACCGGAGAGCAAGTTCACGAGGTTTCTATGTGAGCAGTGGTACAGGGCATTGAAGGGCTGAAGCTATCACTGCGGCAGTGGAGGAGCATTTATGTGTTCGGGGCGGGGACGGGTGTCAATTGAGCGTAAACTCAACTACAAACCAAACTAGAAGTAGGTGTCAGTATGAAATTATTGCCATTTTAGTTTTCCTATTACTGAGTTATAGAGGGAAGACGGGGGTAGTCAGTTGCCACCTCCCGCCCCAACATGAAAGCGCGGATATAATCTTAATATAATCGTACGGTCAATGTTGGCAGCACGTGATTTTCCGTTGTTTATGGCATTGAGTTGCACGCTTTTTACTTGTAGGCGTACTTCGCTGAGAGACTCAAATAATAGAAGGTTTTTTTTATATAATTTTATTTTAAAAAAAAACAACATTTTTAAGGGAGGCATAAATTACACTAAGATAAAAGATTACATCTTTTGATATTTTCAAAACTATGAATTATAACATCAATTTTTTTAAAAAAATTATGATAATTTAACAACAAAAAAATTAATTCCAACTAATGATATTTGTATAGTAGTTGTAGAGATAAGAGAGCGAACGCGAGAGAGTATTTGAGATAACGAGAGGGTAAACAGATAGCAGCGTGTTTTTACTGTGGGCGTTTTAATAACCTCATGGAAGTTTATCTTTTTAGTATCTGATCGTAAAAGAGTAGAGTTGTTTTAAATATTATAATCCGGAAGTTATGTTTTAATTTTAAATGTGTGTTCGCACAGTAAAACAGCGTCATAGATTCATCCATGCAGAAACATTCGCCAAACCAGTCTATCGAAGCCTGGACTTTTGTATTGTTTTTATAGCTCGTAAGGCACCTTTCCCAAGACAAAGGGTTTACGTCACAGCCCATATGGGTGGTAGTGGTGGTCCTCGTGAATGGTGATCGATGTGGTGGGTGGTTGTTATCTATGTGTGTGTTTAGTCATGGCTACGGTATACTCCTCTGATCGCCAGATAGAAAAAAAACCCCAAACCTTTTGACGTCATGGCGGGAGATGAAAGGGCTGAGTGTGGCCGCAGTGTTTACGTGTTTGAAAGCCGAGGACAACATGGACTACAGCATCGTCGTAACTAACACTGGCCTCCTACCTGTGAGGTGTTCCAGACACAAGGGTGAGGATTGCTTGTTATAGGTTATACACCTGGGCACAGTGGTTAGGTTTTTAAAAAACTTACGATTAATGAAGTGATCGACCATTCGGTAAAAGTATAAGTATATTACGAAATAGGACTGGAACAAAATCCCCTTAAAATAAATTAACTGCAAGCACATCCTATCTATCTGTGGCATCCGTCCATCCTCATGGGATGATGGCGTTTCCTCCTGCTCCTCTACCCCCCTTCCCCACTCTCCTGGCCCTTTTCTCCTCGCTCCTGGCTGTAAGGGAAGCTTTCGCGACTTGAATGCCCTCGCGCACTTTTGCCCGCCAGGAGGTGCGCTCCTCAGCAATGGTCTCCCACGTTTTATGGTCAATCTGCGCCAGAGTCATGTCGTTTCTTGCAGACATCCTTGAAGCGCAAGCAGGGGCGTCCTCTCTTCCGCATACCAGTTGCCAGCTCGCCGTAAAGCAAGGCTCTTGGAATGCGCTCCGAGCTCATCCTGCGGACATGTTCCAACCACCGCAGACGCCTCTCACTCAGGATTGAGTGCATGCTCAGCAAATGACTCCTTCTGAGTACCTCGACATTCGTGATCTTGTCCTGCCACTTGATGTGCAGAATCCTGCGCAAGCATCGTAAGTGGAAGCTGTTGAGTTGCTTTGTTTGTTTGGCATGGGTCGTCCAGCACTCGCTGCCATAGAGGAGTGTGCTGAGCACGCAGGCCTGGTACACAGTGATTTTCGTCCTATCAGTGAGCTGTGCATTGTTCCCCACTCTTTGATTCAGCCTAGCCATTAATGATGCAGTCTTGCCGATTCTGGTTTCATTGTCCTTTTCCAGGGAGTGTGTGCTTGTGATGTTACTGCCAAAGGTAGGTAAAATCCTCGACGACATCCAAGGTGTTTCCCTCAATGGAGATTGCTGGGAGCAGTCTGTTCCTTGTCTCATAATGTTGGTCTTTTTCAAGGCTTATCGTTAGACCAAAATCCTTGCATGCCTCTGAGAACTTATTGACCAAAAGTTGGAGACCTATCTCTGAATGTGAGGTAAGGGCTGCGTCATCCGCGAAGAGCAACTCTCTAATTAAAACAGTTTCCACTTTTCTCTTCGCACGGAGACGGCTGATGTTGTATATATTTCCATCCGTCCTGGTGTGGATGTTTACACCCTCGAATCAGTCCTCGAAAGGATGACGCAAGCACATCCAATCCACAGAATAAATCAAGTTTAAAGAATCGATTTGAAGCAAAGAAATTCCAAGTTACTACAACTTACATGTAATTGAAACGACAGTTTAAGTTCTCGTCGACCTAGTTCGGGTAGAAAACACGTTGACAGTATTTATATTTTAAAAAATGAGACTACGTCACAAAGAATTGTTATCAGTCACCTAATACCTTTATAAAAAGTTATATTTTATTGTTGCTGTTGAGCCCTCTCGTCCACCAGGGGAGATTCCTCCAAGGGCATAGGTGTAGTCCTCCAGGCATCCCTACCCTGGGCCAGCCTCTCCAGCATCTTCCAGTCATGGCCGATTCTCTTGATGTCTGCCTCCAATTCTCGGTGCCATGTGTTTTTTAAAAATTATTAATACGTAAATTACATTTACAACAGAGGACTCTGATTATTAAGTGACTTTCGTATCCCGTATTAAAAATTTAGTAAGGCCTTGATCCGTCAAAAGCGATTTTAAAAACAGTATAACTGCATCATCTGCATGTTGTTTATATGAGGCCACCGGACCATTGTGGCAAGTACGCAGGTCTAGAAAGCCCTACAAAAGAATGTGATAAAATAAGCGTACATAATAGGACTCCAATATGTAGGGGGAAAAAAAACGCACATTTTTTCATACTCCTAAACTTTAGTAATATATCTGACCATAACGGAGATTTATTACATTACGTTACATCAATATTTAATTCCCCATACGACAAAATAAAATATTGAACACCATTTGATGTTTGTCCAGCATCAATTAAGCGTTTGAATTTCATTTGGATGATTTACAGCCATGCTGGTTATACAAAAAGATTGATCTCTAGATAATTATATATTTTGATAATTTATGATCATGTGCTCACATCCTTATTTCCTTATAAAAGGCTTTTTTTTTAAACACGCTAAATAATTATAAATAGATTTTTAAAAAAACATATAATAGGGCGTAATAGCCTGATTTTAAGGCTCCATATTGTATATATATATATACACAAAAATCAAGGTTACAAGTTAAACACATCAAGCATCAAGGACAACATATTGTCGAAACTTTAGTCAAGACTAGATAATCAAGGAAATCATAAAACTTGCCCCCCCCCCTCCCCCCCGTTTGGATGGGAATTAAGAAATCATTGACAAATACTTGCTTGCTGGATAAAACGATCAACCGAATTACGTCACACTTATCTATTATTCTTACACACACCTTCTTCCTGCCAGCAAGAACCCCCACCCCCACCCGTCGAATCAGACGACATTTACGTTGTCACTTGACTTGGAATTATCTCCACTTGATTGCAAGACAATTTCCACTCTAACGTAGATGACAAGCACTTGTGGCGGGGATTAGACACGTGACACGTTCAAGGGGGGCTAACGTCTCAACGCGCATGTCACAACAGAAACGGGTGTCTAGCTGTCTATGTCACGTGACATACACGAAACACTTAGTTTTCGTTGTAATCAAATTTTGTCTACCTCACTTCCTGTAATTAGAACTGAGATATTTTCTTTAAAAAAAATAAAGAATCAATGATAATTGAATTTTTTTACAAAAAATTACATCTATTTAGGCTCGAGATTTACTAGAAAAGAACTTTGAATTTTGTGAGATTGGATATTAGTACAGTGGACAGCGTGACCGAATTGTTTGAGGTGGGACATCATATTAGCAGCCGACATGAATAGAGATTATTGTGAATAGGGCTGTGGCGGATTCAATTTTTTGAAATCCGACTCCGGCCGGATTTGGTCGGATTTATGGAGTGAAATTCTCCTGGAGTCGGATTCGTAAAAATGGCCGGATTCCGGATTTAATGGAGCCAAAATCCGGTACAACCCTAATTGTGAACGACAAGTTAACAAGTAGAGTTGACCAGACCTTTGTTGTTAATATTATTATTTAAAGAATTTTTTTAAAAAAAAAGATTTTAAAAAATTAAAAAATTCTTTTAAAGAAAGCATTTCGCGACTAGAGATTATCTTTGATGAGATGATAGTGTCAGAACAAACACACATTTTCTTCCTTTCCGTTTGGACTTTGGGCGTAGTGTCGGTTGCCTGATCAAACCAGAAAAACCAACAACGCATTGTCAACATTCAGAACTTTAAAAAAAAATGCAAGACTAGACATTAACAATGGCTAAGGGCATGTAGGACTCAATAATCTTCACAAGATAAGAAAAGATAAAATGTCAGATGAAATTGTTGCTGTAGTCACATAAGGGGCTTGGACTAAGAACCGAAGGTAGCACTGAATATTGAGTCATCGAATTTAATTTGCAGGTTAATTACGTTAAAAAATTTAGAATAACTGTATACTTTTGATAACTTTAAATATTTGCGTATCCTTTGATCTGGGTGTCTTTTATCCTTTTTTTAACTTCACCGCCTTGTCGTCATCTCTTGGTCCCGCACGCGGAAAAAAAAGAAGTAAAAAATGACCCACTTCCCATGATCCTATCGAGCTGAAATTCTGCACATAAACTTGTGTCCCCTAACAATGCATTGTATCAAGATTTCAGATCGATCGAGTGTACCTTAATTAAATTAATAAAATTTTAGTTAATCTCTATATAACATGTAAAGCCCTCTGCTATAGTTGACCTCCACGGGTCACTGGAGATACACTCCAGCCCTCGATGTCACATGGTCTGTTGCACGGTGCGTATTATATGGAACATAATCAATACTTTTAATTATGTCTCATATATAAGGGATTTATAGTCAAAAACTTTATTTTTGAGGGTTGTTTTTATTTTTATTTTATGTGCATCGTGTGGGTGGGCACAGTAGCGTGTTAAACTAAAGCCTTGGTATGACGTGTTCTAGGGAACATAGTACCGTGTTAAAGCCTTGGTATGAGGTGTTCAAGGGAACATAGTAGCGTGTTAAAGCCTTGTTATGGCGTGTTGAAGGGAACATAGGAGCGTGTTAAAACGTTTGTTTGACGTGTTCAAGGGAACATTGTAAAGTGTTATGTCTTGAAATGACGTGTTTAAAGGAACATAGTAGCGTGTTAAAGCCTCGATATGGCGTGTTAAAGGGAACATAGTAGCGTGTTAAAGCCTTTGTTTGACGTGTTCAAGGGAACATTATAAAGTATTATGTCTTGAAATGACGTGTTTAAGGGAACATAGTAGCGTGTTAAAGCCTTGGTATGACGTGTTCAAGGGAACATTGTAAAGTGTTATATCTTGATATGACGTGTTCAAGGGAACATAGTAGCGTGTTAAAGCCTTGGTATGACGTGTTCAAGGGAACATTGTAAAGTGTTATATCTTGATATGACGTGTTTAAGGTATCATTTACTGATTAGGGTGGGGGGAGGTATATATCCCTATTATGTGGGAAAATCGTAATTACGCGGGAAACGTTCTTTTCGGGGACATTCTTGTAAGAAGGTCAGTTCGTGTATGACAGGGACATTCCTTCGGTGGAGAAAAAGTGTGTGTGTGGGCGTGGGTGGGGGGTTGTGGTTACTGTAAATGACTTTCTACACTCACTCGTTCGGGTGAAAACACTAAGATTCATAATTCATACACCGGATATGACGTGTACAACGCAATGCTTGGCACGAGCTGCTTGACAGGCCAATCACAGTTGATTGTCTGCCCTTGTGATGTATGAACTTTCATCAGCCCCCACCCACCCCCACCCATCTCCTCCACTCGTCGGTGGATGAACGCGATGCCGACACGCCGATTGCCCAGGGGCCAGAGACCACGTACTTCTCATACACAAGCCCATGGAATTACCCTCACAATCACAATGGTGTGGGCTATTCACATTGTATGTAGAATGCTTTGTTTTTGAATAGCAGTTAATAAATGACGTCATGGAAACGTGAATCAGCATAGTGAACCTTTGACCACTCGTGCATCCCGCCATGTGTAAATCTAATCACGGGTAGACATATATTTAGTTGAATCTGACCTATGCTGTTTTAATCGGGGTACTTTGTTTGCTGTCATTATTATTTTTTTTTAAAAAAGTTGTAAACTTGGAAATGGCTGCGCAGATGGCTATCTGAGACCGATCCTGGTATATATACGCAATGTTTCTTGTACAGGACAGTTATCGCAGGGAATCAATATTGATGTTTGACCGAACGTCCAGTGGTACGGGGTTGACATATTAGTAGCAGAATATCTTATCTGGGCCGTAAAAAATATAATACCATTTATTATATTTCACACGACCGAACGTCGTGGCAAAGTATGAAAAGGTCTCGGTTACAAACAGTGGTGATCAATGTTCCCAATGTTCCGCAGCCGCGCAGATATTTGACCGACGCCGCGCATCAGTTAAGAAATACCGCGCAGTAAATTGTGTAAAACATTGCACTAAAATGTATGCTATGCAACTTTGCACACGAGTTGTTGTTGTTTTTGTTGTTTTTGTTGTTTTTTAATTTGAACACAGACCAACGAACCTTAGAGGGGACATTTGTGGTGATACGGACCAAACATTGCTTTAGAGGACCTTTTACTTTTAGGACTGCTAGTTTACCATGTGACAAAATGAAATTCCGGTTGGCCCAAAATAGTCATATCTATTTCTCTTCTTTCTGAGGTCTTCCGGGCTGATACAAACGGAGGGCTCCCATCACCCCCTCCCCCCCACCCCAAACCCCTAATTTACTATGAACACTTTTAGAGTTGATTATACCAATCACTGGATATGTCATTCAATACGTGACATTAATTTGGATATAATATTCAATTAATCTCTAGGATTGATTATCAATACGTCATTGAAAATGACATTTAATACGTGACTGAAAACAATGATACGTGTCTGAAAACAATATACAATACGTGACTCAGTGCCATCTATTTATATACAAACGTGACTAGTTTCTGCACACCGCATACGTCTGCCGTCGCTCGTCAATGACGTACGTTCAAGGTCGT
This sequence comes from Ampullaceana balthica, assembly GCA_944989445.1. Lineage (NCBI taxonomy): Eukaryota > Metazoa > Mollusca > Gastropoda > Lymnaeidae > Ampullaceana > Ampullaceana balthica. Next base: position 1,020,080 of record CALYLW010000137.1, on the reverse strand, counting down.
GAGAGTTTGTACCCACAGTCAATCGGAGCTCCAACAAATGAGGTGCTAATTGGTGTTTTTACAATTACCGGGTTTTCCCGCTACACGCCCCATTGGTATGAAGTTATGGACTGGGAAAATAATAGAAACCGATGATCTCATCGACATGATCGACTAAATAAATCTTAGGAATTTAAGGGTTTGTTATGTGCCGATCAATCACTATGGGGAAAAAATAGCATAGAATGGATCGCGACCGAATTTGACAAGGTCAGTCCCCTTGACCTTTGACTCGCAAGATAGTTTTCTGGTAAGTATACATGGTGCGGAATTAAAATGGTTCATAGTGGCAAGTTTTTACTTAAAATTCAAATTGGCGTAATCGTCAAAAACGTAAATCTGCATGTATGATCAGCACTATGATGAAACAGAATCTGTCGGGTGTGCTACGCTGCTACACGATATAAGAAAGATTATGTTGGGTGTGCTACACGATATCAGAGAGAATCTGTCGGGTGTGCTATACCATATAAGAAAGATTATGTCGGGTGTGTTACACGATATAAGAAAGATTATGTCGGGTGTGCTACGCTGCTACACGATATAAGAAAGATTATGTCGGGTGTGCTACACGATATCAGAGAGAATCTGTCGGGTGTGCTATACCATATAAGAAAGATTATGTCGGGTGTGTTACACGATATAAGAAAGATTATGTCGGGTGTGTTACACGATATAATAAAGATTATGTCAGGTGTGCTACACGATATAAGAAAGAAGATCGGTCGATTGATCCTTATGACAATAAGTGTACAGTGTATCGTTGCTTGATCCTTATGACAAGAGTACAGTGTATCTTTGCTTGGTCCTTATGACAAGAGTACAGTGTATCTTTGCTTGGTCCTTATGACAAGAGTACAGTGTATCTTTGCTTGATCCTTATGACAAGTGTACAGTGTATCTTTGCTTGATCCTTATGACAAGAGTACAGTGTATCTTTGCTTGATCCTTATGACAAGAGTACAGTGTATCTTTGCTTGATCCTTATGACAAGTGTACAGTGTATCTTTGCTTGATCCTTATGACAAGAGTATACAGTGTATCTTTGCTTGATCCTTATGACAAGTGTACAGTGTATCTTTGCTTGGTCCTTATAACAAGTGTACATTGTATCTTTGCTTTGTCCTTATGACAAGTGTACAGTGTATCTTTGCTTGGTCCTTATGACAAGTTTACAGTGTATCTTTGCTTGGTCCTTATGACAAGTGTACAGTGTATCTTTGCTTGGTCCTTCTGACAAGTGTACAGTGTATCTTTGCTTGGTCCTTCTGACAAGAGTACAGTGTATCTTTGCTTGGTCCTTCTGACAAGTGTACAGTGTATCTTTGCTTGGTCCTTCTGACAAGAGTACATTTTATCGTTTTTTGTGTGATTTCATAACCGATATGATGAAGATTTCCTCGTCGTCCAGGAGAGCTGGTTTCTGTGGACAGGCGATGAGTTGAGCTGACCTCGCTTCATCCGGACACCACTCTTCGACGGCCATGTCTTGACATTATTTGTTCATATTATAATGTTGCGTATGTCTTAATGTCTTGACATTATTTGTTCATATTATAATTTTATGTACGTCTTGACATTATTTGTTCATACTATAATGGTGTGTATGTCTTGACATTATTTGTTCATATTATAATTTTGTGTATGTCTTGACATTATTTGTTCATATTATAATGTTGCGTATGTCTTAATGTCTTGACATTATTTGTTCATATTATAATTTTATGTACGTCTTGACATTATTTGTTCATATTATAATGGTGTGTATGTCTTGACATTATTTGTTCATATTATAATTTTGTGTATGTCTTGACATTATTTGTTCATATTATAATGTTGCGTATGTCTTAATGTCTTGACATTATTTGTTCATATTATAATTTTATGTACGTCTTGACATTATTTGTTCATATTATAATGTTGTGTATGTCTTGACATTATTTGTTCATATTATAATTTTGTGTGTGTCTTGACATTATTTGTTCATATTATAATGTTAGGTACGTCTTGACATTATTTGTTCATATTATAATGTTGTGTATGTCTTGACATTATTTGATCATATTATAATGTTGTGTACGTCTTGACATTATTTGTTCATATTATAATGTTGCGTATGCTTGTGAAGACTGCGGTAGAGTAAGGTCGTCTGGTAAGTTATATGTGCAAGTGTTTGTGAAGCAAGGTAAGCCATGTGTTATTAGGTAAGGGTAAACAGTAATAATGATAATAAATAACGATAAATAGTTTCTGCTATAAGTTAAAATAGAATTCCTGAAAAGTAGCTGAATAGAATTTCTTACCACATTCGCAATCCAATTGTATCATAGTTGGTATAAACCCACAATTTGGTATTCTTTTTAAAGTCAGCAGTTTTCTCTAAGATAAAGATTTTTTAAATAAAATTAATAATAATAATAATTTTCATATCGATTTTTTGTTTCCCGAAGAAGGCTTTTCGTCGATACGTTCTTTGTTACGTATATAAGGCTTTCTCCGGGAACCCCATAATTCGTTTTTCCTGTACAGTCTATTTCAATGTCTTTTCATATTAGTTGAAACAAGACTTCGTAGACATGTTTATCATATTTCTTGACTCAGAGGGCATCATCACTGTCGCACTAATAATATCTCGTTAATACACACCTCGTGATCTGCTCATTAGTTTCCATACATTATCTAGGGGAAGTGTACATCATTCCCCCGTGTACTAATTGTGTGCAACTGGCACTAGAGTGCGCTACGGGAGCAACAATAAGCGTACACGTACACGCACACACAAATGGCGTGTCAAATTGATGTGGGTTATAGCCCTCGACGTAACGGCTCCTCCAGGCTGGGACAAAAGAAACACTCAAGAAGAGCCCTCGGCTTTGGCATTCCAGCTGCCCTCGGGGGCGTCTCGTGGCGTGGTGAAGTCCTGAATATGTCTGTGGCACAGACGGACATCACTCCCTTCCCTTACCCCCCCCCTTTTCCAACCCCGGGCTCTCAAAACAACCAAGATAAGTCAGGGTCTGTTCAGCAGGTCCCGGGGTAATCTATTATTGCTGTCAGATCAATAACCATTTGGGGGCTCGTCATGTTGTGTTAGCCGCCACGACTAGCAGCAACAGCGGAGGGGAAGGGGAATTGACAGCGACGACACGACTGCCTCTTGCGCGGCGACGTCGCTTTGTTGTCCCTGCCCGTTAACGTCAGTTCCGGTTAGTGCTGACATGGAGGGGTCGGGGGGGGTGTTGGTGAGTGGGGAGCTGGGGGTGGGTGGTGTCTGCTACGGAACTCCCGCGAGATTCCATAAAATTCCTAGCAGGGCCGTAGGGGGGCACGTTGTGATACTGAGTTGTTTCGAAAGGTAGATAAAAGGTTTTAACGGGAATGTGGTGAGTTGAGCTTGGGTTTATGTGCGGAGTTGTGAGAAGGGGAAGGGGCGCCGGAAGGAGGAGTTGATGAGAGAATGTACAACTATAGAAAGCGATTGATTTAGAATTCAGAATGGGGCCAAAAATAACCCCGGTAAATCAAACAATGTCATTCTTTCCTTTCAATGTTTATTTCTTTTTGCTGCATTTTAAAACATTATTAATATTACATTTTCGCTTGCCACATACATTTCTCGCGTTCATGTGTTTGTCCGCCCATTTTGTGTTTTACTCAATTTGTTAATTTATCTCTGTTTATTTTTTCTTCCTCTATTTTTCTGTCTGTCGTATTCTTTGTCTTTTCCTTCTTTACTACATAACTCTCATCAAGGGACTCTAATCTCCTTGACTTGTTACCCTTTCTTCGTTCTTTTTCTTCTTTCCGTTTATTTCATTTCTTTCCTACCTTCATTCTTTCCACATATTTCCTTCTCTCCGTTTTCCTTCTTTCTACTCCTTACTTTCTTTATCTTCTTTACATCTTTTTTCTGATTTTTTCCATTCATCTACTTGTTTAAGTAATTCTATTCTGCGCCGTCCTTCCTTTTTTAAATCCTTTATATTAACTCGTGGTGTCTGGTTGTTTGAACCCTTGATTGCTTGATTGTCGGTCGCCAAAGCTTTGGATCGATTTTTAACCCACTTTCTCGTAAGCTAGCGAGCTGAAATTTAGCAGGCAGTTTGGTGGCGATGATAAAAACTATGTATCAAAATTTCAGATCGATCGCATGTACCGTAATTAAATTATTGAATTTTTAGATTATTTTATTTATTCCTATGTATCATGTTATTTTTTGAGATAGAGTGTCGTGGTGCGTATTATATTGAACAACGTTTCTCTCGCGCAATAAGGTGTGTATTTTATTGACAACAGTTTTTATAAGCATATTCCAGATCGGTGCGCATTATATTAAGAATGTTTTACGACACATCTACAATTGTGTATTTTTGGATGGTTTTTCGATGCGTATTATAATGAACATTCTTTTAGTTACTTCTCGTACATAAAGCATTTATAGTCAAAAACTTGATTTTTTACGTTTTTTAAAATTAAATCCTTTATATTAACTCGTGGTGTCTGGTTGTTTGTTTGAACCCTTGATTTCTTGCTTGTCGCCAAAACTTTTGATCAATTTATAGTCAAAAACATTGGGGTTTTTTTTATCCCTTTCTCTTTCTACTTCGATTCTCATCTACACATTTCTTCATTGGTTTCGTGTTCTTTTCTCTCTTTCTTTCCCCCCACTTTCGAACAATAATACTATCTTTCTTTCGTATTTACGCTGATGATCTGACCAGTTTGAACTGACTTTTCTCAAACATTGTATTCCATTTCATCACTTCCCAACGTCTTACCGCTCCTTGCATACAGGACTAAGGACATTCGTGTTCTCTGCAGCACGTTTATTCCTGGTGTTCAGAACTTGGGAGGGTCATGTGTGCGAGGTAGCCACGGGGGGAGATGGGGTGGGGGGGTGGAGGACAGCTTAGCAAACAAGCGTTGATCAAGCCGTCAGATAGCATTAGCAATAACACAGAACATATGAAATAACAGAATCACACCCCCCCCCGGCCCTCCACACTCTACTTCCAAGTAGCCGGATCCCGTGGAGGCAATAACGGCGAAAAAGCTCGTTAAGCAACTGGCTAATACAAGGTCGTTTGGAGGTCGCGTCGGGTGGTTTCCGGGTGCTGCGCTAGAGTTTTGACTTCAATCAGTTCTTTTACATTATCGCGAATGACTTGGTCCATAACATGTTTTTTATCACGCTATAAATAAAACTGCCATGGTGCTATAACATTGTTATTATGCTATAAAATTGCTATCATTCTATAACTTTTGTTATCATTCTACAACATAGTTATCGTGCCATACGATTTTTATCAAATTAAATACATTGTCATCATATACGCTAGCATTGTTATTATGTCATGCAATAGTTATTATACATAATCATAGCATTCCCCATCGCCGGTCCGAACCAATGACGTCCGCATTATTCCTTACCAGTGCACCTGGCAATATTATCGTCGGCAGGGTTAATTCGGACTAAAAACTTAGTTGTCGAGACCATGGGGGGAAAGGATGGGGGATGGTTTCATCATTTTGGGAGTCATAATAATACAGGGAGTTACGTGAATGCTTTTTTTGTTAGGTAAAGTTAAAGTAAATGTAAATTTAGTGATTTTTTTCTTTCTAGCTTTCATTGTTTGGCAGTTATTTTCAGGTCGCCAACTTATACAAAACTTGTCTTTTCTCTGACATTAAATCGTCATATGGAATTACGCAATGTAACCAATTTTTAGACAAAGTTTTCGTTAAACAGATTATTTTTCAGCATAACTTTAAAAAAAAACAAAAAAAAACATGTTTTTGACTATAAATCCTTTATATAAGAGACATAAATAAAAGAATGTTCATTATAATACGCAGCGCACGACAATCCAAAATTTTAGTTATGTCTCGTAAAACATGTTTAATATAATGAGCACCGATCGGGAATATATTTATAAAAAGTATCGTCCATATAATACGCACCGAATCGCGCAACAGGAAAGTATTAAAAAGGTCGTTCAATATAATACGCAACGCGACACTATCTAAAAAAATAACATGATACATAGAGATAAATAAAACAATCTAAAAATTCAATAATTTAATTACAGTACATGCGATCGATCTGAAATTGATACATCGTTTTTTATCGTCGGCACGAAACTGCCTGCAAAATTTCAGCTAGCTAGCTTACGAGGAAGTGGGTTAAAAATCGATCCAAAGTTTTTTCGACAAACAAACAAGCAATCAACCAGACACCACGAGTTAATATTAAAGGATTTAATAAAGGATTTAAATAAAATAAAAAAAGAATAAACAATAGGTGTGCACATAATTTTTTTAAAGTTTATTAATTAAAGTTTTTAAAAAAAATACTTTGTTTTGGCAAAGTCCACTACAGCTCACTAAAATTAACGTACATTTAACAGAGATCTGCATGCCGAGACAAGTCCTAACAGAAAATTCGGATAAATGATTAATACTCTACATGAAAACGGTCCAACCGAGTACCCCGGGTATTTCTATAAATAGCTTTCCGCCATGAAATGACAAGGCCTATTTGGAAGCTTTACGTTTCAACATTTCTCGTTCGAGCGGGCAATAGGAGGGGGTGGTAGTGGTTAGGGCGCTTAGTGATAGCTCCACCACAGACATGTAATCATTCTTAACATGGGAAAAGTCCGTTTTAGCCAATTTCCACCCGTGAAAAGAGGGGGCGTCCCGCGCGGCAACCCACCCTAGCTACGCCACTGATGCGGGGGCCCTTGCATCTATGTCAGAGGAGGTGAATATGGAAATGTGTTTTCACAGCAGCGTGACAGTCCACGAGTGGTCGGGTCCTTCTTACTCTGCCTGATTGCTTGTCCTGAATTATTCAAGGGCGCTGGTGACGCACATAAACACTGCATGAAAGGGGGCGGCAGTTGCCTGACACGTCACCGGTGAAAGGGGGGAAGTAATCCAATAACGCTGCTGGACATGTTACATAACTTCATTCAGCTTCGATGTGACGGGCTATCTTCCCCTTGTTGTCACGTGACGCTGGTTTATGGGCGCTTGTCACACTTTGACAGAAAAGTGAGTGAGAGGGGAAGGGGTGGGGGGGGGAAGGGGTGGGGGGGGGGAGAGAAAGCAGAGAAAAAAAGTGTGATTCCATTTCAAAAAGTTTGCATGTTGGGTATAAAATGGAAAGGAGAACATTTTTTCCCCCTCACTTGCTGGAGAGGGCTGGTTAGGGTGTCACTAGGTGTTTGAGCAATGACACTTAAGTGACATGTAATGAAAGAAAACAACAACCTTCAGGCAATAATAAATACTGGAGTCCTTTCAGTAAGTTCTTTAAATTGATCATCAAGAATTTTATTATTATTATTATTATTTATTTTTATTTTTTTGGTGTCCTTTTCTAAATTTTATTTTCAAATGTGGAACGGCCACGTGGTTGCGTTGCCCTAATGAGATTAAATAATGCGTTGGGCTTTGATGCCGCTGGATTAAATGTATAGTAAATGTAATATTGCCCACACCAAGAGCTGCCAATTACATCATCTTCGGCAGACGGAAGGATGCCATACATACTAAGTATATACTCGTAAATACATCATCTTCGGCAGACGGAAGGATGCCATACATACTAAGTGTATACTCGTAAATACATCATCTTCGGCAGACGGAAGGATGCCATACATACTAAGTGTATACTCGTAAATACATCATCTTCGGCAGACGGAAGGATGCCATAATACATACTAAGTGTATACTCGTAAATACATCATCTTCGGCAGACGGAAGGATGCCATACATACTAAGTGTATACTCGTAAATACATCATCTTCGGCAGACGGAAGGATGCCATACATACTAAGTGTATACTCGTAAATACATCATCTTCGGCAGACGGAAGGATGCCATACATACTAAGTGTATACTCGTAAATACATCATCTTCGCAGACGGAAGGATGCCATACATACTAAGGGTATACTCGTAAATACATCATCTTCGCAGACGGAAGGATGCCATACATACTTAGTGTATACTCCACTTGAGATTGCTATCAACTTCTACCAACAGATCTTCGGTAATTCCATGTCTAATTCTGTCAATTCAGTGGTCTTGACCAAAGCATAAACTTGGTTACAACTTTTTTTATAATATAAGTTGTTTTTTTTTGTGTGTGTGTGCAAAGATACAGTTACTTGTAGATTAATGGAAAGAGTAATGCTTTTACGGATAATGTGTCTAAAAATAGTAACATCGCGTAGTTAGATGTGACGTTTAAACACTCAAGCGAGCTGCACTGAAAAGTGTTTCGTATAATACGATGAATCACGAGAAAGTAAATGTAACTTTTTTATCAATGGAAATGTGTTCCAACTGCTAAAATTTCGAAATTTTCTTGTACTATAAAGTATCATGCATTATATTGAATTCTCACCAGCCATCTAGTTAAAGGAAAGAGGCAAATATTATTTAAGCTAGTGGACGCTGTTATACACGTCCGTTTATCGTTATTTAATCGTCTAAACTTTTCCCAGGCTTTTAATAGACGAAGCATCCCGAAGTAGGCAAAGAAGCCTACAGCCAGGTCTTGTGAGCAGGAGATGGACGTCCAGTAAATCAACAAATGGTCTTGTTCACCTTGACCAATATTGACCATTGGATTGAGTTTAAGCTCTAATTAAAGCCTCGCCAGTGCCTCGGCTTACGTTTTGTGCATCGCATCGAAAAAACCTTCATATTTTGCCACGCTCCCTATAACCACCTTTAGGCCCCCAAGCTAAATTCAATAGCATGTGTGAGGATGGTGAGGGCGTTGATGAGTTGGGGGGGGGGCGTGAAGCTCGCCATTGTTCCTGCCTGGCTGCTCTGATCCTGCCTTTAGGGCGTCACTCAACTCGCCCTCGATGTTTCTATCCGGTACGAGATCGTGCGTTCTGTTGGGTTTTTTTTTAACGGTTCTCTGAAGCTTGTTGACACACGAGTCTTCATGCTCGAGGAGTGAAACGGTTGCAGGAGCTCTACCGAGGACTCCCGATCTATTGATAAGGGGATCACCTTTAAAAAAAAAGAAAAAAATGTCCCCGGGATATGTGTGTTTATTATTAAGTCTGTTAACAGAGGCACTTTGATAACACAAGTGAGCAACTAATCCAATTACAAAACATCATTACGAGTAATTAGGCGTGTTGGTTGTAGACCTAAGGCGCTATCCTGCCAGGGGCAGAAAAGTGGACGCGACAGCAGAAAAAACAACACATTTTTTTAAAGTGCATTACTCGGGTTGTTTTAACGAGAGTTAATGTAGTTAATTACGGTCACAGCCCGAGGTCATGGCGTGGGCCGTATACTATACATTTGTTAGAGGGATTTTAGGGTAGTGGCATGCAGCGGTACGTGCGGTTGAACCGACATACACGAGTAAGAGAGTAGTTGTATGGATGCAACGAATACAGAGTAATAGGTAAGAGAGTAGTTGTATGGTGGCAAGTATACAAAGTAGTAGGTAAGAGAGTAGTTGTATGGTGGCAAGTATACAAAGTAGTAGGTAAGAGAGTAGTTGTATGGTGGCAAGTATACAAAGTAGTAGGTAAGAGAGTAGTTGTATGGTGGCATGTATACAAAGTAGTAGGTAAGAGAGTAGTTGTATGGAGGCAAGTATACAAAGTAGTAGGTAAGAGAGTAGTTGTATGGTGGCAAGTATACAAAGTAGTAGGTAAGAGAGTAGTTGTATGGTGGCAAGTATACAAAGTAGTAGGTAAGAGAGTAGTTGTATGGTGGCAAGTATACAAAGTAGTAGGTAAGAGAGTAGTTGTATGGTGGCAAGTATACAAAGTAGTAGGTAAGAGAGTAGTTGTATGGAGGCAAGTATACCAAGTATTTGTTTTGGTGTGTTAGACAGTAGTTGTATAGACGTAACATATACGAACAAGTAATCAACATATTATTTGTTATGCTGTATGGGGAATGACATGGATGTACCTATGTATACAGCACCTACCAGCACACAATATGCGTGAATGAGAGCTGGACAGTGGTATCCACGGTCGTTAAGTATGCACCTATAAGTGTGATTCCTATGGTATTGAGGTGGGGCATGGATAGATCCTTCTCGGAAACGGTTTCGTTCATCTGACACTCGACATGCACTCGCAATCCAGGATCTGACTCCTCGCCGTTGATCGTTTGTTTTCTCCCCTATATTTTTATGGTATAATGGTAGTCTAAATAGAACGATGCATACATCCGCATGCTTGTCTCCTTTATAATAGAAACAAACCCTTACCACGAGACATGCTCCATGACAATTGCCCTACCTACAAATGCCCAAATCTACATCCTTGTTCGCCCTTTCCACGCCCCCAAAATATGATTTTTTTTTAATGTAAAAAAAAAGAGTTAAAATCTGAATTAAAACGTAACTTTCTATAGTTTAGAGACAATGTGTTTTCATTAGTTTCACAAACGTCGTAATCCGTGTGCCTGTAAGTCCACTCGTTAATCGAATTCCTTATCAACTTACGAGGCTAGCCATACACATTAACCGAAATGAACCCTCTAATGAGAGACATGTGAATACAGCGGCCATGGGTTCAACCCTCGTCCATTCTCATATGATCACCAACACAACAACATCATTATGTATTGTTTATTAAAAAAATTAATTAAAAAGTAATAAAAATGTGGATGTCACATTTCTATAGTTTTGTTTAGAACCATTGCGGCTCGACAGAGATTTCTTTTCATACTGACTGGATTAACATAAACTCAGTTCGAATTGTAGAGGGTTGGGGAGAAGGGGGCTATCAAACGCTCTCTTAAGCGCTATTGCTGCCCACAGCCATGCCCGCTGCTGGAAGTCATGACGTCGAACGAACGACAACTACATACGCACACAAAACACACACAAACACATTTACAACAACACAAAAATTCAAATCCCGCAGTTTAAAAAAACTGCACCGAAATAGACTCATGTCGCGTTCTTTAATCCGCACCGCGCCTTCAGGTGCTGCCGAGTGCTATGAGTGGAAATCCCCGTTGCATTCTCCCCGGTCTTTCATCCATTGTTGCTTGGTGTAGGTGCGTTTTTTACAACCCAGCAGGTTGATGTGTTCATGCATAACAATTAGTTATTAGTATGATCGGTTAATTCGGTGGTTCTCATATTTGTATGCCTGTTAGCTATTAGGATATTTGGTTAATTCGGTGGTTCTCATATTTGTATGCCTGTTAGCTGTTAGGATGATCGGTTAATTCGGTGGTTCTCATATTTGTATGGCTGTTAACTATTAGGATGATCGGTTAATTCAGTGGTTCTCATATTTGTATGGCTGTTAGCTGTTATGATGATCGGTTAATTCGGTGGTTCTCTTTTAAAAGAAATAGAAACCATAACCCGACACCATATACAAGTCTGTATCACCTACACTCATATGTTATTTTAAATCATCAAATAAATAATACAAATAACTTGATCAGAATTTAAATATGGTAGTTAAATAACATAATAACATGACATAGTGGTAGATAAAATATAATTTTTTAAAACATATTTCAAGAATTTTTACATGAAAAATTAGCTGATATATATTAATTTTTTAAATAACTAGCACACTTTTTAAATCCTTTATATTAACTCGTGGTGTCTGCGGCCGACCGACCGACCGACCGACCGCCCTTGTCGCCAAAACTTTTGATCGATTTTTAACCCACTTGCTCGCAAGATAGCGAGCTGAAATTTTGCAGGCAGTTTCGTACCGATGATAAAAACAAAGTATCAAAATTTCAGATCGATCGCATGTACCGTAATTAAATTATTGATTTTTTATGTTATTTTATTTATTCCTTTGTATCATGCTATTTTTTGAGATAGAGCGTCGCGGTGCGTATTATATTGAACAACCTTTCTGTCGCGCAATAAGGTGCGTATTTTATTGACAGCACTTTTTATAAACATATTCCTGATCGGTGCGCATTATATTAAACACGTTTTACGACACAACTGCAATGTTGTATTTTTGGATGGTCTTGCGCTGCGTGTTATAATGAACATTCTTTTAGTTACGTCTCATACGTAAAGGATTTATAGTCAAAAACTTGGTTTTTTACGGGTTGTTTTTATTAAAATTAGTATTGTTAATTGTGCTTTTGCAATAATACTTTTATTTCGCTGAGAGAAAAAAAAATAAAAAAAGAGCTGCAAGATTAACTACTGGTGAATTTTCACAGCTGACATTAAACCTATAGCAAAACTACAGGACAGAATAACAAAATAGTAATGTAGTAACAATACCTAAGGCAATATATTCTAACTTAGAAATACAACACACGGATAATCTCATACAATCCTCAGATAGACATAGGGATGAAAACACTTTTCTTATTCCGTTTGCTAGAGCAATCGCATGTGCTCGTTCTTCCCATCTGGAATCCGGGTGTGGAATGGGTTGCCTGATCAAACCTGGAAAACAAACACACTATCAATATTTAAAAATATAATGAAAATGCAAAACCATAGATAAGCATTGAACGCAACAATGTTCTGTATAGAAGTACAACCTGTATGTGTAAGATGAGATATAAGCTTTTTTAGTTACATCTGGCCCAAGGCCAGTGATTCTTAACATGGTATCGATCGAACCCCAGGGGTTCGGTGGAGGTCAAGACACACGCCCGACTCATATGATTCGTGATGAAACGCTCCGCTCGGCCATCATTAAGAAGGGTTCGGTTAATGCAATGCGCGCATTTGAAACTTGTGGGGTTTATTTCCGCCAACAAGGCTAAAAACCACTGCCTTAGGCGTTTTGATAATTTTTAACGCAATTGCCCTTGGAAAAATTGCGTTTATAGATTCGAAATGCCTGTCAAGCTTGACTTGACAATGCAAAAAGAAGATTGAGACACCAAAACATGATTGAGACACCAAAACATGATTGAGACACCAAAACATGATTGAGACACCAAAAAACAAGATTGAGACACCAAAACATGATTGAGACACAAAAACATGATTGAGACACCAAAACATGATTGAGACACCAAAACATGATTGAGACACAAAAACATGATTGAGACACCAAAACATGATTGAGACACCAAAGCATGATTGAGACACCAAAACATGATTGAGACACAAAAACATGATTGAGACACAAAAACATGATTGAGACACCAAAACATGATTGAGACACCAAAGCATGATTGAGACAGCAAAACATGATTGAGACACAAAAACATGATTGAGACACCAAAACATGATTGAGACACCAAAACATGATTGAGACACCAAAACATGATTGAGACACAAAAACATGATTGAGACACCAAAACAAGATTGAGACACCAAAACAAGATTGAGACACAAAAAAACAAGATTGAGACACCAAAACAAGATTCAGACACCCCAACAAGAGTCAAACAACACAAAAAATGTCTGAGACCATGGTCATTTTTCTATTTTAAATAAAGTTATCGTATCACAAATCTGACAAAGTATTCAATATAAATTATTTATGAATAATATAAAAAAAAATTCAGAAGATTTTCGGCTTCTTTGATGGCGGCATAAGTTAAATTTGACCATCTTATGACGTCCCTTCCCGTATAAACACAACGCCCTTTGACCCCTGTCTCGTATAACCCCCACGCCAAGCCACAAAAAAGAAAACAGCGATTGGTCATAAACTGTGAGTACAAAGCAGAGGATTGGATATTTCCTCAGTCCGGACAGACAGTTTACGAGCCGGATGTCGAGTTTAATGACGGAGGCCCGGCTGGTGACTGCGTTATGGATGAGCATAACACGCCGACATGATCTTGGTTTATGATCGAATCCTGAAGCTCTGCTCGGCGAACGTACCCAAACACACATACACACAATGCGCAGTGGGATTTGGTTTCGGTTAGAGTGAAATCTTGGTGAAGGTTTACACGTCGATAGTTTTGTAGGTCTGTACCGATTAAATCAGAGGAGTCGGGTATTCATTGGGAGTATTAACGCGTGAATGCAGGAGATGTCCGAAAGGGCTAAGGATGTCAAGTGTTAGAACAAATACAGCGGTACCCATAGAACGGACGCCTTGTAAAAAGAAAGTTCCGCTGAAAGTTCGGTAGAAAATAGTTTCCTTAAGACTAAATGGGTCGTAGAACTTAGCTTCCGTAGAAAAATTGCTCTGTAGAACAAAAGAAATTGATGACCTAACGGGATTGGTGTAGAATGGAGGACCTATAGGGACTGGCATAGGAATTGAGGACCCACAGGGACTGGCATAGAATGGAGGTCATATAGAGGTGAACTGAGTATAGAAGAGATTTTTAGTGAACTTAATGGAAAACCTATATTGAAAGACATATAAGTGTTGAAAATCAAGAATTATAATCAACGTTTTGGCTCGTTTCCATCAACAACTTTTCGTAATAGGTTTATAATGTGGAAGATAAAACTTATGTATGTCATGTTCTTTGAGGACCGACCTTTAATCTATTCACTCACGTGTGGCGAGTCACAACTCTACGAAGCCATCGTCCCCAAAACACAACATTCGGCATTTACAATTTTCCTAAAGTAAAAAAAAATATAAACTCCAATACTGATCATTTACCAAAGTCGTTTGGATTAATACGCCCCCGTTTTCAATATTTGAGAACCGCTGAATCCATTTGGCTAGTGGGTATTGGCTGTGACGTAGACACACCAAAGGCAAAGCCTGGCTTAGATTATTCCCCCCACCCACTTTTTCCCCACCATTTCTTTAACCGACGAATAATTGCCAGTTTGACAGGTTACAAACGTATAACATGACTGCTTTCATCGTATACAAACCTCCACACAGGGCCCGTTTACCTCGGCTTTTACTGCCGCCATAACTCGCTTGCACGGCCGGGGCTTCAAAGGCAGTCCCGTTGGAGACTGGCCCTGCAGTTTAGTAAATTATGATATTGTAGCACACAAAGAAAAAAAGAAAATGGCGAGGAGGAAAAAAAAACCCAAGCATTTAACAAACTAAACGACCCTCCTCTTCTGGTTTCCCGCACACACACACACACATACAACCACTCGTTCGTTTCCTCGTGTGCTTTTGTAAATGGAATGCTCGTGGAGTGCTCGTTTCCAACAAATGCAAGCCATTAGCCTCCAGCGAGCGGCTCTAACACGAATCATAAGTATTGTGCCGCATCGCTTTTATCTGGGCCCATCTGCGTGGGGATCCCATCCGAGCAGACCCGGGGAAGCGGGGCAGCAGCCGCAATAACTGTCGGAAGGCCCCCCGGACTTGATAGATGACTCTATCAGAGCCATTAAAACGGCCAGATCCGAACCGCATCAAAGGGGTGGGACCAGGGGATTCTAGACGGCATTTTAAAACCGAAGTTCTGCGAGTGGATCACTATTCACAGGTTGGGTTGTCTTTTATTTATTTTTATAATCAAGCCTGTGTGTCTGTGTGTGTGAGTCTGTGTGTGTGTGTTTGTGAATGGGGGGGGGGCAGCGTTAATCTCACAAGGATGATGGCCTGCTTGGCTGCCTGGTGTAAATCTATCATTGCCGTCCATGGGGGAGGAAGGTGGCGTAGGGCCTGAGACCATAGGTCAGGTCAGGACTTGCTAATGACCGGACGATGGCCATTCCACCTGGCGGTTGATCGTTTAGGCTGGAGCAAAGATTCTCGTCTGGAAGTATCGAAGTCGACGTTAAGATATAACCAAGAGTCTCATTTCGTTCATAGAGTACTAGAGGAATCTGTGTCGATACTAGTTCATAGAGTACAACAGTGCTTCTCAAAGTGGTGGTCCGCCATACTAAAAAGTTTGAGAAGCACTGGAGTACAAGAGCAGTGCTTCTCAAACTTTTTAGTATGTCGGACCGACAGGAATTTTGTCCATTCCACCAGGGACCGGTGCACTATTTTCCCTGCACTGAAAAATTGTTTTCTGTCCCTTTTCAACAAATTCTGCGGACCGGCACCGGTCCGCGGACCACCACTTTTAGAAAAACTGTACTAGAGGGATCTGTGTCGATACTAGTTCATAGAGTACTAGAGGAATCTGTGTCGATACTAGTTCATAGAGTACTAGAGGAATCTGTGTCGATACTAGTTCATAGAGTACTAGAGGAATCTGTGTCGATACTAGTTCATAGAGTACTAGAGGAATCTGTGTCGATATTAGTTCATAGAGTACTAGATGAATCTGTGTCGATACTAGTTCATAGAGTACTAGAGGAATCTGTGTCGATATTTGTTCATAGAGTACTAGAGGAATATGTGTCGATACTAGTTCATAGAGTACTAGAGGAATCTGTGTCGATACTAGTTCATAGAGTACTAGAGGAATCTGTGTCGATACTAGTTCATAGAGTACTAGAGGAATCTGTGCCGATACTAGTTCATAGAGTACTAGAGGAATCTGTGTCGATACTAGTTCATAGAGTACTAGAGGAATCTGTGTCGATACTAGTTCATAGAGTACTAGAGGAATCTGTGTCGATACTAGTTCATAGAGTACTAGAGGAATCTGTGTCGATACTAGTTCATAGAGTACTAGAGGAATCTGTGCCGATACTAGTTCATAGAGTACTAGAGGAATCTGTGTCGATACTAGTTCATAGAGTACTAGAGGAATCTGTGTCGATACTAGTTCATAGAGTACTAGAGGAATCTGTGTCGATACTAGTTGGACAATAATTTAAAAGGAAAACTTGATGGACCTACGAGTCTGGTGAACAATGGAATTTTTTGTATGAAAACAAAACTTTACAAAAATATATTAAAAATCAATAACATGGGCTGAGATGGAGCCAAATAGCGAGTCCATTCAATAGTCTTCTATTATCAAATGATGAATCCCGCGGCGTTAACTTTTGTTCTGAGCTGAGTTGAATGGTTAAGTACTACTACTACTCTGACCTTCTTCGTTGCTCTGTTATCGGTTTCTGTTTAGAGAGTAAATTAGCTATCTTCGACAGCCCTTTGATGTTGAAAGGGATTTTAAAAAAAAATGATAATGAATTGAAATATCTACATAAAATAATAACCAGATTCACAAAAGAAATCAATGCAAATCTTCATTTCCATATCCCTATATCTACCGATGCCAGTTCTCTCAACAATGTCATTTATTAGTTTCTGGTCTTGTTTTGGTTGAGGTGGTAAAAACAACCGAAAGGAGGGCATCAAAAATGCGTTTTATTTTACAACGTTTTGTGTTGCGTTTCATTTTTATATTTCGAAACTTATTTTACCAGAACTGCCGCAGCACCACAATCACAACATGGGGGATTTTTAAAACAATAACCATACTGTCCACGGGGTCTGAAAAGTTTTTGACTTCTAGGATACGTAATCTATCAACAATCGCCTCCACCGCAAACGTTGCTATTCTCTTATCTCAAATGCCAGGGGGGTGATTGTTTCCATGACAACTCATCTGCTCCCCCTTTTCGGGGGTGGGGGGAAGGGGCTGGTGGTGGGTGTAGCGGTGGCAGTGGTGCCGATGGTATGTCTAGAATCTCTGTCGGCGAGTTCATCGTGCTCACGACACCTTCTGGCCTGTCCATGTTGTTGACTGCACCCCTCTCTACATTTGTCATAAGTCGAGTTGTGTGCTCACGACACCTTCTGGCCTGTCCATGTTGTTGACTGCACCCCTCTCTACATTTGTCATAAGTCGAGTTGTGTGCTCACGACACCTTCTGGCCTGTCCATGTTGTTGACTGCACCCCTCTCTACATTTGTCATAAGTCGAGTTGTGTGCGACGCGTGAAAGAATCAATGGAAACATACTTGCCACTTCCATAGCGGCTGTCCTAGTACAATCTTTGACATTATTTTTCACCATTTCTGTGCATGTTATGTTTCACAGTGTCCAGGCATATATTGCTTCCCAGTGACCAGGCATGTTATGTTACATAGTGTCCAGGAATCTTATGTTTCACAGTGTCCATGTTATAATGTTTTACTGGTCGGGGCCGTTTTGACGGGTCACATGTTTCACAGTGTCCAGACATGTTATGTTTCACAGTGTCCATGTTGTTTCACTGTGTACAGGCATGTTATGTTTCACAGTGTCCACTCATGTTATGTTTCACAGTGTCCAGACATGTTATGTTTCACAGCGTCCATGTTGTTTCACTGTGTACAGGCATGTTATGTTTCACAGTGTCCACTCATGTTATGTTTCACAGTGTCCAGGAATGTTATATTTCACAGTGTCCATGTTGTTTCACTGTGTACAGGCATGTTATGTTATGCATGTCCATGCATGTATGTTATGTTTTACAGTGTCTATGAATGATATGTTTCATAGTGTCTATGCATGTTATGTTTTACAGTGAATGTCCATTCATGCATGTTATGTTTTACAGTGTCTATGCATGTTATGTTTTACAGTGTCCATGCATGTTATGTTTTACAGTCTCCGTGCATGTTTTGTTTCATAGTCTCCATGCATGTTATGTTTCATAGTGTCCGCAGTCATGTTATGTTTCACAGTGCCCAGTCATGTTGTTTCACAGTGTCCATGCATGTTTTGTTTTACAGTGTCAAAGAACGATTTCATCCGTAGCATTCGTACAATTTTGAAAAATAATTATCTTCTCTGCAGCCTCGGTTTTACACATAACATTTGACAGATACGACAGAACACGTAAGCCAGACAACATAATTTATAGTTACGTTACACTACATCAGATAGACTACATTAACCAAACCATGTAAGCCAGACCACATAAGACTCACCATATATCACAGAACGCATAAAACAGACAACAAAAGTCATATCCCATATACGCACCAAAAAAAGCCAGACCTCATAAGACAGACCATATAAAACTGACCAGCTTTTTAAAAAATAACGGCAATTTATTACCCACTCACCCCCACCCCCTCTCCCCCGCCCACCCACACGCACACGCACGCACAAGCATGTTCCACACTTAGTCCTTCATGCAAGCCACAACTGAAGTAAGTTGCTGATTTTTTTCTCTCTTCTGTGTTGTATCAAAGAGGAGTTGAACCTTTACTCATATCACAAGTTTCCCCGGCTCTTTTTTTTTCTTCAATTTTTATTATTTTGTTATATTTATTTTAGAAACAAGACAGACTTTGCCCACAAACACCATAAATGCAATACATTTTTCCATTAAATACTCCGGAAAATTTCCCCTTCCAATTACATACGATCATCTCGATGGAAAACGCTCATGAAATTAACCCCGTCAAACGTTCATTCTGGCAAAAAAACCAGAAATCTTTCTTGGCAATGGCATCGGTAATTTTTGCCTGATCAAAACACAATACATTGTCCCTGGCCAACACACAAGACTCTCTCTCTCCCTGACCAACACAAGAAATTCTACTGACCAACACAAGACATTCTACTGACCAACACAAGACATTCTACTGTCCAACGTAAAAGACATTTTCCCTGGCAAACACAAGACATTCTACTGACAAACACAAGACATTCTCCCTGACCAGCAAAAGACATTCTACTGACCAACACAAGTGAAGACCTCAAGGGAAGAAACCGCTATTTAACATTTTTAATGTTATTAGTTATCTACTATATCTAATAGAACAGGGGTCTCCAAAACTTTTCTGCCGGAGGGCCGCATTAACTGTCAAACAGCAGTTTGGGGCCGACTATACACAGTTTTGTAGTAAACTACAGGTTAAAATATTATATTTTTTTAAGATCAAAAGGTCTCCTGGGGCCGGATGAGAGGGCCTCGCGGGCCGCATCTGACCCGCGTGCCGTTGTTTGGAGACACCTGTAATAGAAGATCAAAAATAGAAAGAATGCCCTGAAATAGGTTTTATCCAAAAAAAATGTGTCTCTGACCCTATTAAAAATTAAAATCTATTTATGTACTTAATTTATAAGAAATCTGTATAATTTTGAACTTTAAAACTTGAATATCTCAAAACTACAAAAAATGTGACATAGCTGTTACTCCCTTGAGCTTTTCAAGTCATTCTCCCTGACCAACACAAGTCATTCTCCCTGACCAAACAAGTCATTCTCCCTGACCAACACAAGTCATTCTCCCTGACCAAACAAGTCATTCTCCCTGACCAACACAAGTCATTCTCCCTGACCAAACAAGTCATTCTCCCTGACCAACACAAGTCATTCTCCCTGACCAAACAAGTCATACTCCCTGACCAACACAAGTCATTCTCCCTGACCAAACAAGTCATTCTCCCTGACCAAACAAGTCATTCTCCCTGACCAACACAAGACATTCTCCATGACCAAACAAGTCATTCTCCCTGACCAAACAAGTCATTCTCACTGACCAACACAAGACATTCTCCATGACCAACACAAGACATTCTCCATGACCAAACAAGTCATTCTCCCTGACCAACACAAGACATTCTCCATGACCAAACAAGACATTCTCCATGACCAAACAAGTCATTCTCACTGACCAACACAAGACATTCTCCATGACCAACACAAGACATTCTCCCTAACCAACACAAGACATTCTCCATGACCAACACAAGACATTCTCCCTGACCAACACAAGACATTATCCCAGACCAACACAATACATTCTCCCTGACCAAACAAGTCATTCTCCCTGACCAAACAAGTCATTCTCCCTGACCAACACAATTCATTCTTCCTCCCCTCCCCCGCCCGCGTAAACACATCAGCAATAAGTAATAAACCATAGCCCACACGCCTCCTGACCCGCGCGATAAGAAGATGGCGTTTCAGACACTAAATCATTCCCGGATCGACCGGGGAGGCGTCTGGCTTCCTAAATCATTCGGCGATTTATCCCTTCCAAGATGCCGTAACACAGAGTGTTAATTAGCAGAGACCGGCAGAGCTGTCCCGAGGAAATTGATAGTGCTCAATTATGGCTGTCACCTCAATGCTCGGCCGAGATCAAGCATCGACATGAGCTCGGGGTGTCCTCTCGCGTGACCCACGAGTTTTTTCCCCCTTACTACTTCTTCTTCTCATCTTTTCTCCCCTCGCCAAGCCTCGACAATCGTTTGCGGAGAGCAGACGAGATGCCGCGCCGAGTTATTCCATCAATGCCTCGCAACGAATCACTTCCGGTCGGACGAGTGTCAGTTCGTATTCTCCCTCGGTGAACTTGGCATGAGATGGAACGGGTCGGGCGCCCCTTCATTGTTACACCCCATCTCCTTCTCCCAATCATGACCCCCTCCCCCCCCCCGCCCGGCCTCATGTACCCCCTTACTCCCTCCCACACAGTTCCAGGAGATGGACACGGATATAAGAGGGAAAGGAAACACGCCAGGAAACAGGGTATTTGACAGTGGTGACTTCACGCGCTGGCGATCGATACTAATAGCGATGACCAACGAAACCAAACACTGGCTCGTGGCATCGATCCGGCCGCCCGCTCGTGGCGATTAGCGGCATTGATCCGATGCTTAGCAAAGACCAAACCAATCTCGTCTGCGCGGAGTCTCTTTTTTAAAGACACGTGGTATAGCTCAACGCGGTATAAACATCTTTAACACGACATATCTTTTAAAAATTGATTTAGTGATCAGAGGATCTTAATAGCCTCTCATCGTTGTCTTGTATTTGTTGTTTATTTTCCCATTTCTTATCCAAGCGATTCCACCTACCAGCTCCACCCCCACCCCCACCTACACATTCACTCATTGATCTCTCTTGGGCAGGAATTTTCGTCATTAATGTCATTGAAATATGCAGATTTTCGTGATTTAAACATTCCTTCGTAAATGAAAATATCATTCAATTTAGCAGCGGAATGTGAACTTATTACTTAAACTTTGTCTACATCATTTCTATCTACTGACATTAATATATATATTAAATGTTTAGCAATGGGGGGGGGGTTGTGGAATATAAACAAGAAATGCAGACAATTTGTCATTGCGTAAAAGTACCGGTAATCGCATTGCTTCGTGGCAAGACTATGCTAATTTGAAGTCAGCTCACAGACAATGGCTTCGTTGAACGCCAAGCTGTCGCTTCGATTAAAAATATCAAACTGGCATTCCGACGTCATGAACCGTTTCTTTGTATGCACAAGCCGAGAAACCATTTCAATTTCTTCACGTTCAGATCTGTTTCGTGTTCTAAGAAAGTTGTGATGACCTGTATTGGCTGTAGCCACTGGACTTCAGATCTGTTTCGTGTTCTAAGAAAGTTGTGATGACCTGTATTGGCTGTAGCCACTGGACTTCATGACGTCCAGAAAATTGGCCTTTTCACTTAGAGCACTCCGGGGTCAGTATGGCAAGGAACTGAATAAATCGCGAATTTTGTACCACAACACGCCAGTGAAGTATTTACTAACGAACTCACTTTTTTAGAAAGCTTCAGATTACTCACTTAAAGCCCAGCCATCGCCATCTGCTGGACAGCGGGGGTCAAATGACGTTCTCTGAATGTAGGTCTCTATCTATAGCCGCCCTATCTATAGCCTTCCCGGCTATGTCTGGGC
Organism: Ampullaceana balthica; assembly: GCA_944989445.1. Taxonomy (NCBI): domain Eukaryota; kingdom Metazoa; phylum Mollusca; class Gastropoda; family Lymnaeidae; genus Ampullaceana; species Ampullaceana balthica. Next base: position 997,592 of record CALYLW010000137.1, on the reverse strand, counting down.
TCGGGGCGCAAAGTCAACAGGCGCGATATTTGTTTTAGCGGCTAGGCTGTAATGCCGGCAGTTCGAGGCCCTGATGTGGTTAACCTCTTATTACGAGTACGAGTTGCTAGGGGGTGTTTCACTTATGATTTGAGTCACAATTTATGTGTAGTTGGCTGAATGACTTGAACCGTTCACATGTAACAAAAGTCCTGGGCCACTCAATCTCCTTTTCTCTCTCTCTCTTTCTATCTCTCTCTCTCTCTCTCTCTCTCTCTCTCTCTCTCTCTCTCTCTCTCTCTCTCTCTCTCTCTCTCTCTCTCTCTCTCTCTCTCTCTCGTTCCCACTCTAATTTTTGGTCATTGACTTTTTAGACCAGTTTTAGAATAAAAACATGAATTACTAATGAAGATGATCCTAATTCAACGACCATTTATTGCTTACTCTTTAAAAAAAATTTTTTAAAATTAATTAATTTATTATTATTATTATACAAACAGAAAAAGTTATTTAATTTTTTTTAAAGATTCAACGGAATCCACTGACCACGTGATCATAAATTCAGGTCCGGTCTTAAGCCACTGCAACCTACGCGGCTGCAGTGGGTCCCACGCTTTCATTGGTCCCGCCTATCGTAATTTTCACTTATTATCCTTATTAATTTCATATCCCTACCAAAGACCGGACCTGCATGTATTAGGCAGCGCCGTTGCAGTCAACATAGTGGGATTGAGTTAAAAAGTCGTCCACCACCGAGCCCCCACCGCCCAATAAAACCACTTCAAAGCTGGCGGTAAGATTTCCGGCAGACGATCAATCTGTATCACAGAGGTCAATGAGATCGATGATAGATCCACACACACACCGACACGCATGAACGCACGCAGGTAGGTACACGCACACGCGCACCCACGAGCACACACACACACACACCGACACGCATGAGCGCACGCAGGTAGACACACGCACACGCGCACCCACGAGCACACACACACACACACACCGACACGCATGAGCGCACGCAGGTAGACACACGCACACGCGCACCCACGAGCACACACACACACACACCGACACGCATGAGCGCACGCAGGTAGACACATGCACACACGCACCCACGAGCACACACACAGACACACACACACCGACACGCATGAGCGCACGCAGGTAGACACACGCACACGCGCACCCACGAGCACACACACACACCAACACACCAACACACGCAACAAACGTATCCTTCAAGGCGTCGACTCAACATTGTAGGGCCACCGGACTTAGACTAGAATTAGTCTGGAGCTCATAAAGAAGGAAGAGTCTTACGAGATGAGGGATATCCTATATAGATGTATTGGTTATGTTGGTTATATCGGTTATATTGATGTATTAGTTATTTTGGTTATATCGGTTATATTGATGTATTGGTTATTTTGGTTATATCGGTTATATTGATGTATTGGTTATTTTGGTTATATCGGTTAAACAATGCGTTGGTTATGTTGGTTATATCGGTTATACAATGTGTTGGTTATGTTGGTTATATCGGTTATACAATGTATTTGTTGTATTGACTAAAATACTCATTACTGTGAGGGGATTGCATGGTGTAATTTGACAAAATATACATTTAAATACATATAAATTATTTGCCCGTCCATGTAACACAGTGTAAGAGTAATGCATAAATGCAGAACGTTATTATATCACATCTTATATAAAAATTCAATCGTCTGAAATCAGACGGTTTCGAATGTAGCGCACATCTTAACCAATGTTCCTTCTAATGTTCCTTGGTCCATGTGCAAAGTGGAAAAAAACTCGTGTGCAAAGTTGCACAGCATCCATTTTTTAAGCAACATTTTACCAAATTTGCTGCGCAGTAAATATAAACTTCTGCGCGGTGTCGTCTGCGCGGACGCGCAGCCGCGCAGCTTATAGGGAACATTGATCTTAACCCATTATCATAAATAGACAGGAAGTGGTTTCAAAAACAAAGAAATAATAATTTAAAATATTTATTTTAAAATAAATAAATAAATAAATAAATAATTGACAACGGCATTAATGTTGGTCCACATCTCTCAAATACTCGCGAGCATTTGATCAAACATCACACGAACGCACTATAAAATACACCAATTTTGGCGTATTTTATAGTGCGTTCGTGTGATGTTTGATCAAATGCTCGCGAGCATTTGAGAGGTGTGGACCAACCTTTAGAGGTGAATTATAAATCTTCCGGTCAAATCTCGAAATCGGCTGGCCAAAATGTCGCCGTACATGGACTGGCCCATAAATGATCTTTTTCTTTCTTTCATTTCTGAATTTCGCTGGCCAATTTGTGAAATGGCGTGGATTGATCGGACCAAGTCGTAATAAAATGTGGTGAGCTGATTTGTAAGTGTTTAATTGTAATCACTGAGTCACATTATAATGATTATTTTAATTGTACTAAATTATCGAAATCCGTCAAATTACTTTATTACAATAAATTATCAATTTATATGGCCACTTGTTACAACACGATGACCTTTTATGACATTTGAAATTACACAACAATTTGTAATTTTTTTTCATCCTGCACCGATTTGTCGCGCACTTTGAAGTGCAAATTAAATAGAGCGTATAGTATTCTTGGCTGCCTGTGAATGTTTGTGAAGACACTGGTGGGAATTCCGCATATCAGTTTTTAGTGTCGTGGCACATTGAGCCTGCAAACTAGCTGTGATAGCCCCTGGTATTACTTGTTTAATATGACACTGTCTGCTATTTATGTTTTCTGCGCATGCCTCTCGTATGCTTTTATCGTTTATTTCAAAATGGCACGAAGATTATTGCCGCAGGGGTCACAAGAAAGGACTGAACAATATTTTTTTTCAACACAGATAATGTCTTATCTTATCTTATCTTATCTTATCGAATCTTATCGAATCTTATCGAATCTAATCGAATCTTATCGAATCTTATCAAATCTTATCTTATCTTATCTTATCTTATTTTTAATCTTATCATATCTTATCTATACAGACGCTACTTCTATGCAGAAGATGATTGCGTCCACAGACCATGACAGATGAGCTGTTGGCAAGTGATGCAGCGTTCACAGGCCACGGCTATGAGGGTTCCACGCATTACCCAGCCGCCTAACTAGTGTTAGGTACCCATTCGGAGCTGGGTGACTCAGGGACGCGTTAGGCCCCGGGAACAAATCCTTGCCTTCACATGGATTCGAACCCGTGACCATCGGTTATCTTTTCGCACCGTGATTGTCATGAAGTTGATCTTGACCTTCAGATGGCTCCAACATCCCAGCAGAATGTTCGTGTGTAGAGGAAGCTGCTGCACCAGCCACCTCGTGCATGACCCCATGCATCACACAGGAACCGACAGCTGCATTGCCTACCGAAATGTCCGGCGCCTGTCTGCTCATCGAATATTGACCGCAGATGTCCGGCACATCGCGAAGTGGCCAGCAAAAGTAGCCAATATTAGTTACATATCCAGTGCATTGGACACTGGCTGACCAAAGTTCCATTACATCATCGCGGAATTGCATTCCAAAGTACGACATGTGTGTGTGTGTGTGTGTGTGTCCCATAACCTTTTTTCGAGGTCGTAGGGAGTTCTAATGTTTCCATTAGAACATTCTCGGGCTTAGTAGACCTTGGCGGCGCCCCTTCCTCTCCAGGTCAGTGGAAGACTTTTTTAGCGTCATTCATCAACATTTTTTATAGTGGCTTTACGTGGGCTAGATCCCACGCCCCTCAGCTTGTGAGGCGAGCGCACTATTGACCTCGCTATCCAGCAGCGCGAAATAGCCAGCCAGCCAGCCAGCCATCCAGCCAGCCAGCCAGCCAGCCAGCCAATCTAGCCAAATTAAAATATTTCTTGTCAAAATATTACAATTTTATTATTATTATTTTTTTAAATTTAAATGTTATTTTTGAAAACTTAAATGAATGAATTATAACCTCTTTGATTTATTTTATACAGAAAATAAAACCTGACAAAATCTCTCAGTTTGTCATCAATGTCACAAGCAGGGCCGGATTTACGCGCATGTCTAGAATGTGACATTCGTGATATCCCTTTGAAGTCCAGATATTCTATGTCAGTGCCAAATATGAAAAAAATTCCTTGGGGCCCCAAGAAGGCAGGGGCCCTAAGCAAATTTGTTTAGCAAATAGGTAAATCCAGCACTGGTCACAAGCTGGTGCCCACACATTTAAGCCAATCGCTTTTATTGATTTTTTTTCCTTTTAATAAATGATTCTTTAAAAAAAAAGTTCATGACAAAACTTCATGGCAACTAATTGACGACCCCATTCCGACCTTTTCCTCTCGCCATTGTGACTTCATGTCCCCAATATCTAATTTTAACTTGTAAACGTCTCCCAGCAACTCTAATAACCAATGATGATGAACTTAGAGATGGAGGCGGTGTCGAGGGTCTTCAACGTCAATTTGTTACGAGTGGCGTGAACAACGGGATTTGATCTTGGAAGAGTGTGGCGTGTATGAAGAAGAAAAAAATTTTAACCGTGCGTGAGGGTTCGCGTGGTGGATTGCCCGGAAGGGGGGGGGAGTGTGAATGAATGGTAAAGGGAAGGATTTTCCCCAGTTTTTTTCCCTGAGTAAATTTGTAGGGATGATATAATGGGCTATTACATGAAAGGCAAAAGGGGAGACAACAAGAGACAGCGTGCTTTGTACCGACAAGTCAAGCCTGATTAATGACAGCTTCGCGCATGCGCACAATTTACTGCCTTGCTCCAGAAGCGTAATTCGATTAGCTCCCTTTGTAGGGCGTAATTCAATTATTATGTCGCCAAACCGTTTTCGCGATTCCAACAACAGTGAACAGTTAATGCTACGGGGAGGAGTGGGGGAGGGGTTAGATGAAGAGGGGGTTTAATGGAGAGAGGGGGGACGTCTCGCATTATCATCTTTGTCATCGCGTGTTTTTCCAATCAATTATCTGTCGTGAAAGAGTGACAGATTATCTCGGCTTGTGTGAGGTGAGGCTGTACTCTAGTGTTTTCCACAGCGCAACTGATGGATGAGGGTTGTCATGAACATATGTTGAGGGATGCCATAAACATAGGCAGAGGGTTGTCATAAGCATATGTTCAGGGTTGTCATCTTCAAATTACGGGTGTTTATCGCAGACAGTTGTTTTTGTTTTATAAATATAAAAGTTGTATGTGTAAATCAACTTTTACAGACTATGAAAAAAAACCCTCAAAACATGGCTTCCATATTTAGTCTCGTCCTCCCCTCGATCTAAAGATGAGATCGTCATACGACTTAAACAGGAACCCGATTTAAGCCGGAAACCGAATTAAACCGGAACCCGACTTAACCCGGAACCCAACTTTAACCCGAACCCGATTAAAACCGGAACTCGACTTTAACCGGAACCCAACTTTAATCGGAACCTGACTTTTAAACCGAAAACCCGACTCCCCCCCAACTCAAAATCTCCGACGTAAGCTTGTTTATAGAGTGAGTACCGGGTCAGCCGGCGAATCCAATAGTCTACGAGTGAGTCCCCGCTGAGCGGTACCGAGGGCTCATTGCATACCTAATGTTTGCACGTCGACCGGGGGCTGATACACAACAACGGCGAGTGGGCTCATGAAGATGGATGCACACGCGTGCTTGGCTTTCATCAAACCGCCTGCCGCCACGATCAGGGCCCGCCATCCATCAGAAAAGGGGGGTAATTAATCCTCTATACCGAGGCGAATCGAAGATTGATGAGGGCCAATCACTACATGATGTTTCCACACGGGGGATCAGTGTCTCGGCGGGGAGTTGGGGTGGGGGTTCCAGTACTAGCTCACGCGGGACTGAGGGATAAGTTGGGGGGGGGGTAGGGGAGGGATGAGGGCGCAGGTCTAAAATGGTCACTCGTACTAACGGGCCTGTTTCTGTTGGCGGTTCTCAAAGGGGATTTGTTAATCCCATGTAGTCGTATATTGCGATAATCTTTTAACAAGTCGCATGTAAATCACATTTCACTAGTCATTAGCAGATCATCTCTATCTCTATTTTATTGTTTTAGATAGTTAAGTAAATTGAATGAAATATTTTAGATTATATCTCAACTCTTTCATTTTTTTTCACCTCCTGTTCTTTCCTTTCCATCTGAGTGTTCGTACTTGGTATATGCAGTGTATATATTTCTTCCTACACACCACCTCCTCAGTATTACTACCGCCAGCAGTAAATCACGTGTCCTTGTTACGCCATGACTGGTACTACATTAAAGCGCAGCGTTTGAGAACGAGGGGAGGAGGGGGGCGTGATTGTCCCATGAGCAAAAATTCTTGGGGGAAAAAAAAAGGGGGGGGGAGGTGTGCTCTAAAATTTGCTAACAAAAAACAATGAAAATAACTCGACGAACATCATAACAGGGCAGACGAGTGTCCATAAGATCCAATTTAGGCTCTAATTTTGCTCACATTGCCGCGAGCACTGACAGTTACTCATTCAAGAGAACAAAGTCTTTACTACTTCGCGGTTTGATTGTTATTGAATTCATGACTTCGCGGGTTTTTTAGATACATCATTATTTCAGTATTAAGTAGTATTTCTTAGTCTAAGAACAACAAAACAAGTACGGTGGCTAAGTGCGTTGTTACACGGGCTGTGATTGGTCCATTAAGAGACTTGCAATTCAGTCTTCCGCTGCGCAGTTAAAGTCATCATCAACTTCATTGTCATCATTTTTCTTTTACTGCGTAGCCTATTCGTCATCACCTTCATCCCTTCATATAATTATAGCTACGTGTACTTCGCTATAGAGTAACTGTACACTTATCTACAGAGTCCATGTTGCTCAACAGCTGCTGCCATAATCTTCAGTTATTGCGGCAGGCCTTAGCGCCCATCTCCCGCAATAAACTCGGGATTTACTGTAATCCAGAATAGTTTTAATCCAATTCACTGACTTGGAAGGCGATATCAGCAGGTTGGTCACTCTAGGGGGCCAGGCAGCGAAGCGGACGATTCGAATCCCTGTTGTGGTCTAATGTGTAATATATCATACATAATGGGACTGCGATAAAGCTTTTAAATTAAATACAAAATACGCAAACAAATTGTGCAATGAAAATAATAAATTAAAGCTTTATTTTAAACTATTGTCGTTTTATTTTAAAATAAAGCTTTAATTTATTGTTTTCATTGCAAAATTTGTTTGTGTATTTTGTATTCTAATGTGTAAGCATAGGATCTGTGTCTGCATGGTTCAGTATCCCGCCCAATACTCCCTTTAAGCTGCGCGGTTCTGCGGCCACCCAGATATCTAGCCGAGGCCGCGCAGCAGTTGAGAATTACCGCGCTGAAAATTTTTGTAAAATATTGCACACAAATTGGATGCCCTGCAACTTTGCACACACAAACCTTAGTTGGAACATTCGTCCAGTCCACATTTATTGTCAAATTTAGCAACGTCACATCGGCAGCCGTATTGCTGAAAGCAGCCGCGTTTAATTTTATGCTCGAAAGAGACGGCTTCACGTGCTGTCAGACAAGAAGAGCAGCTTATACTCTTATACCAACTGGGAGTCAGACAAGTAGAGGAGCTTATTCCCACTGGGAGTCAGACAAGGAGAGGAGCTTATTCCCACTGGGAGTCAGACAAGGAGAGGAGCTTATACACACTAGGAGTCAGACAAGGAGAGGAGCTTATACTCTTATACTCTTATACTCTTATACCAACTGGGAGTCAGACAAGGAGAGCAACTTATACTCTTATACCCACTGGGAGTCATACAAGGAGAGCAACTTATACTCTTATACCCACTGGGAGTCATACAAGGAGAGCAACTTATACTCTTATACCCACTGTGTCAGACAAGGAGAGCAACTTATACTCTTATACCAACTGTGTCAGACAAGGAGAGCAACTTATACTCTTATACCAACTGGGAGTCAGACAAGGAGAGCAACTTACACTCTTATACCAACTGTGTCAGACAAGGAGAGCAACTTATATTCTTATACCCATTGGGAGTCAGACAAGGCACGTGATTGGTTCCCGTTCTCTCTCACAAGCAGACGACGAAGACCCGGCGCCTATATTTTAAAAATTATAATTAAAAACTGTAGATATAACTAAAAGATATGGGTGAGTTAATGTATATTATTTGTATTTAGGTAAAACGTTATTGGGTGAGTGAATGTGTACATCACAGTACTGCACTGTAATGATTTTATACTTAAATACAACAGATTTAAGTATAATACTAGCGTAACACCCGTCAAAAATGACGGAAGTTTTCAAAATAAATACACATCAGATTAAAAAATAACGTAATACAGAACTTTCAATTATTTTTATTTGATTCATATCTATATATATAATTCTCTTCGTCGTCGGACCCTGCGAGACAAGCTGCAAGTATGTTCAACAGATACTAATTTTAGAAAGCAGCGCACCAAATTACTCCACCAATGCATCAAAAGGTGTGCAAATTAAATATGCGCTGTAAAAAAAATTATATGACGTCATTGTTTTCGCTGATATTTTAATTTTGTAAAAAGCGGAACAATGTAAAAAGTTATAAAATACTTTGTGTACATTTCAGAAAGTTTAATATTTCGTATTGATTAAACAAGGACAAGTTAGTTAGGATTTCGAAAAAGGTGGGCGCCGTAGGCGCCCTAAAAAAGTGCATTTTTTCAAAATAAATAGATTTCAGCTGAACACTTCCGTCATTTTTTACGGGTGATACGCCGCGAGTCTCTCCAGAGTTCCTTCTTTTCATTCGCTCACAGTCGTTTGCCTAAACCCACCCCATTTTGACAACCGTGTCTTTCAGGAAGTCTTCACCCGTCACTAAATCATTAGCGGCGTATGCTACGCCGCGGGTCAGCTAGTATAATATAAAAGCCCAAGTCACTCACTGGCTGGCTGGAGGGATGTGGAACGCTGAAGAACGATGTACAACAGTCTATAGCAGTTGAAAAATCGTGTGGTGATTAGCACTGTAAAAATATTTAATATGACGTTTGATCATATATTTAATAAAATGTGTGCATCAAAAGGTGTGCAAATTAATTACAAATTAAAGAAGCGCTGTAAAAAAATATATTACATGACGTCATTGTTTTAGCTTATATCTAAATTTTGGAAAAGGGAACGATGTAAAAAAAGGGTTTGAGGATTTATAATTATAAAATACTTTGTGTATAGATACATTTCAGGAAGTTTAATATTTCGTATTTATCAAACAAGGATAATTTACTTGGGGTTTTGAACAAAAACGCGGGCGCTATAGGCGCCCTGCAGCCCCTAGTTTATTGTCATATTGAAAATTTTATGCGGAACGTTCGAAAAGAGTTATATTTGGTGCAGTAATTTTTGGTGCGTACTATAAACCTAACAGCATTACAGCCAACAAGCATTACATCCATTCCGGGAATTATGTATGTTGATACTGTACCTATTCTGCATATAATCCTACTTCGTGGATTTTTTTTTAACCTATCGCCTGTGGTCTCCGGTCCTCATTAACCGTGACAAACGAGGCTTTCTCTGTATAACCGTTTTCCGTGTAACTTTTCTCTTTAATATAACCGCACAAAATTGTATTTCCTATTCCTTTGTTACAAATAGCCCTAAACTACTTACAATAGCCACACACACAAATTACCAGCTAGAAATGTGTTACAAATAGCCCTAAACTACTTACAATAGCCACACACACAAATTACCAGCTAGAAATGTGTTACAAATAGCCCTAAACTACTTACAATAGCCACACACACAAATTACCAGCTAGAAATGTGTTACAAATAGCCCTAAACTACTTACAATAGCCACACACACAAATTACCAGCTAGAAATGTGTTACAAATAGCCCTAAACTACTTACAATAGCCACACACACAAATTACCAGCTAGAAATTTGTTACAAATATCCCTAAACTCTTGTTGCCTCGTTTTCATCTTCTCCGCAGCCGTTTGACTCCATTCTCGGGATGTTTTTAAGTCCCCCCCCCCTTTCCCAAGTGGGAATATCGCGGACAAGTTTAATTACACGGAGCCGCTTAAAGTAATTTTTTTTTAAAAGTATAATTAAAGTAATTGATCATGAATGCGTTTGATGGATAGCTGTAATTTGTGATGTCTGTCCTCGAGGGGATTTCAGTAAAGGACGGGGTGGATTGTTGGAGATATTTAATGTTCTTGGAGGTTCGATGCGAAGACGTAAGAGAATCACTAAAAAATTGTTTATTTATAATTGTCGACCAGGTTTTGCCAACGAGGGATTTAACATCACCCCAAAAGATAATGAGACATCGGGTTATAATGTAAGAAACATCCAAGCCCCATGAGTCTATAGCTAGAATGTCGTTCTGTATTTCAAACTATAAACACCTACATAAAATTCAGGATTTTCGATCATAAATCAAGTGAATTTCGTTCGTAATATTTATTGTTTTAAGAAATTTAAATATTTATTTTATAAACCTGTTCAGATTGATTTTTACAATATTATTTATTTATTTAATTTGTGCATTTTAAAATATTTTTTTAAATTTCATTCTAATTTTTAAAATTCCTTGGGGCAGGGGAGGTAAAATATGCGCAATAGAGTACCAAGCGTCTGTAGCGCTAAAAACAGATTCGCATAATTATTTGACATGAAATGCAATTTAAAGTCTATTTTTAAAGAGTGTTTATTTATACGACATGTATATTGGGTTTGGTGGTGTCTAGATTTACTCTATATAATAGTGGAAAGGTCTCCCTAGTGCAGTGGTTCCTAACCTTTTCGGCTCCATGCACCCCTTCAGATGCCCAAAAACGTTCATGCACCCCCTCGTAAAACTTGCAGAAAATGCATAATTAACTACGTTTTTTTTATGAACACAACAATAGGCAACAGGGAATTTAGTGAGAGATCTGCTGCTTCTTATGATCAAACAGTGATTTAAATATGGGGACTGTTTTGGAAAAAGCAACTCTCATGTCATCCTCTGCATTCAACTTATTCCTTTCTTTGGTTTCAATCGTAAAAGGTATGGAGATTCCTGCTTCACAGAGATATGTTGTGGCAAATGTTCCCTTTTTCGTTAGTTGTGGGTAGGAATCTAGCAGGGCGCACCAAAATGCAATCGATGTATTACATTTGAAGGCAATCCTCAGTACTTCTCTGGTTCTTAAATCAATCAGGCTATCTTTAGCAAGGTCACTGTCAATGTTGTCCGAGTCACAGAGAAAAGGATTGCGAATCCAAAGGTTTTTCCTAGCAATTTCTTGACATATATACCCATCAAAGAACCTTTGCAATGTTGAAAGGTTTTCTGAAATTTCCCTTTTGATATTGTCAGGCAGTGATCCCTCAGTGCTTCCTTCTGCAGCAGGTATTACAATTTCATCCAAGAGTGGAAAGTTGGCCAAGTTGGACTCTTCTAGTCGTTGTTGGAATAGTGGCAATTTCTTAAGTAATGCTTGCAATCTCTCAGTAGCATCCATTTCAGTCACAGCATGTCCTTGGATAGATGTGTTCAACTCATTCAAGATGGAGAAGATGTCAGCCAGGTATGCCAAGTAATGAATGAAATTTGGACATTCAAACTTCTCAGCAAGGTTACTCTCTTTTTCTCGCAAAGAAACACGTTCTACTAACCGAGAAAGTATCTGTCCCCTGGACAACCAGCGCACCCCAGTGTGGTAGAGCAGAACTTCATGCTCAGAGCCCACCTCCTGACAGAACAACTTGAAGAGGCGGTGGTTCAAGACATGTGAGCGGATAAAATGTACATCTTGGACTGGAGTAGAAAGAACTGAATTCAATGTTGGAGGAAGAGTTTTGCATGCCAGGCCCTGACTATGATAGGATACAGTGTGTAGTGACAATATCTTGAACTTCTTTATTTACAAGTGCTGAAAATCCTGACGAGTATCGAAGTATCTATCAAAAAGGTTGTATATGGGTGCCCTTTGACGCGACATGCTTTGCTTATGGTTTACATTTTCAGATTATCCGTTGTTTTTTTTTCTCTTTTTTTTTCTTCCTCTCCCCCTTTTTCTGAATCGTTCATACACCCCCTGGAACCTGCTCATACACCCCTTGGGGGTGCATGCACCACTGGTTAGGAACCCCTGACCTAGTGGCTATAGGTCAAATTAGGATTATGTCTCACCATTAGATAGGTCTCCCTGGTGGTTATAGGTCAAATTAGAATTAGGTCTCACCATTAGATATGTCTCCCTAGTGGTTATAGGTTAAATTAGGATTAGATCTCACCATTAGATAGGTCTCCCTAGTGGTTATAGGTCAAATTAGAATTAGGTCTCACCATTAGATAGGTCTCCCTAGTGGTTATAGGTCAAATTAGGATTAGGTCTCACCATTAGATAAGTCTCCCTATTGGTTATAGGTCAAATTAGGATTAGGTCTCACCATTAGATAGGTCTCCCTAGTGGTTTTAGGTCAAATTAGGATTAGGTCTCACCATTAGATATGTCTCCCTAGTGGTTTTAGGTCAAATTAGGAATAGGTCTCACCATTAGATAGGTCTCCTTAGTGGATTGGTCTCACTAGTGGGTAGATCATACTCAGAGATTTTTGGAGATTAGTGTCCAACATTTTACCTTTATAACCAATTTTGTAAAGCATATAGTAACAGGAACCCTTAATAGTCACACATTTTAAAAAACAGAGCAGACTGAACTGGGCATGACACTTAAATAAAACTGACGACAGATGAGCAAAGAGGGTGCACTTCATAAAACCCCACAGGAAAACAGCTCAGGGGAAGACCTAGGAGTACTAGGAGTAGATGGATAGATCTTGCAGAGTAAGATATACAGCAACTGGGCATCCAATGTTGTAAAAGAAAGACGTTGATTAGGTCTGAGTGGAAGGAGATAGAGAGGCAGACCAAATCCATAAAAGGGGGTTAGCACCATAGGGATGGATGGATGGATGGATGGATGGATGGATGGATGGGTGGATGGATGGGTGGGTGGATGAGTGGATGGATGGATGGATGGGTGGATGGATGGGTGGGTGGATGGGTGGATGGGTGGAGGATGGATGGGTGGGTGGGTGGATGGATGGGTGGGTGGATGGGTGGATGGATGGATGGGTGGATGGATGGATGGATGGATGGATGGATGGATGGATGGATGGATGGATGGATGGATGGATGGATGGATGGATGGATGGATGGATGGATGGATGGATGGATGGATGGATGGATGGATGGATGGATGGATAAACCAACAAGTGTTTGCAATAACATCATGAAAACAGTCAAGGGGTCGTCACAAAGTAACTCATCATTGGGGGGCTTTTTAAAAAGAAAATCAACTGATTGTGAGCGAGGGCAGCAGAAAAGTGAATTCACCGACTTACTTGTCATGTATATAACAAATGACAAGATTAAAGAGACAGTTGCTACACATACCACACGCTGTTGATGTCTTGTTTCTTGACTCCATTACTTCTACACTATGGGGCAAGTAAAGCACAGATTTCTACAGCCACCGCATACGATGGGATTGTGTGGCTAGCACAGCGTCCAGCCGTCTTGACTACAACATAATCTCAGCTACCCTTTTCGAGCTCATGTGGCGCCCTTGGCCACGGGAACGGGCCCCTGGCTTCACAGAGATTCGAAACCAGAAATACGATACCGATCGACCACCACGCAAAATAAAAAATAAATAAAAAAATAAAAAAATAATACATAATTTTTTTAAAAATTAAATAAAATAAAACCGAAACGTAATAACGTTTGTGAAACCCTTTTAAAGTGAATGTCAGCTGACAATTCACTCATACGACTAATCACTTTCGATCTATCCTTAGTTTCTTTTCTCTCGTGTTAATGAGCGGGTCGAGGGCCTAGACCTCGTGTAATGAGCGGGTCGAGGGCCTAGACCTCGTGTAATGAGCGGGTCGAGGGCCTAGACCTCGTGTAATGAGCGGGTAGAGGGCCTAGACCTCGTGTAATGAGCGGGTCGATGGCCTAGACCTCGTGTAATGAGCGGGTCGAGGGCCTAGACCTCGTGTAATGACCGGGTCGAGGGCCTAGACCTCGTGTTAGTGAGCGGGTCGAGGGCCTAGACCTTAAAGGACTAAACGTGGTCACGCGAGACTGGCTAGTTATTGCCGTCATCGATCTGATTAGTCTCCACTGCCGCGTCATTAATCACGTTTAACTGGCTACTTGAACGCCGGGGGAGTCCCTGGATCCCTGCCTGTCTCTCCCTCCCCCGTCCCTCTCCCTGGGCCATTCATTAAAGATGTATGTCAGAGACTTAACGATGACTCACTGATATTCACTTTCAAACGTTCGCACTGCGTCCTTCCATCTGTCGTCCACAGTGGTGCTGCGCTCAGAGACGACAGTGTGGTGTTACGCACCGTTGTGGTGTAGTCTGAAATATTTGAGTTTCGATGTGTGTGTGGGGTGGGGGGGTGGGGGTGGGGTCGTAAAATAAGAAAGAATCGGTTTTAACGACGTTAAAATTAATTTTTTATTTTTTTCCCGGAAATAAACAATTTGTTTGTTGGGGGTTGGGGGGGCGGCTCTGTCTGATTAGGTCATAGCCCCCCCCCCTCCCCGGGGGGGGACAAGATCTGCCCATGACTTTTCAACGCCTCTCACCTTTTTCTCAGAACAATAAACCTATAATTACAGAATTGGCCGTTCGATTTAAGGTCGTCGGTGCAAAGTAGTTTATACGCCATACGCAATGCGCAGCTCGATTAAGTGCGCAGTTCGTGTTAATAAAATGCCAACTTTCTCTGCACTTCCCGCCCGTTTACCGCACACGACGCACATGTACGGCTGAGAGGACACAAGGAATAAATAGCTGATCGATACGAGTGCAATCAATCTTTATCGTAATCGTTTTATCCTTCCTCGATTATATTTATTTCCTCTAAGTTAAATTGTACTTTTTTAAAATTTGTACATTGATAAATTTATTTGAATTTCGACGCAAATGTGGAGGAAGTGTTGAGCTAAGGCGCAATTTTTAGAAGATTGTTAGACGCATAATCACCAAAATGCACTCGGCGCGGTCTCGATAAGCTGTAATCCACGAGTCATCGTGCCGTGTTACGAGCGATGGCGGTGTTTCGATCAGGTATTGAGGATGTGAGGCTGTTGATGGATGGTCGGATGGCAAACAGAACGTCCGACCATCAATAATAAAAAGCTAATTGGTCGGGATGGACATGGGGGTGTGTGTGTGTGTGTTGGGGAACGGCAAGGCTGGGTGAGGTGGGATGTTTTTGTTTCTTTCGGGAAGGGAACTTAGTGAGGGATTCTCAACGCTGTTAAACTAGGCCCTTGTTGTCATTTCTAAAAATTGATCATACCTTTATTGCATTATTTCATTTCTTAATTAATTGTAATTTATATGTAATAGTTTTAGGTTAAACGGGGCTTGAAATTGAATTTTATATATATATGTATATATATATATATATATATATATATATATATATATATATATATATATATATAATATATATATATATATATATATATATATTAGGGCTACGGAAATTAACGTTTAATTAATCGATTAATCGTTATAATTTAATAGATTTAAAATAATTTGATTGATAAAAATTCGATTCAAATTTAAGAAAGTATTTCGAATATTTTTTCCCCCAATTTTTTAATACCGTTTATACTCGTTCTATAGCCCGTTCGTTCATAAGCCGACCCCCCGCCCCCACCCCCTCACACACTTTTGGAAGAGAGAAGTATTAAAAGTGCATAAACCGCTCGCAGGCCGACTCCACAAAAATAATAGAACAGCTTAAACAAAATGGTACACATTTTTTTTTCAAACTACAAGCTAAATCGGTCATTATGATTGTTTAGTTTGTGTACTGCCTATCGTTGTCTTTGTGCTCTTTGTTAGGCATGAGTTACCGGTATTAAAAAAAAATTATTTGGTAAACAGTGACGGAAGCGCGTACATTAAAATTAGTTGTTGAAAAAAAAATGTAAAACAATTTATTAAAACGTTCACAAAAATGAATAAAATGATTAAATAAGGTAAGTGCAGATGTTTAGTAATATATTATTGTTTCTGGTAGAGCAGTCGAATATTGCAGAATGTAGAAAAGGACCTTGATGATCTACAATAACAACACCGACATTCAATATACATGCAGAAATGACCTATGACCCGCTCATAAGCCGACCCCCCGCCCCAACTTTTCCCCCTAGATTTTGTCCAAAAAAGGTCGGCTTGCGAACGAGTATATACGGTAAGTTATATTTTTTTTTACTTTCATACCTTTCCCTCGTATTATTATTATTTATTTAGACGTGTACATGTAAACAAAAAGGTATTTCTTCCTTATTTCTTGCACAGCAGAACGAATTTGCTGTATTACGTCACAAAATTTTGGAGCCATGGACTTAACCGTTTTAGCGACATAATGAATCGCGACTTAACGGGATCTATATATGCATTATAAAAATATAATTAATCGAAATTAATCGATTACATTTTTGCCCGATTAATCTAATATAATTTTTTTTATCAGCACCATCCCTAATATACATATAATTGAAGTGGAGCTAAATTACACCCTTAACATTCAAGTTTTCCCTCCTCCTCTCCTTCTTTCCGCTCTCTCTCTCTCTCTCTGTATATGTATGTGTGTGTGTGCTTGTGAGTGTGTATGTGTCTTTCCCCCTCTATTACATCTTAACTCAAAATTAGCCTGGTCCATAGGATTTCATTAGGACTAACGTTAGTCATTCCACTCAAGTCGACTTTTAGAAATTGAAATAGAAATACAAACGGAAAAAAAAAGAGAAAGATTAAAAGAAATAAACAACACACAAACATACAAACAAAAACCAAAACACACACACAAACATACAAACAGAGGCCAAAACACACGCACACACACACTCGCAGGCTCACAAACACACAACTCCAGAGACGGAAAGATAGGGCAGAGAGAAAGAAATGCTAAAAACCCCATTCCAACTACGCCTGGCTCAGTCAGCCCGTGCACCCAGGGAGAAAGCTGCGAATGCGTTATGAATCGGAAAGCAGGGTAGATTAGATTTGACGTGTTCAAAGAGGGGCGCATGACGCCCCACTGCAGGGGCACTTCAACTCGAATAACGTTGAAGGCGTGCACACTTGGTGACATCAGTGCCTCTGATAAAGGCAGCCCCCTTGATAAATGATGGGGTTGGTAAGTGGGGTGCCGTGGCCTGGCAAAGAGGTGCTGCTGGGTTGTTCGCCTTTGAAGCCTCGCTGCTCTGTAGAGGGACAATCGTTTACACTACCCGCGGTGTAACGTTGTTTTGTTTTTTCTTCTTTTACGCCCGGGTTTATTTACCCGATGTGTTCAAAGCAAAGTTTGGGAATTTGGGGCGGGGCGGGGGCTGGGGCTGGGTAATGAGAGATCCCCCCTCCCCACAAACACTCACACCACCACCACTTTAAAGTGATAGTTGTTAGCTAGGCGCCAGAATTGAGGGGTCGCTAACACCCTCCCCCCACCCCCCACCCCAACACACACGTTTTTATAGTCAAGGATAGTAAAATAGTTATGTCATGAATAGACAAAAACGATTTTTTTAAAAAGCGTGTTATTGATTGAATATAGGATAGTTAATTAAAAAAAAATTGATAGAGACTTCAAAGAAAATAAAATATTCGCCCTTCGAATTGGGCGAAAAGATTTCTCTAACTTCAAGTACGAGTGGTCTCATCAATTTAAGAGAAAATAAATATCAAAATCATATACCGCTTCCCAAACAGTGGAAAAGCTTCGCGGGGTGAGGGTGGGGGGGGAGGTGAGTCGCCATAAAACGTAGAGGTGACACAAATGAGGCCCACCCCCTAGCCGCCCTAAGATACTGGGAAATGATGCAAAATACAGCATACAACAAAATCTTAGCGTCCTAGCACTATCTCGGCTTTCTGCACAGGAAAATGCCCCCCCCCAAAAAAAAACCAAAAAAAAACACCATATTGTCCTTACACGAGTTCATGTTCAAACACAACACAAAATCCACTTAAAACATATTATCCTAACACAACTGAATGTGTCAACACAACTTAATGTCCTACTTAACAGACAAAATATGTTTTTTCCCAAACCACGCCCCCACCAGGCAGCCTTGTCCACCTCCTATACAAACTGATCTCTTCAAATGTAAACAACTTAATTTTCTTCAATAATCACACCACGCCCACTCATTTCAGCACTCCGTCATTAACCGGGGCATTCGATCATTAACCGGGGCATTCGGTCATTAATTTGTCGACAGCGAGTCCATTGTTTGTAAAACAAACATTTTACCATCCCTTCAATTAACCGATAACAATTAGTGCATTTTTAAATATTAAAAACAATCTTTACATTCTCAATATAACGCATTTTTGTGTGTGTCTTCCTAGCTACATCTTTCAATTGTCTTTAGCGTTCGTCTTTCGCGTTGGGTATGGGAAAAAAGGTGATCTTTATTTCAGACATATATGTTGGAAAGAGCCTTCTGTTGCTGATTTTTTAATTTTTTTTTAAAAATATCTCGGTCGACTTGTTTGAACGTTACCTCTAAGGTTCGTTGGACCGTGTGCAAAATAACCCAATAACAAACTCGTATTCAAAGTTGCACAGGATCCATTTTTGTGTGTGTGCAAAATGTTACACCCCGCAGAGATTATTATTATTATCCTTATCAAAATTTGCTGCGCGGTTATTTTAAATTGCTGCGCGGCGTCGGGCATATGTCTGCGCAGCCTCGCAGCATGGAATATTGCTGGTGCCCCATAGTCCCAATCACTACCATCCCTTCTACCTTTCTTCTCCCCTCCCGTTGTTCCTAAGCACTAAGACCCTTATTTCCTTTCACTGCTCCCCTTCCAACCGTCCACATATCCTCTCTATTTTATGATCCCACCCGAAAAACTCCCAACCAATTTCTCTTTGCTCCCATCCGTGTTTCCCTCTCCTTTCGCGTGCTGTATCCATCAGTTGGTCTAGCAGCCCTGCTAATATTCACATAACACAAACCCATCTCTCCTTTAATTACATCACCCCTTATCTTCATTTGATTTTTTTCTTCTTCAGATCTCAATTCTGTAGCTTATAAAGTTTATCCCCCCACCCCACCCCCCACCCCCGTGCTTTAACTCTTAGACTTCGTCTCACTCACGGACATTACATACCACTTTTTAAAAAAAAAGAATATAATATATATTAATGTGAGGGGCTAAGCCCACAGCACACTTACCATGCACCTAAACGTCTAAAGATAAATGAAACGTAAACAAACACAAAAATTCTCTAAAGGAAAGCAGCAGAAGATGGGAGTTGTGTGTGTGTGGGGGTGGGGGTGGGGGGCTGACATGTTGAGTCCGACCACTTAAACTTGCAAACTTCTTCCTGCTGGGTTGTCCACCAGCCGCCATCCTTCAACTCGGCACGGAAACTTTAATCAGAAATTACGGCCCGCTTTGAAGCTGACACGACGCCATTACTCCCGAAATGCACAGCGCTTCCGGTCCATCACCTCTAAGCGGTTCTCAGCATGGAACGGATATGACGCAATCGTTATGTCAGCAGCCCCGCAGTAACGTGAAAATTCGAACATTAAAATCGATACTTAGGATTATTGAAGTTATGGAAATTTGCTTGACCGTGTTAAACGCGGGATTATTTTTACCCGTTCGGGGCAACCTACATCAAAGGGGAAAGCGTCACGCAAGCGGCATGGTGTAGCGATAGCGCCATGACGTCAGTACCATGTTATAAAGATGTGCTGCATATGGTATTAGTTGTTACAAGACATTTGTATTAAGGCAGTACACGGTAAGTTTTATGTTGGTGTAATCTCAATAACAGCGTGGCGGCGGTGGTAACAGTAACATGCGTGAAGGTTTTACATAGCTGTTGTAACATGAAATATCGTGGATCGGGGAGGAACGGACGATTGTTAGGGCCAAACGGCTACAAGGTGGTGGGGGGGATACTGTGGGGGTGGGGGTTTATGTCCCACATTTCGCCGGGCGCCATAAATAATAATACAAGCCGTTACATCTGAAGGGCCCCAATCTAAGGGCCCGTAAATCTTGGTAGGGTCCCTCCCGAGACGGCGTCATAAACACGGGACAACCGAGATAACGGCCGTGACACGGGGGCCGTAATGAAGGCGATTTACTGGCAGAGGGCAGGGGGGATCAGCCCTACTGGGGCGGCTATTGTCCCGTGAAGTACAAGGGGAAGTCACTGGCGTGTACAACTCTCTATCAGGACAGACGTGAGACTTCAGGGGGGGGGGAGGAAGAGAGATTGTGGAGAGGAAAGGAGATATAAATGTGTTAATACACAAATAACGGAACCAGTGGCGTACCAAGTGTTAGGGGCAACTAGGATGGAATGAGAATGGCTCGACCCAAACCCTCCAAGATAAAATCCCGACATTTTCCCTAAAATACTTCTTCTTTCTATGAAGAAAAGTGATTAATCCGTGTGTGGGCCAGTCTGTTTAGGGGCCGTCCATAAAGTACGTCACGCTATTTTTGACCATTTTTAAATCCCCCCTCCCTCATTTCACAAACTTCCACAAATCTCGGAACCAAGGTATGCCACACTTTCGAACAAAAATGTAGCTTTTTATTAAACAAAATAATTTAAAATTTAATATAAAACACCGTGACGTCACACATGGCCGGACCCCACTCCCCCTGTCACAAACTGTCACACTTTCTTACACCCCCCCCTCTGGAGCGTGACGTACTTTATGGGCGGCCCCTTTCCCCTACCAATCCTACGCCACTACTCGGGGTACATCAAGATATGTGTATATATAAGTGAAGGAAATTGTGAGAGTTCGTATTACCCTTGTAAGCCCAAGAAACGTTGCCTTAACATACCTTAAAAATCCAACCTTATTTTCCGGGCTTCACTACAGAAGTTGAGTAACACTAGCTTTACTCCGGAACATAAATAAATCCTCTTGACACAACGTTTTTCGGAAAACATGTATACAGAACAATGTAAAAACTCGACTGAAACTGAAGCTGCAACTACATTAGTATATAAGGTGCGACAGAAACTCGAGAAGCAATCTAATGAAAAGGTTAACAGGCCGACCAGCCAATTTCAAGGTTTATATATTTTTTTTCTTGTTTGAAAGATCGTTCTTGATGGCCCAGTCGTCGTAAAAGGGTTTAATTAACATCGCCCGAGTGTGAAACCAACTGTAGCTCAAACACTGGGCAGTTTAACAATTAAATTCTAAGATAAAAAAGATCAGTTTTAACATATTTTTTTATAAAAACTAATTCTATCGTGAAACTTGAAATTTAAAAAAAAATCTACATTTAAAAAAAATTAACATAAGAATACAGTTCCTTGATTAGATAGGATGTAAACTTGAGATGCGACAACGAAATATAAGAGCGCTCTGCCCTATCTGTCCCCGTAACAGAAACATGTTTGGTCAGGTTCCGTGGGACAAGCCTAAATGACGTGCAAAGTGTAAGTCAACCAAAATACCGTAAAACAACCACCCACTCTACGTGTACGTGAACAAAAAAAACAACAAAAAAAAACAACCAGAGTTTCAACCCTCCACCTGGACTCATCGCATACAAAATCTGTCATCCCCCCCCCCAGCCAATCCACCCCTCCCAAAAATAGGTCAAAATGACGGACCCTTCAAGTCACTTGAAACCCTTAACGTCACCAATCGTATGGTGCCGTAATTCCCTGGACCGGCTCTTTTAACGACGTTCTGCCACGAAATCTGCGTCAGCTAATGTTATATTGACGTCCTCAACGGCAACTTGACAAAACTCGTTCTCCTAATTTACAACCGGCCCTCGTTGTCGTCTTGTGTGGGATGTCTTCGAGGATCCATATATGTGTTTTATGGTGCTCTCGTACTAAATGTCTCATGCAACGCAATATATTATGGACATTATTATTCAACCCATACTTCATATCTCCTTATGGACAGTTAGAAAAGTCGTGTGTGGGTGTTGTATTGGAAACGTGTGGTTGTTCGTATCAATTTAGTCAGGGGCTCAGGGGCGTTCCTATTAAAAAAAACCTTCCCCCTTAACTCTTTTGGACTAATAAATTTCCCTCGAAAAATTATTGCTTTTATAATTATCTCCTGGGTTGGACCACCCTTTTCCCCCCTCCCTTCTTACGCCAGTTATAACATGGATCGAATAACGGGCTTTGGGAGACTTTAAGATTAATGATAAATGTTTCTGAATAATTTCTCTCAGTATCGTGGTTATAAAACTATTACACATGCTTTGTCAACCCAATTTTATGTTCATGCTCTGCCGGTTATAATTTTTTTGTATTTCTATATTTTAGGTCTGGTAAGTTGTTACCAGAATTCTGAGTACAAACAAAAAGATTTATTACTGCACAACTAAAACAGGACATTGGTGTTATTATTATTTTTTAAACTTTCATCGCTAAAAAGAACAATAATAATAATAATAATAATAATAAATTTATACTGGTTTTCTTTTCTTTGCTGCGTATCACCCAAACGAGTGAAAGATAAAAAGAGATTCAATTTGTTCATCATACAAAGATGAGTATGTAGCATCAGAAGCGTAACTGGGTATTCCGCGCCCTTGGCTAATTTATTTTTGGCGCCCTTGACAAATATAACCCTAAAGGTAGAAAATACTAAAATTATAATACATTGAATGATTAGCCTTCGGCGCCCTTGGCAACTGCCCTGATGCCGAAGTCGTTGTTACGCCTCTGAGTAACATGATATGTACGAAAAAATGACACGCCTTTTAATTCAACCCAACTAACCCCTTTAATCCGACAATAAACAGGATTTTTTTCTTCTTTTTTTTTAACTTTGATTAAAATGTTAATCCCACTATGTAAGAGAAAAAAAAAGTATTTCTGATTTGAGTGAATGCTGCAGTTTACCAGCAACTGTTACGCACGTGTCCATCTCGATCAAATTTATCTAATTACACTCTCCGGACCTTCCTTAAAATTGTCTACCATTATTTATGTTTTTCAATTCATGTAATGCGACATCCGGGACCGTGATTAAATGGATGTCTTCAATCTCTGAACTCATTATTTATCTCTTCTTTTAACAACAACAACAAAAAATAATAATAATGTTATTTTTGCAACATTAAATCATAAATTACATTGGGTAATCTTTATAATATATCACGTGACCTCAAGTTATTTTAATTATACTTTACGTTTTGTTGCATGTCCCCTAAATTCCCCGCCCACCCCCACCCCCATTTTTACCATGGGTGATGGGAGTGACATGCGCAATTACAATCGTGTGTAATTTAATACCCGCACATCTTCAAAGTTTGTCAGAAATCGTAAATTTCAAAAGTTTCAATTAGTGCAGAAGGGAAAGAAAAAAATCGAGACATTTGCTGATGGAAATGAATGTTGTATATCACCGCTCTGTTGGAGCAATCACTCGGTCGTCTCCCACCCCTACCCCCAGTTATCACCCCTCCGCAGCCCCCCCCCCAAAAAAAAACCCACCGCCCACAAGCGAATGCCTTTCATCCAAAAACCGATTAGCTGCAATGGGGTTGTAAAATTCGGCATGATACAAAGAAATGAAGTAGTAGCATCGGGCACAATACAATGAAGCAGTGGCATTGTTCAGTATACAATGAAGTAGTGGCATTGTTCAGTATACAATGAAGCAGTGGCATTGTTCAGTATACAATGAAGCAGTGGCATTGTTCAGTATACAATGAAGCAGTGGCATTGTTCAGTATACAATGAAGCAGTGGCATTGTTCAGTATACAATGAAGTAGTGGCATTGTTCAGTATACAATGAAGCAGTGGCATTGTTCAGTATACAATGAAGCAGTGGCATTGTTCAGTATACAATGAAGCAGTGGCATTGTTCAGTATACAATGAAGTAGTTGCATTTTTCATTATACAATGAAGGATTAACATAGGACATACTACAATGAAGTAGTAACAATAAGTGTCATTAGACATAATGCAATGAAGGAGTAACATTTGTCATAATTCAATGAAGTAGCAAGATATTACTGGACATAACACAAAGAGTAGTAACATTGGATGTCATTAAATGAAGCAATAACACTACTGTTCATATTATACGGTATTTTTTTCCCCATGGAAAATTATTTGGGCGGAGCTTTATGTTGCTCTTCTCCCTTACACTCATTTCGACATTCAACTGAAATCTTTGAGGTCAAACGATAACTCATCTTTAAGCTTTTAAACACAAATGAAATCTTTGAGCCCAAACTATTAACTAATCTTTCAACTCTACAAACAAATTAAATCTTTCGGGTTCAAGTTGACTTGAGCATGAAAGAATTAATAGAAAAGAAGTGTTGTTAAAAAAAATCTCTGTGCTAATGTATGACCAATCGCTGAGAGATTACACGATAGTACGCACTGGGGTTCATACATCGTACGTACGAACATATAAATCTTGGCAGGGAAAGTCCACTATTAACTTGTAGACACACCGTGTAATTTTGGTGATGGATCAATTTTTGGGGAGATTGTATATCATCTTATCATGTCTATTAGGCCTCATATATTCGTCAAGTCTATATTAGGCCTCGTATATTCGTCAAGTCTATATTAGGTCTCGTATATTCGTCGTCTATATTAGGTCTCGTATATTTGTCATGTATATATTAGGCCTCGTATAATCGTCATGTCTATATTAGGCCTCGTATATTCCTCATGTCTATATTAGGCCTCATATATTCGTCAAATCTATATTAGGTCTCGTATATTCGTCGTCTATATTAGGTCTCGTATATTTGTCATGTATATATTAGGCCTCATATATTCGTCAAGTCTATATTAGGCCTCATATATTCGTCAAGTCTAGATTAGGCCTCGTATATTCCTCATGTATATATTAGGCCTCGTATATTCGTCAAGTATAAGCTTGTTTCTTGATTTCGTTTTAAATTTTTAGGGGGGGTGGGATGGGGAGTGAGTGGGGCTGTAAGATATATATATATATATACTAGGGGCAAGTACCCGGCTTCTCCCGGGTTTAAAATAAGGTTTTCTGTAGAAGCGTACACAACTAACTGTTTACTTGCATGCTATAAAATGGTACATTTAACAGTGTATGTGCTGCATGGCTTAATTTCAAGGATGTCACCATCCTCATCTTTCACAATAACAGTTTTGAGATCTTCAAATGAAATAGGTCCCCGAATATGGTGCAGCAGGAGGCGCATGTGAAATGCTTCTCTGTTGTGAGGATGCACAGTGTACACTCTTCCCAAGGCATTGTCTGTCACATATCTCGGGAAGTCTGCAAGAGGTATACCTTTTTTCGGATTTGCCAGACCTTTTGACTGGCATCCCAGCGAAAATGTCTAGGCACTTCAGAATACAGCAATGTTTTTGCAAGAGGATCTGTTTTGCAGAGATCAAAAAACGCTGTTAATGTAGTCTTTGTTGGAGTGTCTGTCAAATGTGCTGTTGGCTGTCCTGGTTTATAGTATACTCCTTGGCCTCCTTCAAGATGTACTGCCAAGTGAACAACTGTTGGATACCTTTGATGGATGGGAAAGTTAAGCAGGCGCCACACTGCCTCACTGCTACTAATGTATCGTCCTTGTTGATAATTAATTGGTAACCCCATCAAGCCTGTTCGGCATTTCATTTGCAACAGTAAACATGGCTGCATCACTTCCCTTGGTAACATAATTGCAAATCTACTTGATGCTTGTGTTTCTATGACGTACATAGGTCATTCCATCCTGTGCATATTCATGCATGTAACGGGGCCCTCCACTGAAGGATGAAGGCAGCACCACTAATTTGCCAAGATTTTCAGAAGTCACATTGTTGTCATTCCTTACTGCCTCTAATAGTACACCATAGTCCTCAGCTCTAAGTTTTGTTTGGTTGAGTCTGATGAAACGCAATCTCTCATTCTCAACCTTAGCATACATATCCACTATGTATTGCTGGAAAAGGCGCGGGCATCTGAGGAGTGTATTAAATTCGTTGACTCTTTGCATCATGCGATATGCATAGTAGTCATTGCTTGTGGCCTTGTTTACATCTTTTATGTTCAAATCATAGCCATCTTCTCCTCTAACAAATAGCAGAGGATACTGAAGTGGATCATATGACCTGTGAGTGTCTTGAATCCTTTGAAGTGGCATTTGTGAGCAACTTCTTGAATGCAGCACAATGTCTCTACGATCACCTAGCTCTCCAGCAATCATGATGCCACTTCACTAACAGATGGTGCATTGAATCTGCCTTTGTGTTCCTTTAATGGTGCTTTGCCGGAAATTTTGATTTTGTAGTCCACTTGAGTGTTATCCATAATCTCAGCAGCCATTTTAAATGACCTCACATAGCTGTTATGCTGATGCAGCATTCTTTGCAGTTTGAGGACAATGTTTCTGTCAACAGGACTGTCAAGCAAATCCAGTCGTCTTTGCACTTGCTCATCTTCTCCCAAGAAGTAAATCTGGAGATATTTGCTGTCTACAGCATTGACTGGATGAAGAGGTCCAGCATGGTGGTACACTTGGCCTTGGACCTTGAATGTTGGTGTCCACCCGTTATTCACGACAACATTAGACTTGAAGGAAGTCACGGCAAACATATTATTGAATAGTCTAATAAGTTTCACAAAGTCCTTTGATTGTGCAGTTTCACCATTCAACAGAATGCACAATGGTTCTGGTGGCTTTAGAATTGGGGGCAGTTTGACTTTACCACTGGAACAGCACATGCCTGGAGTTTCTTTGCTCAGCTGTTTCAGCTGCTCTGGGAACTCTGTGGCGGACCTGATCTGCCTGGATTTTATATATTTTTTTTTCGTATGTTATCATTGCGGGAGAGTACTCAACAACTTCCCAAAGTTTCATGCTCCTATTTACACGGGAAGTTGGATATTTAATGATTAGTCTGTTTTATATAGCTCATATTAGGAAAATACCTACATTTTGGCCCAAGGCCCCCTAGTGAGTAATAATTTTATATATTTTTTTCGCATGTTACCATCGCGCGAGGGTACTCAAAATCTTCCAAAAGTTTCATTCTTCTACTTACATGGTAATTTGGAGAATTATTGATGAGTCAGTTTGATATATGAAAAAAAACTACATTCAGGCCTCTGACCACCCAGTGAGTGATAATTTTTATTAATGTTTCGCCAGTTACCATTTTGGGAGGGTATATAACAACTTCACAAAGTTTCATGCTTCTACCTACACAGGAAATAGGAGATTTAATGATGAGCCTGATTTATATAGCTCATTTAAGAAAAAACTACGTTTGGGCCCCCGCCCACCCCCCTACCCAGTTAGTGATAACTTTATACTTTTTTCGACTGTTACCATTGCGGGAGGGTACTCAACGACTTTCCAAATTTTCATGCTTCTACCTACTCGGGAATATGAGGAATTGGTGTTGATTCAGTTTTATATAGCCCATATAAGGAAAAACCGGTTTTGGGGCACCCGGCCACCCATGAGTGGAAATGTTTACATTATTTTTCACCAATTATCGTCATAATAGTGTATTTGGCAAGTTCCCAAAAGTTTCATGCTTCTACCCTCACGGGAGGTTGGAGAATTAGTTTTGAGTCAGTTTTAAATATACGGAAAAAAAATACATTTTGGCCCCGCCCCCAGTAAGTGATAATTTATATAATTCATTTTTCTGTTGTATGGGGTTTATTTGTTTTAAAGAAACATTTCGAAACGCAATGTTTGAGCTTAAAATGTGCCCTGCTGGTTTCGTTTAAGTTATGCAAAAAGTATAAACACAGTTGCTTAGCTACAGTGTTTATGCCACCCAGGGATGGACGATATTATTGACTCCTACCCTCGCCGATAAAAGGAAAAAGCTTGATCGGACGACTGGATAAAATACATATAGAATATACAAAAAAGAAACAGTGTAAAGTAAAAAAATATGTAATTTGCAAACAAATTTTATAAAAATATATACGTAATCTTGTTAGAGGCGCAACATTAACAGACATAAAAATAAACCATTTCATAACATTTAGTTCACAACAAAAAACACACACACTCACTGATTCACACATGTGCACACAAATACTTAAACGCACACCCACAGCGGTATATTAACAATTAAAATAATAACTGCTCTTTTCACTTTGTTTCCTATTTACAAATTAATATGAACTCAAACTATGACGTCACATCACATTATTTTATGGCAATAAACGCCATCTTGTTAATCTCGACACCAAAATGTTTAATATTTTACGTCTTAATTTTCAATAATTTTTATTTTATATAGCTCATATAGGGAAAAACTACATTTTGGGCCCCCAGCCCCCAGTATCTTATATATATGGAACGAAACCTGTTTAATAACCTTTCCGGTATAATTTTGTGTACGTGTACCAAATTTCACGTTATTTGGTTGTCTGGATCTTGAGTTATAAGGGAACAGACAGACGACCAGACAGACAACAAATGCGTCTTATATATATAGAGAAGATATATGCGTGTATATAAATTATGCGTAATGATTAAATGATGAATGATAATTTTAACTTATATAAATGTATATATATAAAAATCAAAGTATGTATGTATGTCCATTATAGCTGACTAAACCATTCATCCGATCGTCATGAAACTTTTTGAGACTTTTGAGTACGCCCCTGAGATGGTAATAGGCAAATTTTTTGCAAAATTTAATACTCATGGGGCGCCGGGGGCCCATATTAGGATTTTTTTACTTATATGAGCTATATAAAAATTAGTTTAAGCGGTAGCTATTAGGTAAATTGATGGATCTTAACCAAACTTTGTATATAACATCCTGGTAGCCAATATTGAAATACTATAGAGCAATAATTTCCTAATGTCCATTTCTTCGGGGCTTGGGGCCCAAAATGTTTTTTTTTCATAATGTTTAAGATTTTATTCCCCATTCAATTATTAACTATCTTGAAAAATATAGATAAATATATCCATTATGAAATTGATTTAAATAAACAGGTGTTTTGAACTTGACATCTTGCACTAAATGGGCACTGGAGCCCTTAATGTCATTTGTTGCTAATATGAGCTACATAAAAATTATTTTATGCGTCATCTACTGAATAAATGAATAGATCTTAACCAAACTTTGTATATTTTTAAAAACTTGGTAACTCATATTAAAAAAGGGCACTGCACTTCTAATGTCCAATTGTTCAGGGCCGGGGGCCCCAAATGTCTTTTTTTAAAATATGTTTTAGATATTATGTGCCATTCTATTTTTAACGATCTTGAGAAATATATCCATGATGAAACTGATTAAAATGTACAGCATTTTGAAATTTACATCTTACATCGAATGGGCCAGGGGCCCCAAATTTATTTATTTTTTTTATTTTTTTATTTTTTTATTTTTATTTTTTTTTGTATACTCTAAGATATTATTGTCCAATCAGTTTTTAACAACCCTGAGAAACATATTCATGATGAGACTGAATTTAAATGAACAGGTTTTCAAAATATACACCTTGAACCGAATGGGCCCGGGGGCCCCTCAATGTATTTTTCCTAATATTAGCTATATAAAATTTAGTTTAAGTGTTAGATAATGATAAAATAGCTGGTTTTTTTCAACAAACTCGGTATATAAAAACTTAAGAGCCTATATTAAATTACTATAGGGCACTCAACTCCTAATGTCCCTTTCCTCGGGGCTGGGGGCCCTTGATGTGTTTTTTAAATCCCTTATATTAACTTCACCGGCGTCTCTCTCTCTCTCTGTCTTGGGCGGGCGGAAAAACAGAAGTAAAAAATGACCCACTTCCCATGATCCGATCGAACTGAAATTAGGCACACGGACCCGTCTAACCTAACAATGCATCGTATCAAATTTTCAGATCGATCGAACGTACCGTAATTAAATTAATGCATTTTTAGTTTATCCTTATATGAGGTATGTAATTTAAATTCACGGTTTGTTATTGTTTTTTTGCCACGTGAAAGTTTGAGCTGACGCATTGAGGCGACCCAACGAAGCGACGGGGCGCTTTTGTTTACATTTTACGTGTCACTCTGAGCTCGGTCAAGCGAATCGGTGACCAGACTTTTCCCCTCTCCCCCTCCCACCCACCCCTCCCCCCTAGGGTTATGAAGCAAACCTGAGTTAAGACAGATTCAGTCTGTAAATGTTTGAAAATAATCAATACTGTTAGTTATGTCTCATATATAAGGGATTTATAGTCAAAAACTTTGTTTTTACGGGTTTGTTTTATTATCTATATGTATTCCTTTTTACTGAGATCGTTGCAACGCACGACGGGTCTGCTAGTAATATATAAGTATATCCCTATATATATTGCGCCTAAGCGCGCCTCTCAGTGATCGCTATGTGAGGTAATTCTTGATTATTTTTTTTTAATTCGAAATTTATTCATAAAGAAATAAACATTTTGGTGTCGAGATTAAATGAGCGTGCTGTGTTTCTCGCCGTAAAATATAATATGACATGACCTCATTGTTTGAGCTTATGACAAGCCTGATTACAAATTATGACAAGCCTGATTGGAAACTATGACAAGCCTGATGACAAACTATGTATGACAAGCCTGATGACAAACTATGACAAGCCTAATAACAAACTGTGACAAGCCTAAAGACAAGCCCGTTGAAAAATAACGGCAAAGGTGACCCGGCTAAAACGGCCCCGGTCAAAACGGCCCCTGTCAAAACGGCCCCGGTCAAAACGGCCTCGGTCAAAATGGCCCCTGTCAAAATGGCCCCGGACAAAACGGCCCAGTCAAAACGGCCCCTGTCAAAATGGCCCCTGTCAAAACGGCCCTTGTCAAATGGGCCCCGACATAACGGCCCCGGACGGAGATAATTTTTAAGGAGATTGGGTATTTATGTGAAATTCGTGAGCATTTGGGGACATATTTTAACAAATTTTACACTTTATAATCTATTCATATGTATATAATTTCTCGATAAATCGTTATAAATTTTTAACGATTAAAATTTTTTTAACGATTAATCGACCCACCACTTTTAAAAGTACTGGAAGTCAATAAGTGGAATATTTCGGCCGATAAATATAAACTAATTTCCAGTCTAAGCTTCGTTTTCGTTGGACCGTGTGCAAAGTTTTAAAAAAAAAGAAAAAACTTCCTTTGTCCCAGACCCTATGGGCATGTCCATGGACGGAGATCAAACAAGGTAAATGTAAAGGTGGTGTGGTACTTTTATGGCCACGGACTGGCTGGCCAGACCTGACCAATTACAAAATTAAGGGGAACATATGGGGGGGGGGCGGCTTATGAGCGGGTCATAGTTGATTTCTGCATTTATAATCATTGAATATCGGTGTTTTGACGGAGTAAAGTGGAGGAGGGGAGGGAAGGTCTCTCTTCTCACGGCCACGGACTTGTGTTGGGATGTCAAAGCAAGTTGGTTTCCTTTGATGTGAAACACCAGACACGCCTGTCTTTACTGTTCGAGCCAGTATGGCTGTCACCCCCCCCCCAGCCCCCACCCTCTCAATATCAACATTGTCCTTGATTAATCTGCGCCTATTTACGCCATTTCACTTACTGGCCAACTCCGAAAGTCATCTTTTTTTCGGGTCCCTTTGAGTTCTACTTAGAGAGGTGCGACTGTATTTTTTTATAAAAATGTGTACCATTTTGTTTACGCTGTCCTATTATTTTTTGGGGTCGGCTTGCAAGCGGGTTACACACTTTTTATACTTTTCTCTTCCAAAAGTGGGGCGGGGGGGTCGGCATATGAACGAACGGTCTATAGAACGAGTATATATAAACGGTAATCGTTAACATCCCTAGTATATATATTTAATTACAATTATACTAAAAACTAAGATCGGTAATTTTCAAGATACCATGATGCAGTATACGATAAGCACTTTATGGCAGGTAGTGGCCGGACAAATAAAGACGGTATAGACTGCGTAACATTGTATGCCAATACGTGTGCCCCAGGGCATGGGGTAAACAATGGGTATAAAGTCTGGCGAGCCTCGTCGGATTTCACTCTCTCCAATCTAATCTCTTTCTTTGTCCCGATTTGTCGGGGCCGGGCCGTTTTGACGGGTCACCACTTTTATGGCCAGGGACTGGCTGGCCAGACCGGACCAATTACGTAGTGGGCATGGCATGGCATTTTATTACGCTTTGACGTTGTCTTTAAAATAATTAAAAATATATTATAAAAATTTAAAACCCTAATAAAAATGGGGCCGTTTTGACAAAGGCCGTTTTGATCGGGCCGAGGCCATTTTGACAGGGGCCGTTTTGACCGGGGCCGTTTTGACAGGGGCCGTTTAGACCGGGGCCGTTTTGACCGGGGCCATTTTGGCAGGGGCCATTTTGGCAGGGGCCGTTTCGACCGGGGCCGTTTTGAAAAGGGCCGTTTTGACCGGGGCCGTTTTGGCCGGGGCCGTTTTGGCCGGGGCCGTTTTGGCCGGGGCCGTTTTGGCCGGGGCCGTTTTGACCGGGGCCGTTTTGACCGGGGCCGTTTTGGCCGGGGCCGTTTTGACCGGGGCCAATTTGTCTGGGCCGTTTTGTCCGGGGCCGTTTTGTCGGTAAACTAACGGCAAACACTAGGCAATTACTTCAAAATTACTAAAACGCGTTGTTAGATAACAGCATGGCAAATTGCATGTGGCATATAGCAGTGACTGCTGAGAGTGATTTATTTATTTACAAGACCACCAGATAAGCTAGTTTTCCAAGACACGGTGCTGTGTTATATTAACTGTCTTATTTATAAAAATAAAAATTTAAATAAATTAATTTTTAAAAAATTCACTTTTCAAAGAATCGCGGCCCGTTGCCGGCCGTTTACTTCCCTTTGATGAACCCAATGCCAAATATCGTGACGTCTCACATCGCCGAGACATCGGAAGAAATGATTTAATGAAAAGGTTATGATAGTTATTGGGGCCCCGGTGAGGAATCTTCGCCCTTCCGGGCACCGCTGCCCATAACCAGATGGGCCCATTACTGAACTTACGGGTGTTAGTCGGGATCTTCTGTTACACACTGCCCATAAAACGGAAGGTCTGATACCTCAGTACTGTAACAGTAAGCAGGCCTCACCAACGTCAGTACTCGCCTTGGGGGAGCCCTGCTGTAACACTTGCATACCCAACACAGGGCTCGCCGCTGACATAGCAGGTATTTTAGTGGGGGTTTCTGCCGTTCCACCTTATTCATTCCTTCCTCTCAGGGAAAACCCGAGAACTTGACAACGTCACACGGGGGACATAATTCACCGCAGTCGTTTCGGTTTAATTATTGCGGGGTTCTGACATCGTGGAGTGTCGTCATCATAGCCCAGAGTGCTGTCCCCTTGACACGCTCATTGCTGGGGGTTGTATTTCATCTCTGGGCTCAAGTGTTGTAAGGCCAGCCCTGGAGTGTGGAGTGTTGGTGTAAAGGGGGGGGGGCTCGGATGTTTACCGTTGTGGTAAATATTAAAACATCTTCATCCTAACACTCAGCCTTTACAATTACTAACTACAAATAGATCAAATAGACCAAATAGACCAAATAAAGTTGTTGACGGCAGAAAATTTAAATTTTAGATAATAGAATAATAGATAATAGACAAAAAAATAGGGCTGTTAACGATTAATTTATATTCAATCGTTAACTTTTGAAAAATAAACGGTTAATTAATCGTTAATTTCGATTAAAGGCAAAAATTTTAATTAATTATGTCGTAAGTAACACTTATTAAACGTGACTGTTGAAAATCTAAATAACAATGGAATGTCTCCTTTATATCATCTTTTAACCAACTACGCAAAA
The DNA here is from genome assembly GCA_944989445.1 of Ampullaceana balthica. Lineage (NCBI taxonomy): Eukaryota > Metazoa > Mollusca > Gastropoda > Lymnaeidae > Ampullaceana > Ampullaceana balthica. The sequence goes on along the minus strand of CALYLW010000137.1, from coordinate 963,786 downwards.
ACACAAGTGTGTTGACATTATTTGGTTCAAGTGATGAGCGGGTCTAATTGACAATATAACCAGCCGAGCTGAACAATCATTCACATGGAACTGAGCTAACTGGTATGCACAAAAAGATCTTGGCAAGGAATGACATTATCGGATATCGGTGTTCATTAAGTTTCCACCGTTCACATATATATTTATGCTCAATTTTGTGGCCTAACGCTAAGGGACATCACTCTGTTTTTTTTTGTAACATAGACTCAAACAGTGTAGACTGACTCAAAGAGTTTTTTTTTGTGTAGTAATTTGGTGCACTGCTTTCTAAAATTAGTGTATGATAAATACGAAATATTCCTGAAATGTACACAAAGTATTTATATAACATTTTTTAAAGCGCTAATCACCACACGATTTTTAACTGCACGTCCCGTCTGTCCTGTCCGTGACGCTACTAAAACTAGGATAACTGACTTGCACTTTTGACACACAAAAAAAGTGGGCGCCTTAGGCGCCCTACAGCCCCTATTATAAAATCTCCATTTTGTAACGCAGTAATTCATCACAAGAGCTGGCGTGATTTTCTGTCTCAGAGTCAGACTCCATTACTGCCATTAGCGTAATATAATAATAATAACAGTGATATTATTATTATTATGTTCTTCCCCCCCCCCACAACGCTCTTTGCGCTTTCTATGAACAAGTCTGCGGCCTATGGTCGTATCTAGTCTTATTATATTAGACTGGGCCGAGACCGCTTAACATTAAAGGTTGGGCCACACTATCAAATGCCATCGAGCATTTGATCAAGCATTTGATCAAACACACGCACTATAAATATTTTTGTATTATTACGCAACCTCCATATCACATGGTAAATTATTACAAATTGAAGTTCAAAGTTCATCATCGGAGAGTTGCTTATGTTGACTACGATGTGCTATTAATTTAATAAAATTGCTCGTGATCAACCAAATTTTTATCAAATCATTATTATTTAAAAAATGTCAAAACAACAACAATATACGATTTATTACGAAGTAGATATGCATTTTATTTAAATTAGGCTTTTAAAAACAGAGATTTTTTAAAATTAAAAGAATGAAAATAAATAATAAATATTATAAAGACTTCAACTTTAAATTCAAAATATTCAAATGAATGTGTAGAATGAGTATAACTATGGCTCATGTTTAAAAATGAGTTAATATGTTTAAATATTCATACTATCTACTACTGTGGCTAAGGAGTCTGCCATCGTTCGTAGAAATTTAATTTACGCAAAAAAATTCGTTATTTCGAATCTATGAAATAGAACTAATAATTAATAATGATGTTATAAGATAGATGAAGGTATGTTTAAAAAATTATTTTGCCCCTCCTTGATCATAAACACAAGAAAAAATAAAAAGCTTGCCAAGAGTCTAGATCTATAACTATAACTCTAAATTATATTTCAATACTTTGTTAATCAAATTTTGTTCAGCCTAAGGCTAAGGCCTACGCCTAAGCTTAGGGGCCGTCCATAAAGTAAGTCACGCCCCAGAGGGGGGAGGGGGGTGTAAGAAAGTGTGACAGGGGAAAAAATTGTGTGACAGTTTGTGTTAATAAAAAATTAGTTTTGTTCGAAAGAGTGACGTACTTTAGGTGGGGGGGGGGTCCGAGATTTGTGACAGGGTGGAGGGGGGAGTTAAAATAGCGTGGCATACTTTATGGACGGCCCCTTATTTTAATTAGTTAATTGGGCCTATGCCTATATATATTTACGTTAATTTATTTTATACATAATTACTTATTGGCAATTTTTTCCTATTTTATTACGGCCACAGAAACTTAGACACCCCTCCAAGATGACGTCACAGAGCTTTGCCGCGCGGAAACCCCTCATCCCAAAAAAAACAACAACAAAAAAAACAAAAAAACAACAAAACAACAACTCCGCCAAACAACAGAACATACGGAATTTTACAGTTTGGTATCACCCTTGTGATGGTGTCACCCAGCAGTGGCGTAGCTAGGAGGTGCAGGGGGGACATATGTCCCCGGGCGCCACGTTAGGTTTTGGAGCTCCACAAATATCTTCTTTACAAACCAGTTGGCAAGCATGATTTTGGCACCCCCATTGAGCATTAAGGGGCGCCATGTGGAATTTCAAACTAAAAAAGTAACCATTAAAGAATCATTTTAGGTTTTGTTCATATACATTCCAAAGACGCAGCAAGCCTTGAAAGGGTTATCGTAGAGAAACTGGAATATGTTAACATACCTCTAGCCGACTGTCGGTCACAATAACATAATAATGCTGATGCAATGACCAGTGGCGTAGCTAGGGTCATCTGCGCCCGGGGACATGACACAAAGTTTGCGCCCCTTCCCGGACCGACAAATTCTGGGGGCTCAATGAGCCCCCCAGAAATTTTTTGAAATTTTACGATTTATATGGTTCATTTTCAAAGTATCTGGTATTTTAATGAATTACAATACGGACTAATAATTCTCGATGCGATTGCAAACAATTTGTTCTAAGGAAAAACCTGTCAGTCCGAGAAGGGGCGCAGAATTTGTGTAATGTCCCCGGGCGCAGATGACCCTGGCTATGCCACTGTCACCCGGTGCGGTCCACACCCCCCCCCTATCTAAGATTACCTCTGGTTACATTATGTCTGGCCAATACTTTCAACTTTGTTGAATGTATTTTTAATTGGTGCATGTACAAGAAAAACAACAATCCAAATAAAATACAAAACCTATAGCTACTTTGAATCATCTTTTTTAAAGACCCATATTTAATAAGTTTAAAAAAAATTAATACAAATAAAAAAAAATTAAAAGCTAACCTACTATTACTATTAGTATTAGACTTATCACGATCACTTGAAATATTATACAAACAATTTAATCATATTCTCTTCAAATATAACTAAGAAAATGTAACTGTCCTATAACTTACTTATTCCATAAAACTTCAATTCAATTGTTATTGTACTATACACATATATTGCAAAATTCTCTGACCAATATTATCCATATGCACTTACAATTTTATTTGAGGTGAGTGATGTGTATTATAAACAGGACTGAATACAAAAATTTCATCAAACATAAAATAAAAAATGTATAATTAAATAAAAAGTAGCAATTTATTACAGTTTAATGCAACATGGCCTAAACTATTTTATTTATTTATAAATAAATTATATGTAATAAAAACATAGCAGACACTAAGATGTAATCAGAAGGTGTATTCAGGTTATTTATAAATAAAAACCATATTATTTTTACTTGAAAAAAATGCAGGATATTAAGTTAATAATATTTTTCTTTTTAAACTTAAACTTTAGAAAATGGAAGATTGTTAAAATTTATTGCTAAAAGCCAAATCTGAAAATGAAAACATATATATACTTTTATGAAATATTGCACCCATTAGCTTTCACTTTCTTAAATTTTTTTTCAAGTCCCAAACACTTTTACTCTTTTATTTTTATGTAGAAACAAGATTATTCACTATAATTTATTGTCAAAATTTGAATGAAAGACACATTAAAAACCATAACTTTATTTTTTAATACATTTTGAAACTGCATTTGTGTATAGGTGCTCAAATCATGTAATTATCATTGTGTATATATATATTATTTTATATACATTATATTTATATTTATATATATACAATATATTAAAAATGTATGTAGCATTGAAAGGAACAAGTAATGTTTAGATTTAATTATTAGTTATAACTTGTATAAATCAAACATAGATTTAGAAACTTATTAATTTTTCAAAAAACATTCACAACAACAGATTATTTAATAATAACTCCTATTTAAACAAACATTTATTTTAGTTTAATTTAAATGCATTACTTTTGATTATTGATTACTTGTTTTCCTTTCAAATTGTTTAGATTCATTAAAATTCTTATTTATTAGATATTCATCTTTTCTTTGGTCTTATTACTATTACTCTAATCAATTCTCTACAAATTGGAGAAAAAAATGTTAAATAGAGCCCAAATCTATTTTAGTACTTAAGCCTTTCAATCCTAATCTTTCAACTTCTCAATATCATTCTAGCAGTGATGGCTTTTAAATTTTTGTGTTTAGGCAAGGAACAAAATTGCCTCAACATAGAGTAATTTGATGCAACTACAATTAAAACAGTAACCTAATTTTGGTTGTTTTAAAAAAAAATATTTACAATACTATTAAACATTTATTGATATAAATTTCAGATGGTTGGTAACTAGTTTCTAATCATGATAACTACTGATATGATCTGGTGATATTTCATGATTTTCAAAATAATTTGCTTATTTTACAAGTCTTGTGGTAGTATTGAATCTAAAACATATTAACGTCTCTTAGCCTTGTAATAACAGAAAGAGGATAAAAATGAATTTAAATACATTTATGTAAGTAGTAAGAATAGTAATGAGGAATTTGTTTCATTCTTCATAATTAAATTAATTTTTTTATATCTCTTGCTCCAATAACTTAGTAGAGTGACTTGGTATTGAATAGGATTCAAACATGCTGTCATCATCTAAATGAAAGTCAGTGCTATTGGATGTAGTCTTTTCTTTCTAAAAAACAAATTTGCATATTTTTAACTATCTTTAAAAAAAAATAATTAAAACTCAATATATTAAAAAAAGGACATGTTGCTAAAATTTGGAAATTTACACATTGTTTTGGTAATTTAATTATGTTTTACTCTTTCATTGCTATGCAAGAAATAAGGTAGAAAAACCTTTTTATTTACGTATGCGCGTCTAAATAAATAATTTAAAAAAAACCTAAAAACAAAGTTTTTGACTATAAATCCCTTATATATGAGACATAACTAACAGTATTGATTATTTTCAAACATTTACAGACTGACACCGAGTGATGTCCCTTGTCTTTAATAAATGGGGGGTGGGATGTGAAGGGGTGTCAGCACGACGGTCGGCGTCAACATGACGGTCGGCGTCAACTCAAACTCACGTGGAAGTGGGAGAATAAAACAAACCCGTAAAAACAAAGTTTTTGACTATAAATCCCTTATATATGAGACATAACTAACAGTATTGATTATTTTCAAACATTTACAGACTGAATCAGTCTTAACTCAAGTTTGCTTCATAACCCTGGGGGGGGAGGTGTGGGTGGGAGGGGGGAGGGTGGGTGGGAGGGGGAGGGTGGGTGGGAGGGGGAGAGGGGAAAAAACATTGACAGACTGACACCGAGTGATGTCCCTTGTCTTTAATAAATGGGGGGTGGGACGTGAGGGGGTGTCGGCTCGACGGTCGGCGTCAACTCAAACTCACGTGAAATTGGAAGAAAAAAAACAAAAACAAAAACCGTGAATTTAAATTACATACCTCATATAAGGATAAACTAAAAATGCATTAATTTAATTACGGTACGTTCGATCGATCTGAAATTTTGATACGATGCATTGTTAGGTCAGACGGGTCCGTGTGCCAAATTTCAGTTCGATCGGATCATGGGAAGTGGGTCATTTTTGACTTCTGTTTTTCCGCCCGCCGAGCCCAAGACAGACAGAGAGAGAGAGAGATGATGAGAGAGATGATGAGAGAGACGGCTGCGAAGTTAATATAAGGGATTTAAAAAAACAATAACAAACCATGAATTTGAATTACATACCTCATATAAGGATAAATTAAAAATGCATTAATTTAATTACGGTACGATCGATCGATCTGAAATTTTGTTACGATGCATTGTTAGGTGAGTCGGGTCCGTGTGCCAAATTTCAGCTCGATCGGATCACTGAAAATGGGTCATTTTTTACTTTTCTTTTTCCGCCCGCCCAGCCCATGAGATGATGAGAGAGATGATGAGATGACGACAGACAGAGACGGCCGCGAAGTTAATATAAGGGATTTAATAATACAAGGGAACAGGAAGCTAGTTACAAATAAAACAAACCCGTAAAAACAAAGTTTTTGACTATAAATCCCTTATATATGAGACATAACTAACAGTATTGATTATTTTCAAACGCTACAAACATTGACAGACTGACACCGAGTGATGTCCCTTGTCTTTAATAAATGGGGGTGGGACGTGAGGGGGTGTCGGCACGACGGTCGGCGTCAACTCAAACTCACGTGGAAGTGGAAGAAAAAAACAATAACAAACCGTGAATTTGAATTACATACCTCATATAAGGATAAACTAAAAATGCATTAATTTAATTACGGTACGTTCGATCGATCTGAAATTTTGATACGATGCATTGTTAGGTTAGACGGGTCGGTGTGCCAAATTTCAGCTCGATCCGATCACGGGAAGTGGGTCATTTTCGACTATTGTTTTTCCGCCCGCCCGCCCAGCCCATGAGATGACGACAGAGACGGCCGCGAAGTTAATATAAGGGATTTAAAAAACAAACTCGTAAAAACAAAGTTTTTGACTATAAATCCCTTATATATGAGACATAACTAACAGTATTGATTATTTTCAAACATTTACAGACTGAATCTGTCTTAACTCAAGTTTGCTTCATAACCCTAGGGGGGGAGGGGTGGGTGGGAGGGGGAGAGGGGAAAAGTCTGGTCACCGATTCGCTAGACCGAGCTCAGAGTGACACGTAATATGTAAACAAAAGCACCCCGTCGCTTCGTTGGGTCGCCTCAATGCGTCAGCTCAAACTTTCACGTGGCAAAAAAACAATAACAAACCTTGAATTTAAATAACAGACCTCATATAAGGATAAACTAAAAATGCATTAATTTAATTACGGTACGATCGATCGATCTGAAATTTTGCTACGATGCATTGTTAAGGCAAGGCGGGTCAGTTTGCCAAATTTCAGCTCGATCGAATCACGGGAAGTGGGTCATTTTCGACTTTTCTTTTTCCGCCCGCCCAGCCCATGAGATGATGAGACGGCCGCGAAGTTAATATAAGGGATTTAAAAATATAAATTAATAATAAATTGGAAAAAATATATTCAAAATATTTTCTTAAATTTTAATTAAATTTCAATTTTAATGATTAATCGATTAATTTATTGTTATTATCCACAGCCCTATTTTTAATATTAATATTTTAATAAAATTTATTAGTATTATAATATAAATAAGCAAATTCATTCGATAATAATATTAATAATATGACAATTATGTTTTGTTATTGTTATTAAGTTATTATTAATTAATTAAAAGTGATTCATACATTCCAGGTCTATGGTCCATATTGATAATGTTAAATTTAGATATTAATAATTAATATATTAATAATATAATATTATATCATAATATAATATAAAATATTTATGTGCTTTCCATAAAAACTAAGCTATAATATAAAAAAATAATAATAACTGAACTTACCATTATGATTTCGAAGTTTCTTGAACTTGATAACTTATCAGTGATCAGTAACAGCAGACTATTTCTAGTAGTAGTAGTAGTAGTAGTAGTAGTAGTAGTAGTAGTAGTAGTAGTAGTAGTAAGGTAGAAGTACTAGTAGCACTATTACTATTATTATTATGTCACGAAGTATGATCAGAGTATTTGTTCGATTCAAATTTTGTCCTTTAAAGTGAAGACGTCGCGTAGATATTATTAGATTTTAAAGACCATTTGGTATGCTGAGGATTTGTTTTCATTGTGAATATTAGCGTATTATCCTTGTTTTCATTACGATTTAGAAGAGCTGATATATAATAATTAGACTAGAATCGAAGAAAGTGGCAGCCATTAAAATTAAGATCAGCTGTAAAGTCAAGTCACGTGATTAATGTTTACTTCTATTACATCTGCATTCGCCAATAAAATAGTGCGTTTGATCAAATGCTCGCGCGAGCATTTGATAGTCTGGCCCAACCTTAAAGAGTCGAATATTTGAGAGACAGGTAATAGATGCTTTGTGTAAAACATTCATATTCAAAGACACAGCATTCCGCTTGCCAAGAATAGTTATAATTTTCGTAACGATTGTAATAAGTGAAAAAGCAAGCTAACGTATTCCCACTAGCCTGGAATAGTTATAAGTTTCGTCTAGGTACTTTGACAGAAAATTTAAATGAAGTCCAATAAGCTTAAATAATATATCATTTTAAAGGGCTTGCTAAGACCTTTTCAACAACACCTGTTTTGTCTTTCTATCTTTTTTAGAAGTGGAGTTATGAATTTTTTTGTCAATTTTTTTTGCCCCTTATATAACCTATATAATTTATTCAAAAACTTGTGACCCACATTTCAAAATTCTGTACTCTTTCCCTCACAACTTTTTTAATTTTAGAGATATGGGTATCAAATTTTCAGGAGACATTCACAATCCAATATACTAAACAATGAATAAGAAATGTTTAAAGTAAATCAAGTTTTTGAATTTGTTAATAAATATATTCAAGGGCACATTGAAAAAATCATGTTGAAAATTATGACAAAAATACAAATCAGTTCAAACATTTGCATGCCTATTGATATTGTATTTTAACTGAATATATGGTACAATTAAATCAATAAATATATTTAAATGTTTGAAGGGTAAGTATTTGACTTTAAAAATAAAATTTAATGTAAATTATTAAAAATTATTTGTTAAAATATACCACACCGACGAGGTCTGATTACTAAGATGTGAAATTAAAATTAAATTCAACAAGTATTTGTAGATTTCAGTATCTCACTTCATTAAAAGATAATAAGAACATTTTTTCTGAGTAAATAACAAGTATTCAAATTTCTCAATATGTAATTCAAAAGCTTTGTCATTGTCTTCGTCATCTATTTGTCAGTTGAAATAATTCCAAGTTCTGCGGTTGATTTTGAAATTATCATCTCTTATAAGTTACTTTGTCATATTAATTTAAATTTTTGAGATTTATTTTCTTGTGATTGATTTTGCTAAAAAAATTGTTTGTCAATTGTCTATGTCAACATCTTTGTAATTGGAAAAAGATGATGGTAAGTAAGGGAGACTTTAATTTTAAAAAATATATATAATATATTATTTTAATAATTATATTACCCTATAAAAACCGGTACATTTGAAATCAAGTGATTACAGCACCATCATTTTTATTAATTCTAAGGTAAGTATCTGTTTGGACTTAGTATTAGACAAAACATTTAATTATTATGTTCTTAAATTTAATTTAATAGTAACCATAATTATAAATAAAATTATTAAAATTAAAATACCAGTTATTTAGTATATTAATAATAGTACTAACTAATAATATTTGTATTACACTATTACATTTAGTACTAGAACACTACTAGTATTAGGATCTAATTGTAATTTGTCCTTTATTAATAAACTTACCCTGAATAGTGTTATTGGTAGTATTAGTATTAGTGCAGAGGGTTATAGTACTATTACTAAGTAAGTTAAAGTTAATAATAGTAATAGGCTTATTAATTTTGAAACTGAATAATTTGTTGTTTTATTAACGTATTACTAATACTATTAGTATTATTATTTTGTGTGTTTTCTTTATATTCAAATAGTACATGTGATAACTTTAACTAAATATGTTCATTTAATTATATAATTATATATATGCATAACAATGTATGAGGGATAAAAACAATTAATAAGATAAGCCATTTCCGACAACCCCTCTTATTTTTGAAGGGGAGGTAACTTGATGGACATCTAAAGTTTCCTCATTACTTAGAGTTTTGAAACTTTTTTCAGACAAGTCCATTTTTGATGAAATAAAGTTATTCTGATATGAAAATAAATAACCTACAAACGATATTAATATCAAACGTACGTTCTTAAAGGTTATTTTTTAAATTCTATTGTTCTGACATAAATGTCAAAAGAATTAAATTCTTGCCGATAACACAATAGTAATCCCTTCACATTGGATATCGTCGTACTCGTAAATTCCCGGTGCAATCGTCACCGATGACGAAGCACGCTTTTATTTGAAGAAACGTGACGTAAAACGCAAAAATCGGATAAAACCGTAAGAGTCGAGTCAATATCGCCATGACAGTTTTTGCGTGAATTTTCCATATGCGCAGAACGATGCGCGAACGAGTATCGAAGTGCCTAGGTTTCGTAATGATTCCCAAAACTAAAACCGTGAACTAACGTATTTCAGTTTTATCTAAAAGATTTACTTCATTTACAAGCAAATTACATGAACCCCAAAACTCCCATGTAATTTTACATTGAAGATGAACAAATATTACGGAATCCCTAATAAGGTACTTCGATCCTCCAATAACTCTAATAATACATTTAGACTGTAAAATAAGAGGCTAAGATTTCAAGTCCAAGGGGAATACATCGACTGACAAGTACGTTACACGCACTCCCAAGTTTAAAAAAAAACAACAAATAGTAATGTACTGAAGGGCCAAACGTTTTCTCAAAGCCACAATCCCAAGTGTTCAACTCCTGATTTATCGAGGGCGTAAACCACTGCCGCATTGACAATACATCTTCTCGTGTACGACTTAGGCTACGTCTTTAAAAAAACAGCCCACAGTTCTGTTTGTCGTCTGGATCAATACCATCTTCATTTAGCCACGTCAATCGGCAACAATGGCTAGCCACCACCACCACCCCCAACCATATGAACACCGGGGTTCAATCCCCCACCCCACCCCATTCAGTGGCCATTGTCCTTTGTTGATGGACCAGCACCGCCCTCCGGCTTTAAATCACAAACGTCTGTTTACGGCTATTGACTCGGTGCGCACCGTGCTTCCTTCCACTTAGCGCGCACATTGTATATCACTGTGCAAGAGTCGTTAACTCGGGTCTACAAATGGCCATTTAAATCTAAGATTTATGGCGTGGGGTGAAGTGGGTGGTTGTTGTTGTGTGTGAGTGTGTGTGTCTATGGGGAGTGGGGGGGGGGTAAGGGGGGGTCATTGATGTGGATCCATTAATTGGAGATGTGAAAATACTTACGGGTTGGGCAACTTCCTTCACGTTAATGCCCTGTGCCCAGTCGGACGTCAAGTCGTTGCCCTAAATCCTAGCTGACACACCTTGACATGTGTGGCACGTGGTAGCTTTGTTGCCTGTAACGAAAATATGACTCAATAGTTGTTCGGCTCTAACAGGAACAAAATTAAGTTAAGTTAGGTAGGACGTTCCAAATATGAAGTTCAACAAATATTGAAGTCGGTTTGTATCATACTTCACCCCACATCTACCCACTCTACCCACTACCCACTCTACCCACATCTACCCACATCGACCAACTCTACCCACATCTACCCACTCTACCCACTCTACCCACATCTAACCACTCTACCCACATCTACCCACATCTACCCACTACCCATTCTACCCACATCTACTCCACCCCACTCTACCCACATCTGCACACTCTACCCACATCTACCCACTCTACCCACATCTACCCACTCTACACACATCTACCCACATCTGCACACTCTACCCGCATCTACCCACATCTACATACTCTACCCACATCTACTCTACCCACTCTACCCACATCTACATACTCTACCCGCATCTACACACTCTACCCACTACCCACTCTACCCACTCTACACACATCTACCCACATCTACATACTCTACCCACATCTACTCTACTCCACTCTACCCACATCTACATACTCTACCCACATCTACTCTACTCCACTCTACCCACATCTACTCTACTCCACTCTACCCACATCTACATACTCTACCCACATCTACTCTACTCCACTCTACCCACATCTACCCACATCTACTCTACTCCACTCTACCCACATCTACTCTACTCCACTCTACCCACATCTACATACTCTACCCACATCTACTCTACTCCACTCTACCCACATCTACCCACATCTACTCTACTCCACTCTACCCACATCTACTCTACTCCACTCTACCCACATCTACTCTACTCCACTCTACCCACATCTACTCTACTCCACTCTACCCACATCTACATACTCTATCCACATCTACTCCTACGCACCATCCAAACGATCGATCCCAACAACCACCTAGCACATCTGTCGGCACAACGGCACTGACTCTTAAATACTAAAACCCAATTAATGCGTTTAGCTTAAAGCGTACACTCACCGTACACTCACAGTACACTCACCGCCTGGTCAAAGAGGTAGGGTTTAATTCGAATAATCGCTAGAATAAGTAGGTTGAAACAGTTGTTTTCCCAACCCGGGAAGCAATAAGAAGTGTGTATGTGGGGGTGGGGGGCATGGCCATATATATTTCTTTTCCTTTCAATGGGTGCCAAGAAGTTCTGGTTGAGGTCAAGAAGTTCTGGTTGAGGTCGCGAGCAACACGATCAACTGATTACCGATTGCTATCAAGATTGAACACTTAGTTTAGAGATTTCACTTGGATGTCGGTGGATGTTCAGGCCCTCGACAAGTCCCCGTTGAATGTCGCTTGTCCCACACTAAAACATAGCATGCTGGGCAGACTAGGCAGGAACAAAACCATGTTCATATGCATGCGTGGTACGAACAAACAGGTTTTCCACACAGTTTAACGTCCAGTGCAGCTTCAATGAGAGATTCGCTGGTGCTTTGTATATAAGTCCTTGTCTATTGACAGCACTTGGTTTCACTCTTGTTTTACACACAGAATCACGCTTACCCTCAGTTGCCGTATCCGTGACATTGAATGATCAACAGTAGAACAGCAGGGCTTTCATTACCAGTCGCGGGGCCGAATACGACCCGCTAACCACCTACCCCCAACACCAAAGACGCCCGGTTTATTTTTCTTGAGTGTACAACAAAATCTTTTTTTTTCCTTTGCAAAAATAGGTTCATTCCATCTCAAGTCCCCATGAGTCAGGTGACACAGTACTGTATAAGCCTAATCAATCCGTATCGGTTACAGCAGCGTTTCTCCGGAAGGGGACACACATTATAAATGTATTTTGTTTCCTCCACACTCAGTCTTGAGTCAGTCGGGAAAAGTGACGCTCAAGATGGCGACCGGAAGTGGAAGAAAGAAGAAAAAAAGCTTAAAACTGACGATTTTTTAAATACCGAGTTAGACTCTTCGGGAGTTGAAATCAGCCTTTCGAACGGTTAAATAATTATAATTGTAGTTTCCCTATAAGTGGCATGGATGTGTAAGTGTTGGTGGGAGTTTAAGACTGCGACTTTAATGTGATTGCTGTTGGAAGATTTAGATGGACACTTGTGTAATGTTTGTGGAAGTGTTAGAGGGACACTTGTGTGATGTTGGTGGAAGTGTTAGATGGACACTTGTGTGATGTTGGTGGAAGTGTTAGATGGACACATATGTGATAACGGTGGAAGTGTTTGGACACATATGTGATGTTGGTGGAAGTGTTAGATGGACAATTGTGTGATGTTGGTGGAAGTGTTAGATGGACACTTGTGTGATGTCGGTGGAAGTGTTAGATGGACACTTGTGTGATGTCGGTGGAAGTGTTAGATGGACACTTGTGTGGTGTCGGTGGAAGTGTTAGATGGACACTTGTGTGATGTTGGTGGAAGTGTTAGATGGACACTTGTGTGGTGTTGGTGGAAGTGTTAGATGGACACATATGTGATGTTGGTGGAAGTGTTAGATGGACACATATGTGATGTTGGTGGAAGTGTTAGATGGACACTTGTGTGATGTCGGTGGAAGTGTTAGATGGACACATATGTGATGTTGGTGGAAGTGTTAGATGGACACATATGTGATGTTGGTGGAAGTGTTAGATGGGCACATTTGTGATGTTGGTGGAAGTGTTAGATGGGCACATTTGTGATGTTGGTGGAAGTGTTAGAGGGACACATATGTGATGTTGGTGGAAGTGTTAGATGGGCACATTTGTGATGTTGGTGGAAGTGTTAGATGGACACTTGTGTGATGTTGGTGGAAGTGTTAGAGGGACACTTGTGTGATGCTGGTGGAAGTGTTAGATGGACACATATGTGATGTCGATGGAAGTGTTAGATGGACACTTGTGTGATGCTGGTGGAAGTGTTAGATGGACACTTGTGTGATTCCGGTGGAAGTGTTAGATGGACACATATGTGATGTCGGTGGAAGTGTTAGATGGACACATGTGTGATGTTGGTAGAAGTGTTAGATGGACACATATGTGATGTTAATGGATGTGTTAGATGGGCACATTTGTGATGTTGGTGGAACTGTTAGATGGACACTTGTGTGATGTTGGTGAAAGTATTAGATGGACACTTGTGTGATGTCGGTGGAAGTGTTAGATGGACACATATGGGATGTTGGTGGAAGTGTTAGATGGACACATATGTGAAGTTGGTGGAAGTGTTAGATGGGCACATTTGTGATGTTGGTGGAAGTGTTAGATGGGCACATTTGTGATGTTGGTGGAAGTGTTAGATGGACACTTGTGTGATGTTGGTGGAAGTGTTAGATGGAAACTTGTGTGATGTTGGTGGAAGTAATAGATGGACACATGTGTGATGTTGGTGGAAGTGTTAGATAGACACATGTGTGATGTTGGTGGAAGTAATATATGGACACATATGGGATGTTGGTGGAAGTGTTAGATGGACACATATGTGAAGTTGGTGGAAGTGTTAGATGGGCACATTTGTGATGTTGGTGGAAGTGTTAGATGGGCACATTTGTGATGTTGGTGGAAGTGTTAGATGGACACTTGTGTGATGTTGGTGGAAGTGTTAGATGGAAACTTGTGTGATGTTGGTGGAAGTAATAGATGGACACATGTGTGATGTTGGTGGAAGTGTTAGATAGACACATGTGTGATGTTGGTGGAAGTAATATATGGACACATGTGTGATGTTGGTGGAAGTGTTAGATGGAAACTTGTGTGATGTTGGTGGAAGTGTTAGATGGACACATGTGTGATGTTGGTGGAAGTAATAGATGGACACTTGTGTGATGTTGGTGGAAGTAATAGATGGACACATGTGTGATGTTGGTGGAAGTAATAGATGGACACTCTCCTATCTCATGACTGTCACTTAATGGAACACTCTCCTATCTCATGACTGTCACTTAATGGAACACTCTCCTATCTCATGACTGTCACTCAATGGAACACTCTCCTATCTCATGACTGTCACTCAATGGAACACTCTCCTATCTCATGACTGTCACTTAATGGAACACTCTTCTATCTCATGACTGTCACTTAATGGAACACTCTTCTATCTCATGACTGTCACTGAATGGAACACTCTTCTATCTCATGACTGTCACTGAATGGAACACTCTCCTATCTCATGACTGTCACTTAATGGAACACTCGCCTATCTCATGACTGTCACTTAATGGAACACTCGCCTATCTCATGACTGTCACTCAATGGAACACTCTTCTATCTCATGACTGTCACTCAATGGAACACTCTTCTATCTCATGACTGTCACTCAATGGAACACTCTTCTATCTCATGACTCTCACTCAATGGAACACTCTTCTATCTCATGACTGTCACTTAATGGAACACTCTTCTATCTCATGACTGTCACTCAATGGAACACTCTTCTATCTCATGACTGTCACTCAATGGAACACTCTTCTATCTCATGACTGTCACTTAATGGAACACTCGCCTATCTCATGACTGTCACTTAATGGAACACTCGCCTATCTCATGACTGTCACTCAATGGAACACTCGCCTATCTCATGACTGTCACTTAATGGAACACTCGCCTATCTCATGACTGTCACTTAATGGAACACTCGCCTATCTCATGACTGTCACTCAATTGAACACTCTCCTATCCATCACTTATTGGACATTTTGGTACCTACGCTGTATGTCTGTTTTATTGACGGTGAAAGTGAATGAGTGTTTAAATTTAACGCACCCCCTCTTTTCTCCCCTTGTTTTCTAAGATAGCAGTGAGCTCTGTTGTATGGCCAAAGCAGGAAGCTACTTTGTATCACATCACGGAATAACGCGCAATGATCTGATGAATCGCGCGCAATGATCTGATGAATAGCGCGTAATCAAAAGATAATTTGTGTTTCAAATGTAGGATTTCAACATGTTTGTCCAGAATCGGAGTCCAACGTTTATTTCCTGGGTGAAATAAGAATTAAGACCTACATCAGGTAGAGATTGGGGCCCCACAATGTCTCCCTGATGTTGGAGAGAGAGGGTAGGATACAATATTTAAAAAAAATAACATTCTCTATGACAGGGGTCGGGAAACTTATTGTCTGAGAGAGCCATAAACACCACATATTTTGAAAATTAATTCTGTGAGAGCCATACATTATGTATAGAACTTAAAATTCAAGTGAATGTGTGCATTTTGTGTAATTTCAACACTAAAAGTACAATCATGTCTCTGAATTCTTTTTAATAACATTGTTATGATGTTTTTTATATGCAATTAATATGTAAATCAAAGGAGTCTGAATAAAAGTTTTTTTGTTTTTTTTTAAATAATCGAAAAACATTTGTCTTAGAGCCAGAAGCAGCCATCAATAGAGCCACATCTGACTCGCGAGCCATAGTTTCCCGACCCCTGGTCTATGACGTAATTTTACCGTAAACGTCATTACAGGTAGAAGATAAAACCCGCATGATGAAGTACTGAAGTAGCGCAGTACTTATAATACACAACTCATTTTTAACACACACACACACAAAACAGGACCTATCGAAGTATCTGCACTCTAACTATATCCACGCCCGACCAAACTCGTCCCGCTTAGCCCCATGCCGAGCAGTTGTTCGGCAGACGTCTTTGAAGTTTTGCGCGGCCGCGCCCACGTTTAGCGGGTACGTATTATACGTACGTACGGAGCGCGTAAACTAAGCCCCGTGAACCTACAGCGCCCCCTGGGATGAATTATACCGCGTGTTCGCCGTCATGAATTTCTAATGAAATGTGTTTATGAATTCTGTCACACTGACAGGCCGGCCCGTAACTCTTGTCATTAATCTAATTTTCTGTACTATCATGTAGACAGTTGTCCCCCATTAATCTGTCAGGCAACACAAAGGTTTGCAGTGGAGCGTGTGTTACAACACGGTTGTGGATTTTCCGAGAGGAGAGGGAGGGTAAAAAAAAACAACATCCCCGAGGCGTCTCAGCTATGTACCGAGCACCGACCCCGATTTCGAATTGGTGTTTGTGGCTTTCAGAGTCTAGAGTCGCTGAAGAAAAATATACTTTGAATATGTCATTATGGATTTTTACATGTGTGTGTATATATAATTAAACAATATAATTTGCAATTGTCACGCAAGTAGTGTCTGTCAGTCAGTCCTGACGCTACTAATTTTAGAAAGCAGGGAAAACTAAATTACTGCACCAATGCACCAAAAGGTGTGAAAATTAAAGATGCGCTGTAAAAAATATTATATATGGCGTCATTGATTTAGCTCATATTTTAATTTTGGAAAAGGGATCAATGTAAAAAAAGTATTTGATGATAGTTAATTATAAAATAAAAAAACAAAGGGGGCGCCGTAGGTGCCCTGTAAATCCTATTATAAAATACTTTGTGTGCATTTCAGAAAGTTTAATATTTCGTATTTATCAAACAAGGACAAGTAAGTTGGGCTTTTGAAAAAGTTCGGCGCCGTAGGCGTAGGCACCCTTAAAAAAGTGCATTTTTTATAAAATAAATAGATTTCAGCTGAAAACTTCCGTCATTTTTTACGGGTGATACGCTAGTTAAACAATATTATTTGCCATTGTCACGCAAGTAGTGTCTGTCAGTCCTGACGCTTCTAATTTTAGAAAGCAGGGAAAACCAAATTACTGCACATAAGCATCAAAAGGTGTGCAAATTAAATATGCGCTGTAAAAAAATATTATATGACGTTATTGTTTTCGCCCATATTTTAATTTTGGAAAAGGGGTCGATGTAAAAAGAGGATTTGATGATGTTTAATAATTATAAAATCAAAAAACCAAGGGGGGCCCCGTAGGCGCCCTTCAACCCCTATTATAAAATACTTTGTGTACATTTCAGAAAGTTTAATATTTCGTATTTATTAAACAAGGACAAGTTAGTTGGGCTTTTGAAAAAGGTCGGCGCCGTAGGCGCCCTAAAAAAAGTGCATTTTTAATAAAATAAAATATTTCAGCTGAAAACTTACGTCCTTTTTGACGGGTGTACACTAGTATATATATATATATATATATATATATATATATATATATATATATATATATATATATATATATATATATATATATATATATATATATATATATATATATATAATATATATATATATATATATATATATATATATATATATATATAAAAATCAAAATCAAAATAAGAAGTAAAAAAAAAGGAGGTATTTTTCAGACTTCAATTTTCTTTCTTTCTTATTTTGTTTCCTTGTATTTATCTATACATTTAAAATAATAAAAAAATTGTTATAAAATATAACGATCTTCATCAGAATGATTATTTTTAAATGAAGAATAGGTGAAAAATGTGGGGGGGGGGTCATCCATTGATCATCTCGACTTTGTGTGTGTGTGTGTGTGGGGGGGGTCATCCATTGATCATCTCGACTTTGTGTGTGTGTGTGTGGGGGGGGGGTCATCCATTGATCATCTCGACTTTGTGTGTGTGTGTGTGGGGGGGGGGTCATCCATTGATCATCTCGACTTTGTGTGTGTGTGTGTGTGGGGGGGGTCATCCATTGATCATCTCGACTTTGTGTGTGTGTGTGTGGGGGGGGGTCATCCATTGATCATCTCGACTTTGTGTGTGTGTGTGTGGGGGGGTCATCCATTGATCATCTCGACTTTGTGTGTGTGTGTGGGGGGGGGGTCATCCATTGATCATCTCGACTTTGTGTGTGTGTGTGTGGGGGGGGTCATCCATTGATCATCTCGACTTTGTGTGTGTGTGTGGGGGGGGGGTCATCCATTGATCATCTCGACTTTGTGTGTGTGTGTGGGGGGGGTCATCCATTGATCATCTCGACTTTGTGTGTGTGTGTGTGGGGGGGTCATCCATTGATCATCTCGACTTTGTGTGTGTGTGTGGGGGGGGGGTCATCCATTGATCATCTCGACTTTGTGTGTGTGTGTGTGTGGGGGGGGTCATCCATTGATCATCTCGACTTTGTGTGTGTGTGTGTGTGGGGGGGGTCATCCATTGATCATCTCGACTTTGTGTGTGTGTGTGTGTGGGGGGGTCATCCATTGATCATCTCGACTTTGTGTGTGTGTGTGTGGGGGGGGGTCATCCATTGATCATCTCGACTTTGTGTGTGTGTGTGGGGGGGGGGTCATCCATTGATCATCTCGACTTTGTGTGTGTGTGTGTGGGGGGGGTCATCCATTGATCATCTCGACTTTGTGTGTGTGTGTGTGGGGGGGGTCATCCATTGATCATCTCGACTTTGTGTGTGTGTGTGTGGGGGGGGGTCATCCATTGATCATCTCGACTTTGTGTGTGTGTGTGTGGGGGGGGGTCATCCATTGATCATCTCGACTTTGTGTGTGTGTGTGTGGGGGGGGTCATCCATTGATCATCTCGACTTTGTGTGTGTGTGTGTGGGGGGGGGGTCATCCATTGATCATCTCGACTTTGTGTGTGTGTGTGTGGGGGGGGGTCATCCATTGATCATCTCGACTTTGTGTGTGTGTGTGTGGGGGGGGGTCATCCATTGATCATCTCGACTTTGTGTGTGTGTGTGTGGGGGGGGTCATCCATTGATCATCTCGACTTTGTGTGTGTGTGTGGGGGGGGGGTCATCCATTGATCATCTCGACTTTGTGTGTGTGTGTGTGGGGGGGGTCATCCATTGATCATCTCGACTTTGTGTGTGTGTGTGTGGGGGGGGTCATCCATTGATCATCTCGACTTTGTGTGTGTGTGTGGGGGGGGGGTCATCCATTGATCATCTCGACTTTGTGTGTGTGTGTGTGGGGGGGGTCATCCATTGATCATCTCGACTTTGTGTGTGTGTGTGTGTGGGGGGGGTCATCCATTGATCATCTCGACTTTGTGTGTGTGTGTGTGGGGGGGGTCATCCATTGATCATCTCGACTTTGTGTGTGTGTGTGTGGGGGGGGGTCATCCATTGATCATCTCGACTTTGTGTGTGTGTGTGTGGGGGGGGGTCATCCATTGATCATCTCGACTTTGTGTGTGTGTGTGTGGGGGGGGGTCATCCATTGATCATCTCGACTTTGTGTGTGTGTGTGTGGGGGGGGTCATCCATTGATCATCTCGACTTTGTGTGTGTGTGTGTGGGGGGGGGTCATCCATTGATCATCTCGACTTTGTGTGTGTGTGTGTGGGGGGGGGTCATCCATTGATCATCTCGACTTTGTGTGTGTGTGTGTGGGGGGGTCATCCATTGATCATCTCGACTTTGTGTGTGTGTGTGTGGGGGGGGGTCATCCATTGATCATCTCGACTTTGTGTGTGTGTGTGTGGGGGGGGTCATCCATTGATCATCTCGACTTTGTGTGTGTGTGTGGGGGGGGGTCATCCATTGATCATCTCGACTTTGTGTGTGTGTGTGGGGGGGGTCATCCATTGATCATCTCGACTTTGTGTGTGTGTGTGTGGGGGGGGTCATCCATTGATCATCTCGACTTTGTGTGTGTGTGTGGTGGGGGGGGTCATCCATTGATCATCTCGACTTTGTGTGTGTGTGTGTGGGGGGGGGTCATCCATTGATCATCTCGACTTTGTGTGTGTGTGTGTGGGGGGGGGTCATCCATTGATCATCTCGACTTTGTGTGTGTGTGTGTGGGGGGGGTCATCCATTGATCATCTCGACTTTGTGTGTGTGTGTGGGGGGGGGGTCATCCATTGATCATCTCGACTTTGTGTGTGTGTGTGTGGGGGGGGTCATCCATTGATCATCTCGACTTTGTGTGTGTGTGTGTGGGGGGGGGTCATCCATTGATCATCTCGACTTTGTGTGTGTGTGTGTGGGGGGGGGTCATCCATTGATCATCTCGACTTTGTGTGTGTGTGTGTGGGGGGGGTCATCCATTGATCATCTCGACTTTGTGTGTGTGTGTGTGGGGGGGTCATCCATTGATCATCTCGACTTTGTGTGTGTGTGTGTGGGGGGGTCATCCATTGATCATCTCGACTTTGTGTGTGTGTGTGTTGGGGGGGTCATCCATTGATCATCTCGACTTTGTGTGTGTGTGTGTGGGGGGGGTCATCCATTGATCATCTCGACTTTGTGTGTGTGTGTGTGGGGGGGGTCATCCATTGATCATCTCGACTTTGTGTGTGTGTGTGTGGGGGGGGGTCATCCATTGATCATCTCGACTTTGTGTGTGTGTGTGTGGGGGGGTCATCCATTGATCATCTCGACTTTGTGTGTGTGTGTGTGGGGGGGTCATCCATTGATCATCTCGACTTTGTGTGTGTGTGTGTTGGGGGGGGTCATCCATTGATCATCTCGACTTTGTGTGTGTGTGTGTGGGGGGGTCATCCATTGATCATCTCGACTTTGTGTGTGTGTGTGTGGGGGGGGTCATCCATTGATCATCTCGACTTTGTGTGTGTGTGTGGGGGGGGTCATCCATTGATCATCTCGACTTTGTGTGTGTGTGTGTGGGGGGGGTCATCCATTGATCATCTCGACTTTGTGTGTGTGTGTGTGGGGGGGGTCATCCATTGATCATCTCGACTTTGTGTGTGTGTGTGTGGGGGGGGTCATCCATTGATCATCTCGACTTTGTGTGTGTGTGTGTGGGGGGGTCATCCATTGATCATCTCGACTTTGTGTGTGTGTGTGTGGGGGGGTCATCCATTGATCATCTCGACTTTGTGTGTGTGTGTGTGGGGGGGTCATCCATTGATCATCTCGACTTTGTGTGTGTGTGTGGGGGGGGTCATCCATTGATCATCTCGACTTTGTGTGTGTGTGTGTGGGGGGGGTCATCCATTGATCATCTCGACTTTGTGTGTGTGTGTGTGGGGGGGGTCATCCATTGATCATCTCGACTTTGTGTGTGTGTGTGTGGGGGGGGTCATCCATTGATCATCTCGACTTTGTGTGTGTGTGTGTGGGGGGGGTCATCCATTGATCATCTCGACTTTGTGTGTGTGTGTGTGGGGGGGGTCATCCATTGATCATCTCGACTTTGTGTGTGTGTGTGTGGGGGGGGTCATCCATTGATCATCTCGACTTTGTGTGTGTGTGTGGGGGGGGGTCATCCATTGATCATCTCGACTTTGTGTGTGTGTGTGTGGGGGGGTCATCCATTGATCATCTCGACTTTGTGTGTGTGTGTGTGGGGGGGTCATCCATTGATCATCTCGACTTTGTGTGTGTGTGTGTGGGGGGGTCATCCATTGATCATCTCGACTTTGTGTGTGTGTGTGTGGGGGGGGTCATCCATTGATCATCTCGACTTTGTGTGTGTGTGTGTGGGGGGGGTCATCCATTGATCATCTCGACTTTGTGTGTGTGTGTGTGGGGGGGTCATCCATTGATCATCTCGACTTTGTGTGTGTGTGTGTGGGGGGGGTCATCCATTGATCATCTCGACTTTGTGTGTGTGTGTGTGGGGGGGGTCATCCATTGATCATCTCGACTTTGTGTGTGTGTGTGTGGGGGGGGTCATCCATTGATCATCTCGACTTTGTGTGTGTGTGTGTGGGGGGGGTCATCCATTGATCATCTCGACTTTGTGTGTGTGTGTGGGGGGGGGTCATCCATTGATCATCTCGACTTTGTGTGTGTGTGTGTGGGGGGGTCATCCATTGATCATCTCGACTTTGTGTGTGTGTGTGTGGGGGGGGTCATCCATTGATCATCTCGACTTTGTGTGTGTGTGTGTGGGGGGGGTCATCCATTGATCATCTCGACTTTGTGTGTGTGTGTGTGGGGGGGGTCATCCATTGATCATCTCGACTTTGTGTGTGTGTGTGGGGGGGGTCATCCATTGATCATCTCGACTTTGTGTGTGTGTGTGTGGGGGGGTCATCCATTGATCATCTCGACTTTGTGTGTGTGTGTGTGGGGGGGTCATCCATTGATCATCTCGACTTTGTGTGTGTGTGTGTTGGGGGGGTCATCCATTGATCATCTCGACTTTGTGTGTGTGTGTGTGGGGGGGTCATCCATTGATCATCTCGACTTTGTGTGTGTGTGTGTGGGGGGGGTCATCCATTGATCATCTCGACTTTGTGTGTGTGTGTGTGGGGGGGGTCATCCATTGATCATCTCGACTTTGTGTGTGTGTGTGTGGGGGGGGTCATCCATTGATCATCTCGACTTTGTGTGTGTGTGTGTGGGGGGGGTCATCCATTGATCATCTCGACTTTGTGTGTGTGTGTGTGGGGGGGTCATCCATTGATCATCTCGACTTTGTGTGTGTGTGTGTGGGGGGGGTCATCCATTGATCATCTCGACTTTGTGTGTGTGTGTGTGGGGGGGTCATCCATTGATCATCTCGACTTTGTGTGTGTGTGTGTGGGGGGGTCATCCATTGATCATCTCGACTTTGTGTGTGTGTGTGTGGGGGGGGGTCATCCATTGATCATCTCGACTTTGTGTGTGTGTGTGTGGGGGGGGTCATCCATTGATCATCTCGACTTTGTGTGTGTGTGTGGGGGGGGGGTCATCCATTGATCATCTCGACTTTGTGTGTGTGTGTGTGGGGGGGTCATCCATTGATCATCTCGACTTTGTGTGTGTGTGTGTGGGGGGGGTCATCCATTGATCATCTCGACTTTGTGTGTGTGTGTGTGGGGGGGTCATCCATTGATCATCTCGACTTTGTGTGTGTGTGTGTGGGGGGGGTCATCCATTGATCATCTCGACTTTGTGTGTGTGTGTGTGGGGGGGTCATCCATTGATCATCTCGACTTTGTGTGTGTGTGTGTGGGGGGGGGTCATCCATTGATCATCTCGACTTTGTGTGTGTGTGTGGGGGGGGGTCATCCATTGATCATCTCGACTTTGTGTGTGTGTGTGTGGGGGGGGTCATCCATTGATCATCTCGACTTTGTGTGTGTGTGTGTGGGGGGGGTCATCCATTGATCATCTCGACTTTGTGTGTGTGTGTGTGGGGGGGGGTCATCCATTGATCATCTCGACTTTGTGTGTGTGTGTGTGGGGGGGGGTCATCCATTGATCATCTCGACTTTGTGTGTGTGTGTGTGGGGGGGGGTCATCCATTGATCATCTCGACTTTGTGTGTGTGTGTGTGGGGGGGGTCATCCATTGATCATCTCGACTTTGTGTGTGTGTGTGGGGGGGGGTCATCCATTGATCATCTCGACTTTGTGTGTGTGTGTGTGGGGGGGGGTCATCCATTGATCATCTCGACTTTGTGTGTGTGTGTGGGGGGGGGTCATCCATTGATCATCTCGACTTTGTGTGTGTGTGTGTGGGGGGGGTCATCCATTGATCATCTCGACTTTGTGTGTGTGTGTGTGGGGGGGGTCATCCATTGATCATCTCGACTTTGTGTGTGTGTGTGTGGGGGGGGTCATCCATTGATCATCTCGACTTTGTGTGTGTGTGTGTGGGGGGGGTCATCCATTGATCATCTCGACTTTGTGTGTGTGTGTGTGGGGGGGGTCATCCATTGATCATCTCGACTTTGTGTGTGTGTGTGTGGGGGGGGTCATCCATTGATCATCTCGACTTTGTGTGTGTGTGTGTGGGGGGGGTCATCCATTGATCATCTCGACTTTGTGTGTGTGTGTGTGGGGGGGGGTCATCCATTGATCATCTCGACTTTGTGTGTGTGTGTGTGGGGGGGGTCATCCATTGATCATCTCGACTTTGTGTGTGTGTGTGTGGGGGGGTCATCCATTGATCATCTCGACTTTGTGTGTGTGTGTGGGGGGGGTCATCCATTGATCATCTCGACTTTGTGTGTGTGTGTGTGGGGGGGGTCATCCATTGATCATCTCGACTTTGTGTGTGTGTGTGGGGGGGGGTCATCCATTGATCATCTCGACTTTGTGTGTGTGTGTGTGGGGGGGGTCATCCATTGATCATCTCGACTTTGTGTGTGTGTGTGTGGGGGGGGGTCATCCATTGATCATCTCGACTTTGTGTGTGTGTGTGTGGGGGGGGTCATCCATTGATCATCTCGACTTTGTGTGTGTGTGTGTGGGGGGGGGTCATCCATTGATCATCTCGACTTTGTGTGTGTGTGTGTGGGGGGGGTCATCCATTGATCATCTCGACTTTGTGTGTGTGTGTGGGGGGGGGTCATCCATTGATCATCTCGACTTTGTGTGTGTGTGTGGGGGGGGGTCATCCATTGATCATCTCGACTTTGTGTGTGTGTGTGTGGGGGGGGTCATCCATTGATCATCTCGACTTTGTGTGTGTGTGTGGGGGGGGGTCATCCATTGATCATCTCGACTTTGTGTGTGTGTGTGTGGGGGGGGTCATCCATTGATCATCTCGACTTTGTGTGTGTGTGTGTGGGGGGGGGTCATCCATTGATCATCTCGACTTTGTGTGTGTGTGTGTGGGGGGGGGTCATCCATTGATCATCTCGACTTTGTGTGTGTGTGTGGGGGGGGGTCATCCATTGATCATCTCGACTTTGTGTGTGTGTGTGTGGGGGGGGTCATCCATTGATCATCTCGACTTTGTGTGTGTGTGTGTGGGGGGGTCATCCATTGATCATCTCGACTTTGTGTGTGTGTGTGTGGGGGGGGTCATCCATTGATCATCTCGACTTTGTGTGTGTGTGTGTGGGGGGGGTCATCCATTGATCATCTCGACTTTGTGTGTGTGTGTGTGGGGGGGGTCATCCATTGATCATCTCGACTTTGTGTGTGTGTGTGGGGGGGGTCATCCATTGATCATCTCGACTTTGTGTGTGTGTGTGTGGGGGGGGGTCATCCATTGATCATCTCGACTTTGTGTGTGTGTGTGTGGGGGGGGTCATCCATTGATCATCTCGACTTTGTGTGTGTGTGTGTGGGGGGGGTCATCCATTGATCATCTCGACTTTGTGTGTGTGTGTGGGGGGGGTCATCCATTGATCATCTCGACTTTGTGTGTGTGTGGGGGGGTCATCCATTGATCATCTCGACTTTGTGTGTGTGTGTGGGGGGGGTCATCCATTGATCATCTCGACTTTGTGTGTGTGTGTGTGGGGGGGGTCATCCATTGATCATCTCGACTTTGTGTGTGTGTGTGTGGGGGGGTCATCCATTGATCATCTCGACTTTGTGTGTGTGTGTGGGGGGGGTCATCCATTGATCATCTCGACTTTGTGTGTGTGTGTGGGGGGGGTCATCCATTGATCATCTCGACTTTGTGTGTGTGTGTGGGGGGGTCATCCATTGATCATCTCGACTTTGTGTGTGTGTGTGTGGGGGGGGTCATCCATTGATCATCTCGACTTTGTGTGTGTGTGTGGGGGGGGTCATCCATTGATCATCTCGACTTTGTGTGTGTGTGTGTGGGGGGGTCATCCATTGATCATCTCGACTTTGTGTGTGTGTGTGTGGGGGGGGTCATCCATTGATCATCTCGACTTTGTGTGTGTGTGTGTGGGGGGGTCATCCATTGATCATCTCGACTTTGTGTGTGTGTGTGGGGGGGGTCATCCATTGATCATCTCGACTTTGTGTGTGTGTGTGGGGGGGTCATCCATTGATCATCTCGACTTTGTGTGTGTGTGTGGGGGGGGTCATCCATTGATCATCTCGACTTTGTGTGTGTGTGTGTGGGGGGGGTCATCCATTGATCATCTCGACTTTGTGTGTGTGTGTGTGGGGGGGGTCATCCATTGATCATCTCGACTTTGTGTGTGTGTGTGTGGGGGGGTCATCCATTGATCATCTCGACTTTGTGTGTGTGTGTGGGGGGGTCATCCATTGATCATCTCGACTTTGTGTGTGTGTGTGGGGGGGTCATCCATTGATCATCTCGACTTTGTGTGTGTGTGTGTGGGGGGGTCATCCATTGATCATCTCGACTTTGTGTGTGTGTGTGTGGGGGGGTCATCCATTGATCATCTCGACTTTGTGTGTGTGTGTGGGGGGGTCATCCATTGATCATCTCGACTTTGTGTGTGTGTGTGGGGGGGGTCATCCATTGATCATCTCGACTTTGTGTGTGTGTGGGGGGGGTCATCCATTGATCATCTCGACTTTGTGTGTGTGTGTGTGGGGGGGTCATCCATTGATCATCTCGACTTTGTGTGTGTGTGTGTGGGGGGGTCATCCATTGATCATCTCGACTTTGTGTGTGTGTGTGTGGGGGGGTCATCCATTGATCATCTCGACTTTGTGTGTGTGTGTGGGGGGGGTCATCCATTGATCATCTCGACTTTGTGTGTGTGTGTGGGGGGGGTCATCCATTGATCATCTCGACTTTGTGTGTGTGTGTGGGGGGGTCATCCATTGATCATCTCGACTTTGTGTGTGTGTGTGGGGGGGGGTCATCCATTGATCATCTCGACTTTGTGTGTGTGTGGTGGGGGGGGGTCATCCATTGATCATCTCGACTTTGTGTGTGTGTGTGGGGGGGGGTCATCCATTGATCATCTCGACTTTGTGTGTGTGTGTGTTGGGGGGGTCATCCATTGATCATCTCGACTTTGTGTGTGTGTGTGGGGGGGTCATCCATTGATCATCTCGACTTTGTGTGTGTGTGTGGGGGGGGTCATCCATTGATCATCTCGACTTTGTGTGTGTGTGTGGGGGGGGTCATCCATTGATCATCTCGACTTTGTGTGTGTGTGGGGGGGGTCATCCATTGATCATCTCGACTTTGTGTGTGTGTGTGGGGGGGTCATCCATTGATCATCTCGACTTTGTGTGTGTGTGTGTGGGGGGGTCATCCATTGATCATCTCGACTTTGTGTGTGTGTGTGGGGGGGGTCATCCATTGATCATCTCGACTTTGTGTGTGTGTGTGGGGGGGTCATCCATTGATCATCTCGACTTTGTGTGTGTGTGTGGGGGGGGGGTCATACATTGATCATCTCGACTTTGTGTGTGTGTGTGGGGGGGGGGTCATCCATTGATCATCTCGACTTTGTGTGTGTGTGTGTGGGGGGGTCATCAATTTATCATCTCGACTTTGTGTGTGTGTGGGGGGGGGGTCATCCATTGATCATCTCGACTTTGTGTTTCGGAGACGTTATCCGACCAACAAAATGGCGACTTGTTGAAACGTCTCAATGACATACGATGACCGTAAGCTTAAATTAATCTGCCAGCCTCTGGATCTAGTGCCCGCGTCCTCCAGTAATGAACATCGATGGGTTTATCGCGACGGCGCGGGGGAAAATTACACCGCCCACCGGCCCCGGCTTAATTCCACCCGAGGCTGTATGTTTTATAGCGAGGGCCCGACACTTAATGGGTCCCGCTTTACGATATTTCGCAGACGGCTCTTACCCCAGGAAGGTAATTTATTCCCCGACAGGCCCCATATCGCTTTACGGGGGCACGTCCGTAAACCATCGGGCCGAGTGACATTTGTAGGAACCGCTCGACGGAATGAGAAAGGAAGAAAAATTGCGACAGGCGACGCAAAAGCACTCCAAATGTCGGTCCGGCCCGTCGGGTTTAATTGTTGGAACTTCTGGCGCAACCCGGCAGTTTTATTGTTGAACCGACACTCATTTAGGTCATAAAACACGGGCGGCTGTGGTGGAGGGGGGAGGGAAAGAATGGTTGTATTCCTTTAAAGGGAAATTGAAGTTTCAAGGCGGTTGATGTTTGGAGGTTAAGGAAATAGTACTTTACGACAGTGCTTCTCAAACTTTTTAGTATGGCGGACCGGCACGAATGTTTTCCATTGCACCAGGGACCGGTGCACTTTTTTCACTGCAATGACAATTTTTTTTCTGTCCTCTTTTGTTAACTTCTGCGGACCGGCGGCGGATGGCCCACGGACCGGCACCGGTCCGCGGACCACCACTTTGAGAAGCACTACTTTACGAGGTCCAACGAAACAGAAGAAATAACCACAAACAACAGAAAAATGGTGGCAGCTGATTGGCTGTTCATCAATGATTTGCCCCTGTAGACGGGGAAAGGTTGTGGGAAGACAAAATTGAGAAGTTGGAGTTATATGTGTTTCATAGACGTCCAGAAACATCGAGCGATCAATAATCAATGCGATAATTATTGAAAACAAAAATATACACAACAAAGGCTCGTTTGGGCCAAGGTGATTTGGCTTTAGGTCAGTTCAGTGGCGATGTGTCAGTAGACATAAGTCGATAAGTACAAGATATATAGGTGAAATGGGATATAATGTCTGTGGTGAAAGGTGTATGGGGATAGGTGAGTGGGGACAGTTTATGTGAGTTACATCAATAGGCAACATTCAGTGGGCATAGGTCAGTGAACATAGTCTATAGTTCAGTGTTCTTGGGTCAGTGGACATAGGCCAGTGGTCAAAGTTCAGTGGGTCAGTGTGCATAGGTCAGTGAACATAGTCTATAGTTCAGTGTTCTTGGGTCAGTGGACATATATCAGTGGACATAGGCCAGTGGTCAAAGTTCAGTGGGTCAGTGGGCATAGGTCAGTGAACATAGTCTATAGTTCAGTGTTCTTGGGTCAGTGGACATAGGCCAGTGGTCAAAGGTCAGTGGGTCAGTGGGCATAGGTCAGTGAACATAGTCTATAGTTCAGTGTTCTTGGGTCAGTGGACATAGGCCAGTGGTCAAAGTTCAGTGGGTCAGTGTGCATAGGTCAGTGAACATAGTCTATAGTTCAGTGTTCTTGGGTCAGTGGACATAGGCCAGTGGTCAAAGTTCAGTGGGTCAGTTGGCATAGGTCAGTGGACATAGTCTATAGTTCAGTGTTCCTAGGTGAGTGGGCATAGGTCAGTAGGTACAGGTCAGTGAGGTTGACATAAGTCAGTTGACATAGGCCCGTGAAGACGGTGCAGTGTTCATATGTCAGTGGACATAGTGCTTGGTTTTGTCATTGTTATTTATTTATTTTATTTTTATCCGAGGGATTTTTTTTAACTCGACCGGGGTAGGGGGGGGCAGACAGGTGGTGGGATTGCAGGGTCATTTATAATGTTTCAGTAAAGATGCATTATCAGACGCCCCAAGTGTCACGCTATCTAATCGGGTTGTAAAGACATTCGAATGGGACACAATGTAAAATTTTTATTTTAAAATAAAAACTGTTTAAGCCGAAGTTTTTAGTCGTCGACTTGTATGGCACTGCTCAGCAGATGGAGCAGGTTGTTTTAGTCGTCGACTTGTATGGCACTGCTCAGCAGATGGAGCAGGTTGTCCAGGTATTAGCCAAGGCCTTAAGAGACTAGTCTCAGGCCTACAGAATATGTGTTTAGTTTAGTCGTCGACTCCAACAGAACTGAGCTGTACTCCAAAATTTAGTGGTCATGTTGATTTAAGCGAATCCAATATTCCCCGTGCGGATGTCTCTATATTTCTCTCTCTCTCTCTCTCTCTCCCTCCCTCCCTCCCTGTCTCTTTCCCTCACTCTCTTTCCAGGCAACTGGAGAAATTGATGAAATGTAAGGTTAGAAAAAACAGCCTGTTACTACTTTTTCACAAACGAAGTGATATGATTTCTTAGAATTACTTCCATATCAAGTTCATATCTATATGTTAGCTTAGTAGGGAGAAATAGGTATAGTTTGAGCGCCCTTGAGAGCTCCTTATGTTCCTCCTTATGTTCCTGCAACACATCTAGCAACTTTAGTTTTCAAGTGTTCCGTTTTTTCCCCCCTGTAGTTAACATCCCATTGACGTGAATGAGCTCCCGCCGGACCTGGCCGTATTTACACAAGATGAAGACACGAGTCGCCACAGTTTAGATCCCGCGAGAGTCAGTCAAACAAGATCTGAGACTTCAAGAGGGCGCTATGGGCAGTGTGAATGTTGCACATTTAGCACACCATCTCGCACCGGGAGACTCTGCGAGATTTGAAGCAAACAAACTTGAAATAATGCAGCCCCCTCCCCCTCTTCTACCTTTTCTGTTTCTTAAACTTAACAAATGTCCAAACCGTTCCGCGGAGACCCTCAGTGTTCTTGCATCGAGAGTCATGAGTTCGTGTTTTTAAAAGATACTTCGTTTTGAAAGGAGGAAATGTCTCCTGAATATGAAACTCTTTTGTTGTTGAAGTGATTTAAGTTGTTTCTCCAGGGCCCTTGAAGTCTGATTCCTCTGATGCAGAGGTGGAACTTTACAATGAACAGTCGCAATATTTTTTTCCTCTCCTCATCTTGAACAGGAAACTAGCGTATCATAAGTTACTGGAGTACAAACATCTTGGACTGGGAACTAGCGTATCATATGTTACTGGAGTACAAACATCTTGGACTGGGAACTAGCGTATCATATGTTACTGGAGTACAAACATCTTGGGCTGGGAACTAGTGTATCATATGTTACTGGAGTACAAATATCTTGGACTGGGAACTAGCGTATCATATGTTACTGGAGTACAAACATCTTGGAATGGAAACTAGCGTATCATATGTTACTGGAGTACAAACATCTTGGACTGGGAACTAGCATATCATATGTTACTGGAGTACAAACATCTTGGACTGGGAACTAGCGTATCATAAGTTACTGGAGTACAAACATCTTGGACTGGGAACTAGCGTATCATAAGTTACTGGAGTACAAACATCTTGTGCTGGGAACTAGTGTATCATATGTTACTGGAGTACAAATATCTTGGACTGGGAACTAGCGTATCATATGTTACTGGAGTACAAACATCTTGGGCTGGGAACTAGCGTATCATATGTTACTGGAGTACAAATATCTTGGACTGGAAACTAGCGTATCATAAGTTACTGGAGTACAAACATCTTGGACTGGGAACTAGCATATCATATGTTACTGGAGTACAAATATTTAGACTTGTAGTTCAGAATATTGGCAATAGAATGAGAGTAGCTCTTTCCGTTTATTTATAAATAGAATATTTGTCAACTTCAGAAATAACGACGCTTGGTTAATCTTTTAAATCCTTTATATTAACTTCACCGTCTTGTCGTGTTCCCTCCAACCCGCAAAAAATAATTTAAAAAATTAATTAAAAAATAATTTTAAAAATAATTTTAAAAATGACCCACTTCCCGGTATCCTATCAAGCTGAAATTTTGCGCATAGATTTTTGTCACCTAACATTGCATTCTATCAAAATTCAGATCGATCGAATATACTGTAATAAAATTAATGAATTTTTAGATTATCTCTATGTATATCTATGTAGCATGTAAATGTTTATGCTAGTCTGTCGCGCGGTGCGTATTACATTGAACATACTTTTAGTTCAATATAGCTAAAAAAAATGTGTTGATATGTAAATCAATTGAATGTGTCTCATAGGATAAAATAGTCAAGAAAACAATAATGTAAATAAATATCGCTCGCCTCTCATATATAAAGGATGGTCAAAAACTTGTTTTTTACGGTTTTTTTTAAAAATTTGCTTCATTACATATTTTCATGGAGATTTGTACCTTGTCATTTGTTTGTTATTTAATGAACGAGCAACAAAGCCCGTCCAAGGACGTTCCGCCACCATTCGGTGGCATGTTGTAACTCCCCTCCAACAGCCGTCTTGACCGGCATTACATGTGCATCACGTCAAAAATACTATTCATTGTGTTTAAAATAAATAACTCTTAAAAAACAGAGCTTTTTGCTATAAATCCCAACGCGCATAACTCAAAATAAAGTCTTGGAAGAAATACTGCACCAAAAATAACTCGTTTTGAAGGTCCGCGTAAATGGCGTAAACGTGTTCAATATGATTGGCTGTAGGAGTCATATGTGTTTGAGGGACCGATCACTATAGATGACCGGACAGAACGGACAAAAAGGACAGAAACTTGCCTTTTATTATATAGGATAGCTATTGGTACTGTGTATGTCGGGATGTGACAGCAAACAATACCCCTGTGACATTGTGTGTGTGTCTGTGTTTGTGAGTGTGTGTATGTCGGGATGCGACAGCAAACAATACCCCTGTGACATTGTGTGTGTGTGTGTGTGTCTGTGTGTGTATGTCGGGATGTGACAGCAAACAATACCCCTGTGACATTGTGTGTGTGTGTGTGTGTGTGCGTGCGTGCGTGCGTGCGTGCGTGCGTGCGTGCGTGCGTGCGTGTGTGTGTGTGTGTGTGTCGGGGTGTGACAGCAAAACAAGAAAGCTATGACAGTATATTATGTGTCGGAGTTTAACAAATGACCAGACACCCTTAGAACACTGGCCATCGTATGTTTGATGGATTCTTTGGGTGCGTCATTCAACCCCCTTGTAAACCGCGTAACGACGGCGTGACGTCGAAGATCTCGTAAGGTGATGATTACCTTTTGATGTAGAGTATTTATTCCAACCATAGTTTACCGAGGTTTACTCTGAGTAAACCCTCTCTCTACTCTGAGTAAACCCTCTCTCTAAGGTGAAACCATTTGATCTCTTATAGTCAGCACACTGTGAAACTCAGTCAGTAAAGTCAAGCGACTGCTAATGTGCCTTTAATGAATAATTGATGTAAAAAAAAATCATTTTAGTGAGGGATGCATAAATATCGGATTGCTCACGTTAACTCATCTTAGCCCCCCTCCCTACACCACCCTCCCCCTCTCTGATGAGGAAATCCCTGGATAATCCTATTGACGTGGTTTAAAATGTTTGAGTACTAAGGTCAATGAGGCTGACTGACCCACGTCTCTCTATGATGTCACCTATACGTCTTGGCTTTGATGTCACAGGTGCGAGGCTCACGGTAACGTGTCAGGTGAGAAAGATTTCACGAGTTGTCCGCGTCAGCTTATAACCCAACAGACAAGACAAGCGTCAGGAGTCGATGCATTAGTCTGTCTGCGTTGTCTTGGTTTACTTAATGCAGGCATGGCCGGGCCATCTAGGTGCATATTGGCTCACATTGGCTCATGTTGAGAGAATGCTAAATTCACTAGTCAAAGCTCGTTACTTTAAATGACATGGGTCGAAAATAGCGAATTATTTGCACACAGCGAAAAGCAAAACTTAAAGTTTACAAGAGTATTTTTTTTTAAAAAAAGCCTTTACAACGTATACAGATTTCTTAATGAAATAATTTTTCGTCCCCCACACTGTATATTTCCCCTCCTGTAGCTTATAATGTGAGGTCTAAGAGAATGTCTATGATGACTCACATTATGTTTACTAATATTTTTGTATCGTTTTAGGTTCCTCAAAATCAGTCGAAATGTTCCAAATCCTGGGCTTGGCAATGCAGTTTTTCCTCCGTGATATATCTAAAACCTCTCGTCTAGCTTGATAACGCCTACTGTTGCTTGATGCAACCAATCGTCTCAATTTATAACCATCCTCTTTTTATGCAAATTCTCTATTTCTATATATCAATATGGCTTTGTCCCTAAACGAGAAAAATATAAACATTGGTCTAAATCAGCGAAAACTAAATCATTATTAGCATTAGATGTTGGTCCACAATTGAGAGGTGTGGACCAACCTTAAAAAGAATGCGGCCATGGAAGTTTTTTTATTATTACTATTTAATTTTTTTAGAATCGATAACTGGTCGTTCATTTAT
Source organism: Ampullaceana balthica (assembly GCA_944989445.1). Lineage (NCBI taxonomy): Eukaryota > Metazoa > Mollusca > Gastropoda > Lymnaeidae > Ampullaceana > Ampullaceana balthica. The sequence continues at coordinate 929,383 of CALYLW010000137.1, read as the reverse complement.
TTAAACAATATCAACAACCGCCATAGAGTATTAATAGCCACAATAGTGTGTGTCTTTTTTAAAATTCTAAAATAATTTTTTACCCGTGTGTAGAAGAAATAAGAAGTAACTAGAAAATATATGTATAACTTGAAAAATAAAATTATGAATACCTGATAAATAACAATTTTTAAAAAAAAACCGTAAAAAAACACGTTTTTGACTATAAATCCTATATGTACGAGAAGTAACTAAAACAATGTTCATTATAATAATCAGCGCAAGACCATCCAAAAATACAAAATTGTAGTTGTGTCGTAAAAGATGTTTAATATAATGCGCACCGATCAGGCATATGTTTATAAAAAGTGTTGTCAATAAAAAATACGCACCTTATAGCGCGACAGAAAGGTTGTTCAATATAATACGCACCGCGACACTATCTAAAAAATAACATGATACATAGAGGATAAATAAAATAATCTAAAAATTCAATAATTTAATGACACTACATGTGATCGATCTGAAATTTTGATACATCGTTTTTTTCATCGGCAAAAAACTGCTTGCAAAATTTCAGCTCGCTAGCTTACGAGAAAGTGGGTTAAAATCAATCCAAAGTTTTGGCGAACTTGAAACTTTTTAGAAGTTTTTCTTTTTCATAATCAACTGATCTTGACCACGATGGCTGCACATCCCCCGGCCTCCTCCCACATGATCCAGTCTCTCATGTGCACATACTCCCCCCTCGTACATGCTCCAGTCTCTCATGTGCACATACTCCCCCTCGTACATGCTCCAGTCTCTCATGTGCACATACTCCCCCCTCACACATGCTCCAGTCTCTCATGTGCACATACTCCCTCCTCGCACATAATCCAGTCTCTCATGTGCACATACTCCCTCCTCACACATAATCCAGTCTCTCATGTGCACATACTCCCCCCTCACACATGCTCCAGTCTCTCATGTGCACATACTCCCTCCTCGCACATGATCCAGTCTCTCATGTGCACATACTCCCTCCTCGCACATAATCCAGTCTCTCATGTGCACATACTCCCCCCTCGTACATGCTCCAGTCTCTCATGTGCACATACTCCCCCCTAACACATGTGCCAGTCTCTCATGTGCACATATTCCCTCCTCGCACATGATCCAGTCTCTCATGTGCACATACTCCCCCCTCACACATGCTCCAGTCTCTCATGTGCACATACTCCCTCCTGGCACATAATCCAGTCTCTCATGTGCACACCCCAATCTACATGATCCAGTCTCTCATGTGCACATACTCACCCCTAGTACATGCTCCAGTCTCTCATGTGCACATACTCCCTCCTCATACATGCTCCAGTCTCTCATGTGCACATACTCCCCCCTCATACATGCTCCAGTCTCTCAAGTGCACATACTACCCCCTCGTACATGCTCCAGTCCCTCATGTGCACATACTCCCCCCCCCCACATGATCCAGTCTCTCATGTGCACATGCTCTCTCCTCATACATGATCCAGTCTCTCATGTGCACATACTCCCCCCTCGTACATGCTCCAGTCTCTCATGTGCACATACTCCCCCTAACACATGCGCCAGTCTCTTATGTGCACATACTCCCTCCTCGCACATGCTCCAGTCTCTCATGTGCACATACTCCCCCCTCACACATGCTCCAGTCTCTCATGTGCACATACTCCCTCCTGGCACATAATCCAGTCTCTCATGTGCACACCCAATCTACATGATCCAGTCTCTCATGTGCACATACTCCCCCCTCGTACATGCTCCAGTCTCTCATGTGCACATACTCCCTCCTCATACGTGCTCCAGTCTCTCATGTGCACATACTCCCCCCTCATACATGCTCCAGTCTCTCATGTGCACATACTACCCCCTCGTACATGCTCCAGTCTCTCATGTGCACATACTCCCCCCTCCCACATGATCCAGTCTCTCATGTGCACATGCTCCCTCCTTATTCATGATCCAGTCTCTCATGTGCACATACTCCCCCCTCGTACATGCTCCAGTCTCTCATGTGCACACACTCCCCCCTAACACATGCGCCAGTCTCTCATGTGCACATACTCCCTCCTCGCACATGCTCCAGTCTCTCATGTGCACATACTCCCCCCTCACACATGCTCCAGTCTCTCATGTGCACATACTCCCTCCTGGCACATAATCCAGTCTCTCATGTGCACACCCCAATCTACATGATCCAGTCTCTCATGTGCACATACTCCCCCCTCGTACATGCTCCAGTCTCTCATGTGCACATACTCCCTCCTCATACATGCTCCAGTCTCTCATGTGCACATACTCCCCCCTCATACATGCTCCAGTCTCTCATGTGGACATACTCCCCCCTCGTACATGCTCCAGTCCCTCATGTTCACATACTCTCACCTCCCACATGATCCAGTCTCTCATGTGCACATACTCCCCCCTCGTACATGCTCCAGTCTCTCATGTGCACATACTCCCCCCTCCCACATGATCCAGTCTCTCATGTGCACATACTCCCCCTCGCACATGCTCCAATCTCTCATGTGCACATACTCCCCCCTCGTACATGCTCCAGTCTCTCATGTGCACATACTCCCCCCTCGTACATGCTCCAGTCTCTCATGTGCACATACTCCCCCCTCGTACATGCTCCAGTCTCTCATGTGCACATACTCCCCCCTCGCACATGCTCCAGTCTCTCATGTGCACATACTCCCCCCTCCCACATGATCCATCCCCTCTCTCTTGGCAATTGTCTGTATTTAATCTAAATTAGATCGGACGTTGGTGACGTCATCTGGTGTTGTGTTACTGCATGCTGCTCATTATCCCTGGTGATCTGGGGGGGGGGATTATTCGGGGGGGGGGAGGCGGGGATTTCGTGCTTCGTTCACATGGTTCTGTTACTGGAAAGGGTGGTGAGCGGGGGGGGGGAATGGGGCACGATGACAAACAGCTGTCAGCGCTAATGTTACAGCGAGCTCTGCGCTTTTGTTACACCTCATGGCAACCCGAGTAAGAACACTATGTAATAGAGTGGGGGTGGTGGGGGGGGGGTAAGGAACAAAAGGAAGGAGAGGAGAAGATGAAATGTAGTTTCGCTGACCAAAATGGCCACAACAATGTTTTACAAGTAATATGGCCACAACAATGTGTTACAAGTAATATGGCCACAACGTTGTGTTACAAGTAATATGGCCACAACGTTGCGTTACAAGTAATATGGCCACAACGTTGCGTTACAAGTAATATGAAGATCCTTCTGTCAAGATTTGGATTTGGGATGTGGGGGAAATATGTTCTGGGGAGGAGGTTTTTTAGGAAAATATTTTAAAGGGAACCAGGTTAGGGGGGGGGGCAAATAAGGGAAGGCGTGAAATTTAAGGGATGTGGTGAGAAATAAGGGATGGGGTGAGAAATAAGGGATTTGGTGAGAAATAAGGGAGGTGGTGAGAAATAAGGGAGGTGGTGAGAAATAAGGGATGGGGTGAGAAATAAGGGATGGGGTGAAAAATAAGGGATGGGGTGAGAAACAAGAGATGGGGTAGAAATAAGGGATGGGGTGAGAAATAAGGGAGGTTGTGAGAAATAAGGGATGGGGTGAGAAACAAGAGATGGGGTGAGAAATAAGGGATGGGGTGAGAAATAAGGGATGGGGTGAGAAATAGGGGATGGGTAGAGAAATAAGGGATGAGGTGAGAAATAAGGGATGGGTAGAGAAATAAGGTATGGGGTGAGAAATAAGGGATGGGGTGAGAAATAAGGGAGGTTGTGAGAAATAAGGGATGGGGTGAGAAGTAAGGGATGGGGTTAGAAATAAGGGATGGGGTGAGAAATAAGGGATAGGGTGAGAAATAGGGGATGGGTAGAGAAATAAGGGATGGGGTGAGAAATAAGGGAGGTTGTGAGAAATAAGGGATGTGGTGAGAAATAAGGGATGGGTAGAGAAATAAGGGATGGGGTGAGAAATAAGGGATGGGGTGAGAAATAAGGGAGGTTGTGAGAAATAAGGGATGGTGTGAGAAACAAGGGATGGGGTGAGAAATAAGGGATGGGGTGAGAAATAAGGGATGGGGTGAGAAATACGGGATGGGGTGAGAAATAAGGGATAGGGTGAGAAATAGGGGATGGGTTGAGAAATAAGGGAAGGGGTGAGAAATAAGGGTTGGGGTGAGAAATAAGGGATGGCGTGAGAAATCAGAGATTGCTATTCTCTTATTGGACACCTCATCAGAGATTGCTATTCTCTTATTGGACAACTAATCAGATTCTCCCTCTATTCTCTAATAAACCAACCTGTGAAAGGGGAGCACATTCTTTCACTGGACACAACTAAGTTGGAAAGGGATTCAAATGCGTGCAAAAGGAATGCCAAACAACGTTATGAAGTTGTATTTGATTGTTATTAAATTAATCTTAAAAGTAATGTTTGAAGAGATGTGTTTGATTGCTGTCTTGAAGGGCGCAGACGGATTGCAAGAAAATGTTGGTGCAAATTTGTTAAATTTAACTAAGTTCAAATTAAAATAATGTATTTAAAGATTAACTTATTTAGTCTTCACCATACAGTCTACACTAAACTAGGTTTAACATATTAAACAGTAGCAGGACACATCATTACATGATTGGCATATCGCAATTTTTTAAAAAACACTAACAGTATATACATATATATAGACTAGGTTGTGCTGCAGCGCCTTGGCGCCTGAGGCGCGCACTTTTTTTAGGGCGCCTAACTTTTTCAAAAGCCAAACTAACTTGTCCTTGTATGATAAATACGTGATATTAAAGTTCCTTAAATGTACACACATTATTTTATAATAGGGTGTTTTTGTGTGTGTCAAAAGCCCAAGTAACTTATCCTGGTATTATAATTACTAAATATTCCTGAAATGTACACAAAGTATGTCTATAATAGTTTTTTGCATTGCTAATACCCCACACGATTTTTAAATAATACTAGAAAGCAGCGCACCAAATTACTGCACCAAAAAATAACTCTTCGAGTCAGTCAGCACTGTTTACAACACAAATGCTGACGTCAAAGGTTCGTGCGTTGCTTGGTTAATGTTAATCTGGAAACCAAAATGTTTATGATTTTTAAGTCTATATTTTCAATTTTTAATAAGAAAAACCCGTAAAAAACCACGTTTTTGACTATAAATCCTTTATGTACGAGAAGTAATTAAAAGAATGTTCATTATAATACGCAGCGCCAGACCATCTAGAAATACAAAATTGCAGTTGTGTCGTAAAACATGTTTAATATAATGCGCACCGATCAGGAATATGTTTATAAAAAGAGCTGTCAATAAAATACGCACCTTATTGCGCGACAGAAAGGTTGTTCAATATAATACGCACCGCGACGCTCTATCTCAAAAAATAGCATGATACATAGGAATAAATAAAATAATCTAAAAAATCAATAATTTCATTACGGTACATGCGATCGATCTGAAATTTTGATACATTGTTTTTATCATCGGTACAAAACTGCCTGCAAAATTTCAGCTCGCTATCTTGCGAGCAAGTGGGTTAAAAATCGATCAAAAGTTTTGGCGACAAGGTCGGTCGGTCGGTCGGCCGCAGACACCACGAGTTAATATAAAGGATTTAAAAAGCAGAGTGATGTCCTTTTAGCATTTGGCCAAAGTGAGTCAGTCATACATAATTGAGGGTAAATATATATATAATGATAAGTCAAGAATCACAATGGCTGCATGTAAGTAATAATCTATCAAATGTCGGCTTTCCGTGGACCTTAGCTATCAAACACCAAGGAAATCTGGGGAATATATTTGTGTTGTTTTAAGTGCATGTCTATATTATTCCAGCCGTCGAGCGTGGCTCTGCATTGAGTTTGTTATTTCAAGTCATCGCACGTCATCAAAAGATGATATCTCTTAAACTCCGTCATTTGATGACTATCGCCTAGACCAGAGGAACTCAAAGTGGTGGTCCGTGGTCCGGTGCCGGTCCGTGGGCCATCCGCCGCCGGTCCACATAAGTAATCAAGAAAGGACAGAAAAATATAAATAAAATCCTCCATTTGAAACCATTAATAATAACCCTATATGTCAATTTTTCAGATATAAGCACATAAAATGAATCAAATAAAATAAAATAAAATGCATGTCGCTACCACTGTAGTGCAAGTATAATAGTGCATCGGTCCCTTGAGAAATGGACAAATTCCTGCCGGTCCGCCATACTTTAAAGTTTGAAAAGCACTGGCCTAGACGACAGCTAGTTTTTTTTCTTTTTCTAACGAGCTACATTTTTGAAAACTTAATTTTTTTAATTTATACTTTATGTTTTATTGCATTGGAGAAGAAGGCTGTGTTAGTTTACTGGGTTTACTTGATATCCTCTTTGGGCTATAGATTATGAGTGTACTTCTTGTGTGAAGGCGAAGCTTTCTAGGACGCGCTTCGCACTTTCCCCACTTTCATTTCTGTTCTGGATGGTTCAAGATGAATAATCTCTTTCTGGAGCGTTCCATGGCTAACGGTATAAAGTAAACACTGAAAAGCACCAGTGGTGAATGATGGTCGTATTGTGTATGTCTGTGGTAAGACTGGCGTATTTTATGCATTGTGTCCATTGTGTCCACTGTGTCCATTGTGTCCATTGTGTCCACTGCTTATGAGCTGTAAATAGACCAGGATGTTACATTTGCATTTCACAATTTAAAAAAATAGCCTTTAAACGTCAACACGAAGTGAAGTGTATTCAAGTTAACATACATAAGAAAATATGTATATTAATCGGGGTCTCGATAAATTGACTTAAAAAACAACTTTTTTGTTGTTGTTAAGAATGCCCACTTTAACTTAATTCTAAAATGATTTGATGTTAATCATGAAAAATGTACTATTTTAACTATTTATGCACTGTAAAAAATCTTACCGTAAAACGACAGTAAGTTATCGTGTACTAGCTGCCATTAACTAAGCGCTTTTTAACGGTAACTTACCGCAGCGATAACTTATCGTTTTTGGCTTACCGTTATTTTACGACGGAATGTCGTAAACTCTTAGGATACCGTTAACGTTAAGTTAACGTTATTTAAAAAAAAACGATAACCACCCCGCCTCCATTTTAGGGCAGTCCCCCCCCCCACCCTCATTAATACAGCCCTTGTTTTAACATTAGCTACTAATAAGCAATACAAACTGGACGCAAAAAAATGAGATAAGTATTTTAAAAATTAATACATTTTTTTATTAAGTCCATTCAGGTCATAACAGTATCAACATTCCTCTTTGTGTACATTCAAAGTCTGAGAGATCTCTTATTACGCTTGCAACTTTTCTGCCAACGCCTTCTTCTGTTGCTTTTCCTTTACTGGGTGTGCTGCTGCCATTTTCTTTTATCTTGCATCCACCTAATTGAAAAAGAAAGGAATAACAGGTTTATTAAATTCTGTAACTGAAAATACATTTAAAGGAAAGCTTAAAATGTAAAAACACACAATACATTGATAGCAGTAAGTGTTTTTGAAAATTACATGTTCAACCAGAGCATTTCAAAGCATCCAAGGTTGAATACAAAACCAGTCATTGTCATAAAAAAAATAAAAAAGAAAAGAATTAAAACCATTTCATAATTTAAAATTTTAATTTTTTATATATATACATTTTTTAAATTTGATTTATTATTTTTTTGAATTTTTTTTAAAAAAAAATTTTTTTAATTTTTTTTTAATAAATTTTTTTTTAAATTTTAAATTTTTTTAAATTCTTTTTTTTAAAAAATATTTTAATTAAAAAAAAATTGAAGGTTTTCTTAAAATGGGCAAGAAAAATTTGATAAATTAAAAGTAATAACAAAACTTTAAAAAATATTTTTAAATAATTGGTGAAAAAACTTAGTTATTTCAGCTTCCAAGAGAAAGCTGCTTCTCAAAAAACAGTTTTGCTATAAGTTTCTTGTTGGCTGAATAAAAGGGCACACAAAGATGGGTTAATGAATACTAAACCTCCTTGGCTAAGATTTCAACAAAGAAGTATAACAATAATAACATGACTAGAAGAAAACGATTCAGAAGACAAAGTAGAAAAAGACAACACAAAATTTAGTTTATTAACGTTTAAAGCCCCATAAGGTTTTCGGTAAACTTCCGCCTCAGTCCCGTAAGGATTTCCCTTTAATTGCGATCAACTGGTTATGCAATTTTAAAAAATTACGGAAAATGTATTTATATTATTATTATCATACTGACTTCATCTTTTAGGATAAGAATGGTTATTTTATGTATCCAAAAGACCGACTTGAGTTTAATACTAATTTTATCTGTAGTTTAGTACTATTATATTTACAAAAAAGCATAGCAAAATCACATCTTCAAAAAAAAAGAAAATTTTTTAATAAAAAAAAACAACAAAAAAAACACGCACAACTTTGCGAATGGAGCGATAACACTAGCAAAGGCAACCGTCGCCATTTACGGAAGTCGACTAAAGCTTCTCTCACTAAATGAAGAATTTCTTTTTTTTATGATCTCATTACTAAAGAGTGCCATCGAGGCGCGCATTACCGCGCTTTGGGATTAGAGACAAGGCGCGCATTACCTCGCTTTTGGGCATTAAACGTTAAAATTATCTATATAATCTGGAAAGAGCCTTTACTAGTTAATCTTAACATCTGCAACCATAAGGCGGAGAGGGACGCATACCAGATAGTTAAAAACTTGTTCATAGAGGGAAAATTAATTGTGGAAAAAAGGAAAATTAGAGTAAATACTTCTGAAATGAAATTTACAAATACATTTAATCACATATGAAAACATAAATTTCTAACCTTTGCAAAAACTCCAAAGTTGAGATTGCTTCTGTATCATATTTAATGTTGAATGTGTAATAGGCACCGCAGAGGCAACCAACAGCCTTTAGAAAATCATTCTCATCAGCATGGATGACTACTTTGCCATCAATGGAAAGCATCCAGTCCTCAACTCCCATGAGACTGTTACCTAGAAACAAAATAACAATTTACTAGTGCAAAACATTAAAACCATGTAAGTCTTACCCTAAGACAAGGGTATTCAAATGAAAGCAACTTTTCAAGTTTTATTTTAAAAAATTAATGTGAAAACGTAAAGGAAACCAAAAAAAAAGTGTTTAAATTCACTAAATATTTGACATACCCCTTAGAATTAGATGAGGTGTAGGGGGCAAAGATTTTTCTTCAATTTCCTCCAGTGCTGGCAGGCTTTAAAAAAAAAGAAATAGTACAAATCAAATCATGGTACAACAAAAGTCAAAGGGTATCTGTAATACACTCCCAAAGAACTTTTTGACTTGAAGATATTCACTTAACTTTCAATAAAACGTGTAACCCTATAAAATTAAGTAGAGTCATTGAGATGGGATAATAGAATATTTTATATTTTAATATATAGAAATTACTCAAACCCCAATTTTACTGATATGTAGGACAAAGAATAATACATAAAAATAAAATTTAACTATGAAACATATTAACCTTAGAATAACAAGGTTCTATGTAAACTTTTGGTCAAACAAGATATTGGCGTTTGAAAATTTGATATTATGTCGGGCCATATAGAATTAGAACCTTCAGTTATTCTAAGGTGGCGATATGTAAGCAAAATCTAAATTAACAAACAAGATGCTATTTCCACTTACTTTACTTATGATTTAAAACATAAATATTGTAGCACTCTAGAGTAAAATCAGAATACAATCTCACATGTTAAATAAGTGTAATTATGACATAATCACAAAAATAAGCTTTCAAAATAAAATCAACTTACCATTTCAATATGAAGTCCGAATATTGAACACTTTATCTTGGTATTATATCCGTCGTGACATTGTACGCCTTGACTAATCTGTAATCAAAGACCACCTTATTTCTCTATTATCTGAAATGGAAAGTGAAAAAAAAAGAACTTTATGATTAAAACAAATCTGATAACTGCACAGCTAGTAAGAGATCTAAATGCTCTGATTGATATTTAGTCTTAGCCAAAATACAAATTATATATTACCCTATCTAGTTTTGACCAAATTAGGGTGACAATAATCTTAACCAACACCTTAATAATAAAAAATAAATGTTAAATCTATAACTAACGTTTAAATGTACACATGGTTTAAATATCTCAACTGGCATTAGAACCAAAAAATATTACCATGATTTATAAACTGATAAATTTTGTTAAGACTGATACTTATTTATAATATAACTTAAAATCAGCAAAACATTCAATTTGAAAACATCCAAATTTAACACCTTTCATGACAGACCTTAAAGTGGTTATCCATCTTTTTATTGTATGCAATGGTCATTCTGTTATCAAAGACCTCCCCTTTTGTTATTGTAAAAGACAGAACCTGAAATTTCAAGTAAAAATCATTAACTAAATGATTACAAATAACAATTTTCCTTTTGTTACAGAAATTATACATGTATAACATAACTACATACCTATTAAAAATTAAGAAAATGTAAACAGTTTTTAATATAATTAGACTACATCTACTTAATTCTGTATAATAATATTAAAAGACATGAAAAATATTCTGCATATAAATATTTATATGCCATACACTGACTTTAAAGTTGACAAATGATAAATTCTCGTAACTTTTTCTAGACTTATACTTTCATTACTGTTTAATTTAAAATGTATAAATACTTACATATCGGTAGTGGTAATGTTAAAGCATATAATTTGCCAAGACTTGTATTGTTCAGTTAGTTTAACCTAGACTCCCTGTTTCATGTGATCTTTACCTGAAACCAAGTTTTTTTGAAAATATGTCACAGATGTCAGGAAGAGTCCTAACTTACATAAACTTAAGGTATTATTAAGCGTTATTAAACATAAGTGTTATTCGCACGGTTTTGGCAGTGCGAATAATGCCCAACATTATCTGCACGGTAAACCGTGCGGATAATGCCTAGCGTTATTCACACTGCCGCGCGGTTTTGACCGTGAGAATGATGCCAAACGTTATCTAAAGGCCTTGGACTTGGGTAATGCATATAAAAATGATAATAAAAATTAACAAATAATACTAACAGTCACTGTTACTGACTCTCACTTTAAATTTTAAAATTTTGACAGTGAGAATAATGTCGAACAAATTCAATTGTCATTTTAACCGTCTTTCAAGTGTCTGGAATCTTATATTTGTATCCATTTTAGCAATAATCTGAGCGGACTTGCATATCGTTTGTTAATGATTAATCATTAATTAATTAATTAGTAATACTGCGGATTTAGCCGATATAAAACTATACTTTTATTAACTGTTCCAGTGCAATCAACTTTGTATTTTTATTCTGTATAATTATGAAGTAACTTTTTATTAACTTTCATACATAAAATTTAATTGGACAAGACTCTGTAATGAAAAAGAATAATTATTATTCAGTGCGTTCTATTATAGCTAAAATATGTTAGGCCACTTCTCACCCTCTCTGTCAACTCAAAAGCCAATACTTAACTATTTTTAAAAGTCTATTGGGAATATTTTTGAAACTATAATGGCAGAAATTATTCTCTAAAGTACCGCCATGTGCTTTGTAAATATTTAAAATCTTATAGGCCTATGGTGCATTGCACATCGTGCAAATTAAACATGCCTCGGACTAGACCCCTCTACCTATAGGTCTTGCCAAATATTTAGGCACACTCCATCACCAGCTTATTCTATATTTTCTATTTCAAAATTAATGCCTATTGAAAATTTGCTATGCATTAATGAATATTGACCATTATTATATTATGATCACTATAATACTATTGAAGCTATTGACAATCTAATTGTAACAGATACAAACTATTGACTAAAGTGTCTAAAGCCATGTGCTTTGGACCTCGGACATATTTTAAGTCCTATGCCTATAAGTTTAAGGTATATTGCACACCACGCAAATTTAATATTTAAATTTCTTGAACTCTTCTATTCTGCCTGTAGACCGTCATTAATTTCTATTATTTTCATTAATAATACTAATGACAACTTAAATGTAATGGACATTAACTATTCACTAAAGCATGGCCATGGGCCATGTGCTTTGGAAATATTTAAAATCTTACATTTCCTAGTGTGCTATGTAATCCATGCTAATTTACTATTACTTGTACTTGTTACTTGTATAGTTTTAGGCTTTAACTTTAGGCCTTGCCAAATATTTACACCCGCTACATCACTGAGTCACTGAGTGAATCACTGGCTTATATTATTTAATTATTTAATATCTGAATCTGCTATTCAAAATTTAATGCAAAATATGCTAGTTAATGACTATTACTATTTTTATTGGTAAAATATAAAATGCAATTAAAACTATTGACACATTTAGTTGACACTTACTACTCAGTGACTGCCGAGAATGAATCATAAAAATAAAAAATGACCATGACCATAATAATAATAGCATGTGATGCCATGTGCCGTGGACCATTAAAAATGTTTTCAATCCTTACAACTGTAAGATTAAAATTAGTATTATGTTATGGCATATTTAAATACGGCCATACAATCTTATGAGCAATAAACAATAGAAGCAGTGAATAATAAGCCTGAATAAGTTCGACTCAAACTTTTTTTAACACAATGGCGGCTTACCGTCATGCTGTCAACAATACTATCAATTGTGAATTGGGGCGAATTTAATTAAATTTAAACGGCTGAAGCTATAAAAATAGATATATAACCATTTCAAATGAAATAATTACCTGTTTCTTAATAATTCAATTATACAATCAAACGCAAAGACGAAATTTAAACTTAATATACTGACGAAATATCATCTCACGTTTAAGTAATTCCATTATCGATTGTAGTATTTGTAGTAGCCGGAAGTTTCCCATTTAGACAACTAATTTTAAAAAACAAAACATGTATACAACGAAACAACGTTTCAAATAAATTGAATAAACAATAATAAACAAATTTAGTATAATATTAAAGAAAACTTATTTATTTTCTAGTAAATATTTAATATTTACTTATAAACATTTAAATTATAAACATGTTGCAATTTTTTGTTTAAAAAAAAATTTATTGTAAGGAATGGATAATGAGTAAAAAAATTGTCTGTTAGTTTTACTGTTCCAATATAGAAAAATATATATATTAAAGCTTTTAAATTTAAAAATATAAATGATAATTAAATATTTTTTAAAGATATTTTTAAAATTAAATTTTATTATTATTATTATTATTATTATTATTATCTTCTTTTTTTTTAAACTTGAAATCTTACCTGGAGTGTTCTCAATTACTTTCAATTCAAACATTTTATTGCGATAGAATACAATAATGATAAAAATATCTTAGGGCTGTTAACGATTAATTAAAATTTAATCGTTATATTTTGAAAAATTAACAATTAATTAATCTTTAATTTCGATTAAAGCCAAAAAATTAAAATGTATGATGACATAAGTAACGCCTATTAAACGTTCTTGTTGAAAATCTAAATAACACTGGAATGTCTCCTTTATTACTTTATATGTCATCTTTTCACCAACTACGCAAAAAGACAAGTATGTTGGCATTATTTGCTTCAAGTGATGAGCGGGTCTAATTGATAATATAACCAGCCGATCTGGACAATCCTTCACTTGGAACTGTAGTAACTGGTATGCACTAACCGGTCTTGGCAAGGAATTGCATTATCGGATATCGGTGTTTTCACCATTGTAGAGGGTCAATGGATTCGGGAAGTTTCATCTCCATTTTTTAACGCAGTAATTCATCAGAAGAGCTGTGGTGATTTTCTGTCTCTGAGTCAGACTCCATTACTGCCATTAGCTTAATAGGCTTTTCATTTGGTTTGATAAGTAGGCGAAGTGTTAGAACAATGGTAGGCAAAATTTATCAACATTTTGAACATTCCCGTCAGTCAATAGTTTAAAACCAAAATGTTCATGTAATTTATCAGCCACTATTTTAAAAAAAAATTTTAAAAAAAAATAATTTTTTTTTAAAAATTATATATTTTTTAAAATATTTTTTTTTAATTTCCAATAATTTTTAAGTGATGGGTCGACTAATCCGAAGCCCTAAAATATTTATATTGAATAGCTTAAATAAGAAAAACAAAACTTCATTAATTAATCATTATGGGTTCCCGGGCCAAAACGTTGCAACATTTTAAATTTAAAACCCCTACAGTATAGATTTTAGTCTGAATCATGCCTAATGTTTATATATAATACTATTATGTCAGAACTCGATAATTTGTGGAAAAAAATGTGTCTGTTCCCATGTGAAATAATTAATACTGATTTTTAAATTGAGCTAGATTACCTGTCACGCATTGCAGAAATGGCAGAAGAAAAAGATATTCAAAGAAAACTTGAAATCATTTTTATATTTTAAAATAAAATACTATACACCTTTACTTTGCTAGAGTGTAGGCTTACTCAACAGCTTTCCAAAATTTCATTGCGATCGGGTGAATAAAATAAAAATTTTTTTAGCTTACATAAGAAAAGAAAACACATTAAGGTTCACCGGCCTAATTAGTGCAAGTTTAATTAAAAACCGTTATAAGGCTAATCATATTTTAAAGGAAATCTATTATTTATTTAAAAAATTATTTATACTATTTAATACGAAAGATGTAATTATATTTAAAATCATGATATTAGTAATAGTATATTACTAATAAATATAAAGGCATATTATTTCGTAAGGACCAAAGAAAAAAAATAATATAGAATTAAATGTAAGTCAAGACTTGACTGCTAATACTAAAACTAGGACTTCAGCTTACGACTATCGAGCGACCACTCTTTACCACGTTTTTTAATAACTTACTTTCGTTCTTTTTTGTCTGTTTGTCTGTCCGTAAAATATTTTTAAATAGCTCATATAAAAGAAAAAAGGCTACTTTGGGCACCCGGCCAAAATATTTTTCACTGTCCTTCATGGCAGTAAACTCAACAGCCTCCAAAACTTTTATGTCTATCGGATAATATAATGTTTAGTAACCCATAAAACGTCTTGCATTCATTTATTTATTTACTGTATTGAAAATATTTATAGACGAACATAGATTACACTCCATTACTGTTAAAAAAGGGAAAACAGTGAAAAGTAGTCATTTACAACCATTTAGCGTTAAATAACAGTATAAATGTGTTTAAAAACATTGTATTTTTTTACAGTATAAATTAATACCGGATTTTATTGTAAACGAACTTAAATTACATTACCTTACTGTTTTTTTTTAAAAAACAGTAAAAAAATCTTCATTTACAGCAGTTTAGTGTAAAATAACGGTATAAACGTGTTAGAAAACATTGCATTTTTTACAGTGTGAGCAACAAATACCGCCAACTATTCAAAATTATTTATTATTTATATATACAAAGGTATTCTCTAAAGTGAAACCCCTTCTCTTGCTACATTGACGTAGCGACTGGGGGGCAAATGCCCCAGGCGGCACTTTGTTAGGGGCGGCAAATTCCTCGTCATTTATTAACTTTCTAAGAATGATTTATTTATTTTTAAAGTGGGATTTTTTTTTCAAAATAAAATAAATACCAAATAAGAATTTGAGAAAATAAATAAAGGAACTAGCCTAAACTATTGTAAACGTTTCTATAGCCAAAACTTCAAACTTCAAATTGGCTATAAATTATTCTGATACTACGAAACTGAAAAATCAAGAGGCTTAAGAAGTATGAGAACGGAATACTGATGTGCTGGTAACGTAATTGGTTCTTCAAATTAGACAGACCCTCCGGTTGTAGAAGAGAAAATAACTGTACCCTGCCAATTTCAAACATGAGCCTATCGAATGCTCCTGGTGGCAATTTGGTATAAAAATTAAAGATTTCTAATTTATAAGGTAAAAGATAGATCTATAAGTGAGAGAATGAGTGAACCGCATATGTTAAACCTCATAAGCGCCCGCCCCACGTTTTTAGTCATATTAAATGAAAGTACTTGAAATTATAAGTTTTAAATTGTTTTCTTCTTTTTAGTCCACTTATTAAAACGTGGTTTTTAAAAATCATTTTTCTTACCTTTATTTATTAAATATTAAACATAGCATGGCTGACAATATTGATAAATCAAAGATTGTTCCATGAGGAAAAGAAGAAAACTTCAATTTGAATCAAAGAAATGAAAGCTCTTTATTTCTATCATAAAAATGTATAGTGTCATTATTACTTTCTAATAAAAATTATTTTTTCTTCATAGCATAAATATATTTTTTCGATTTGGGGGGAGGGGGAAGGGGCAGCAAACGTGGGTACTGCCACATACCCACACTACGCCGCTGACTTTAAGCCATATGTTCCACGTCCAGTTACTGTTAACCCAGGATCTAATGTCCATTTACTGTTAGCCCAGGACCTTATGTCCAGTTACTGTTATCCCAGGATCTCCCGTCCAGTTACTGTTAGCACAGGACCTTACGCTCAGTTACTGTTAGCCCAGGACCTCCCGTCCAGATTCTTTGAGACCTGGACCACCGGGTACGAAACCCTGACTTTTAAACTGTCGCTCCGTATGACGCGCCCCCTCACATCTCCTGGTGCGGCCATCACATCTCCTGGTGCGGCCTTCACATCTCCTGGTGCGGCACGAAAACTCCATTACATCTCTCGTGACGGGCACTGACAATCGTGCGAGATAGCCTTCATTTCGAGGCCCGTGGATATCCCCCCAGGACACTGCAGAAACAAGGAGACGAGAGAATGTTTGTATCGTTCACAGCCCCTCCCCGCCTAGCAAACAAAAGACAATGTCTTCAACACGTCGTCATTCGATTAAATGATTGTATGTGTGTGTGTGTTTACGTGTGCCTGTTGTGTGTGGGTGGGGTCTGTAGTAAGAGTTGACTAACATTCAGATCACGTATTTTACCAGATTTGTTTGAGAACCGTTGAATCGAAGCCGGATTTTTCAAAAAAATTGCAGTCGGAAGGGACACAAAACAATTAACGAAGTCGCATTTATGGACACCGTAAAATACGAGATAGACAATGAGCCTTTTGAAATAATCAGGTCATTAGTTCTTATTTATCAAAAAAAGGGAGGACAACATGCTTTGCGTGACGTATTTTAGTTGATTCACACGAATCGCCGGAGTCTGTTTTGTATTACGACTCACAAGAACTCCATACCGCTACACGCCTGCGTTTTTTCAGATATCGCGAGATCCCGCTACACTGCGCAGGGCGATAACTCCGAGCAACGCTCTCGGGACGGAGCGAGAGGAAGAGTCAACGTATATTGACGTCGTTCGTGCTCTTTTGAAAAGAGTCCGTCCGCAACCTCTCGTGGAAGAACACTATCTGACAGGGAGATCCGGGGGTGGCTTGGAAAAAAAAAGCTTGGAAGGGGGTGGGGTGATGGTAGCAGATTTGACTGATTCCAAAGGCGGCATGGAAATGGAGTTGGCAACAATCCCCTCTTCTGCCCACCAACATGTCAGTTCCGCTAATTTACCCTGGAACATCATGCCACGAGAGGTAGGTAAAAAAAATAATTCGTGGGTGGCGCGAGGACACGACGAGGTTTGTAAAAGAGACGGAACATCGAGCTTGACCATGACAGGATAAGGATAGTAGTTTGATGAGCTCTGGGTTAAGTTGGTGGATCTGTCGTCGGGGGAAGAGAGAGAGGCTCGAGCGGGAACTTAGGGAGCAGTGTGCCGATATAAGTAATGTTTAGCGTGCCGCTAAAAAGAGAAGTGTGCCGCTATATAGAGAGTAGTGTGCGCTATGAAGGCAGCAGTGTGCCGCTATGAAGAGAGTAGTTTTCCGCTTAAGAAGAGAGTAGTTTGCCGCTATGAAGAGAGTAGTTTGCCGCTATGAAGAGAGTAGTGTGCCGCTATAAAGAGAGAAGTGTGCCGCTATAAAGAGAGTAGTGTGCCGCTATAAAGAGAGTAGTGTGCCGCTATAAAGAGAGTAGTGTGCCGCAATAAAGAGAGTATTGCACCGCTATGAAGATATTAGTGTGCCGCTATAAAAGAGTAGTGTGCCGCTATACAGAGGGTAGTGTGTCACGGACCACGCGAAGTGTCTCCACACAAAAAGGATGAGCAGCCATCAATATAATCTCTGCAGCCATCAATATAATCTCTGCAGCCATCAATATAATCTCTGCAGCCAACTCTCCTACTTATTATTTCCCAAAGATCGCTTGCCCTTTGGTCACTAATACGGGGTCAAACAAACACTCAGACAAACCCCATACACATGCTCACGCACAAACCTCAAATACACAGACGATACACAACGCCAATTTTTTGTAAGTGGAAGTTTCCAAACGAGATTTTTCCTCATAAATCATTTTATGGATTTATTTCTACACATATAATCATTCCAGCGAACACACACAAACACACCTTCCCGACATATTACTATCATAAGGTGATACAAACACACACACCTTCCCGACATATTTACTATCATAAGGTCATACACTCACACACACCTTCCCGACATATTACTATCATAAGGTCATACACTCACACACACCTTCCCGACCGATTACTATCATAAGGTCATACACTCACACACACCTTCCCGACATATTACTATCATAAGGTCATACACTCACACACACCTTCCCGACATATTACTATCATAAGGTCATACACTCACACACACCTTCCCGACATATTACTATCATAAGGTGATACACTCACACACACCTTCCCGACATATTACTATCATAAGGTCATACACTCACACACACCTTCCCGACATATTACTATCATAAGGTCATACACTCACACACACCTTCCCGACATATTACTATCATAAGGTCATACACTCACACACACCTTCCCGACATATTACCATCATAAGGTCATACACTCACACACACCTTCCCGACATATTACTATCATAAGGTCATACACTCACACACACCTTCCCGACATATTACTATCATAAGGTCATACACTCACACACACCTTCCCGACATATTACTATCATAAGGTGATACAAACGAAACTGAGATTTTAGAAATGGCTTGTGGATACACACAGAGTTCACAGAGGGAGATCTTCTGTGTGGACAAAGAAAAGTTCACCATAATCGTGGCGTCAAATAACCTTTACAAATTAAGACTTAAGAGAATGTCCTAGATTGGCCTAGGACTAGGACCTAACTAAAAAATGACGTCTACAAGTCTTTTTTTTAAAAATTCCTTACTCCTCCAATTATCGACACACACATTTTCACACTCCCTTTTTTCGCCCCCCCCCCTATAATCCATAGTCAAACTGAATTTGAAAGGTAAATTCGACCAATTCTCCTCACAAATCCAAGTGACGCACCCCTCTCCGCGCCTGGACGCGCGACGTAAAATATACTAGCCCCCTATTACGCCAACCCCCGCATTCAATTTTAAATCATATTCATTTGAGAACCGCCGGTCAGAGACATCGTCACGTTTATAGAACCATTTGTTGATTACTAAAAAGGGTGTGTGTAAAAAAAATATTTTTAGGACCTCTGTTCTCCCATTTTCCATTTCTGCCTCCTGAATACAGCGTAACACTCACAATTGTAACACCACCCCCCACCCAGATGGTCTGAATACAGTGTAACACTCACAATTGTAACACCACCCCCCACCCAGATGGTCTGAATACAGTGTAACACTCACAATTGTAACACCACCCCCCACCCAGATGGTCTGAATACAGTGTAACAGTCACCATTGTAAGACCACCCCCACCCCCACCCAGATGGTCTGAATACAGTGTAACACTCACAATTGTAACACCACCCCCCACCCAGATGGTCTGAATACAGTGTAACACTCACAATTGTAACACCACCCCCACCCAGATGGTCTGAATACAGTATAACACTCACAATTGTAATACCACCCCCCACCCAGATGGTCTGAATACAGTGTAACAGTCACCATTGTAAGACCACCCCCACCCCCACCCAGATGGTCTGAATACAGTGCAACACTCACAATTGTAACACCACCCCCCACCCAGGTGGTCTGAATACAGTGCAACACTCACAATTGTAACACCACCCCCCACCCAGATGGTCTGAATACAGTGTAACAGTCACCATTGTAAGACCACCACCCCCCACCCAGATGGTCTGAATACAGTGTAACACTCACAATTGTAACACCACCCCCCACCCAGATGGTCTGAATACAGTGTAACAGTCACCATTGTAAGACCACCCCCCCCACCCAGATGGTCTGAATACAGTGTAACACTCACCATTGTAAGACCACCACCCCCCACCCAGATGGTCTGAATACAGTGTAACACTCACCATTGTAAGACCACCACCCCCCACCCAGATGGTCTGAATACAGTGTAACACTCACCATTGTAACACCACCCCCGCCCAGATGGTCTGAATACAGTGTAACTCTCACCATTGTAACACCACCCCCCCACCCAGATGGTCTGAATACAGTGTAACACTCACCATTGTAAGACCACCCCCGCCCAGATGGTCTGAATACAGTGTAACTCTCACCATTGTAACACCACCCCCCACCCAGATGGTCTGAATACAGTGTAACTCTCACCATTGTAACACCACCCCCCACCCAGATGGTCTGAATACAGTGTAACTCTCACCATTGTAACACCACCCCCGCCCAGATGGTCTGAATACAGTGTAACTCTTACCATTGTAACACCACCCCCGTCCAGATGGTCTGAATACAGTGTAACTCTCACCATTGTAACACCACCCCCACCCAGGTGGTCTGAATACAGTGAATACAGTGTAACACTCACCATTGTAAGACCACCACCCCCCACCCAGATGGTCTGAATACAGTGTAACACTCACCATTGTAACACCACCCCCACCCAGATGGTCTGAATACAGTTTAACACTCACCATTGTAACACCACCCCCCACCCAGGTGGTCTGAATACAGTGTAACACTCACCATTGTAAGACCACCACCCCCCACCCAGATGGTCTGAATACAGTGTAACACTCACCATTGTAAGACCACCACCCCCCACCCAGATGGTCTGAATACAGTGTAACACTCACCATTGTAACACCACCCCCACCCAGGTGGTCTGAATACAGTGTAACACTCACCATTGTAAGACCACCACCCCCCCCACCCAGATGGTCTGAATACAGTGTAACACTCACCATTGTAACACCACCCCCACCCAGATGGTCTGAATACAGTGTAACACTCACCATTGTAAGACCACCCCCCCCCACCCAGATGGTCTGAATACAGTGTAACACTCACCATTGTAAGACCACCACCCCCCCCAGATGGTCTGAATACAGTGTAACAGTCACCATTGTAAGACCACCACCCCCCACCCAGATGGTAAGAATACAGTGTAACACTCACCATTGTAAGACCACCACCCCCCACCCAGATGGTCTGAATACAGTGTAACACTCACCATTGCAAGACCACCACCCCCCCCAGATGGTCTGAATACAGTGTAACAGTCACCATTGTAAGACCACCACCCCCCACCCAGATGGTCTGAATACAGTGTAACACTCACCATTGTAACACCACCCCCACCCAGATGGTCTGAATACAGTGTAACACTCACCATTGTAAGACCACCACCCCCCCCAGATGGTCTGAATACAGTGTAACACTCACCATTGTAAGACCACCACCCCCCCCAGATGGTCTGAATACAGTGTAACAGTCACCATTGTAAGACCACCACCCCCACCCAGATGGTCTGAATACAGTGTAACACTCACCATTGTAAGACCACCACCCCCCACCCAGATGGTCTGAATACAGTGTAACACTCACCATTGTAAGACCCCCCCACCCCACCCAGATGGTCTGAATAAAGTGTAACACTCACCATTGTAAGACCACCACCCCCCACCCAGATGGTCTGAATACAGTGTAACACTCACCATTGTAAGACCCCCCCACCCCACCCAGATGGTCTGAATACAGTGTAACACTCACCATTGTAAGACCACCACCCCCCGACCAGATGGTCTGAATACAGTGTAACAGTCACCATTGTAAGACCACCACCCCCACCCAGATGGTCTGAATACAGTGTAACACTCACCATTGTAAGACCCCCCCCACCCCACCCAGATGGTCTGAATACAGTGTAACACTCACCATTGTAAGACCCCCCACCCCACCCAGATGGTCTGAATACAGTGTAACACTCACCATTGTAAGACCACCACCCCCCCACCCAGATGGTCTGAATACAGTGTAACACTCACCATTGTAAGACCCCCCCACCCCACTCAGATGGTCTGAATACAGTGTAACACTCACCATTGTAAGACCACCACCCCCCACCCAGATGGTCTGAATACAGTGTAACACTCACCATTGTAAGACCCCCCCCACCCCACCCAGATGGTCTGAATACAGTGTAACACTCACCATTGTAAGACTCCCCACCCCACCCAGATGGTCTGAATACAGTGTACACTCACCATTGTAAGACCACCACCCCCCACCCAGATGGTCTGAATACAGTGTAACACTCACCATTGTAAGACCCCCCCCACCCCACCCAGATGGTCTGAATACAGTGTAACACTCACCATTGTAAGACCACCACCCCCCCACCCAGATGGTCTGAATACAGTGTAACACTCACCATTGTATGACCCCCCCCACCCAGATGGTCTGAATACAGTGTAACACTCACCATTGTAAGACCCCCCCCCCACCCAGATGGTCTGAATACAGTGCAACACTCACCATTGTATGACCCCCCCCACCCAGATGGTCTGAATACAGTGTAACACTCACCATTGTAAGACCACCCCCACCCAGATGGTCTGAATACAGTGTAACACTCACCATTGTAAGACCACCCCCACCCAGATGGTCTGAATACAGTGTAACACTCACCATTGTAAGACCACCACCCCCCCACCCAGATGGTCTGAATACAGTGTAACACTCACCATTGTAACACCACCCCCACCCAGATGGTCTGAATACAGTGTAACACTCACCATTGTAACCCCACCCCCCACCCAGATGGTCTGAATACAGTGTAACACTCACCATTGTAACACCACCCCCCACCCAGATGGTCTGAATACAGTGTAACACTCACCACTGTAACACCACCCCCCCAACCCAGATGGTCTGAATACAGTGTAACACTCACCATTGTAACACCACCCCCCACCCAGATGGTCTGAATACAGTGTAACACTCACCATTGTAACACCACCCCCCACCCAGATGGTCTGAATACAGTGTAACACTCACCATTGTAACACCACCCCCCACCCAGATGGTCTGAATACAGTGTAACACTCACCATTGTAACACCACCCCCCACCCAGATGGTCTGAATACAGTGTAACTCTCACCATTGTAACACCACCCCCCACCCAGATGGTCTGAATACAGTGTAACACTCACCATTGTAACACCACCCCCCACCCAGATGGTCTGAATACAGTGTAACACTCACCATTGTAACACCACCCCCCACCCAGATGGTCTGAATACAGTGTAACACTCACCATTGTAACACCACCGCCACCCAGATGGTCTGAATACAGTGTAACACTCACCATTGTAACACCACCCCCCACCCAGATGGTCTGAATACAGTGTAACACTCACCATTGTAACACCACCCCCTACCCAGATGGTCTGAATACAGTGTAACACTCACCATTGTAACACCACCCCCCACCCAGATGGTCTGAATACAGTGTAACACTCACCATTGTAACACCACCCCCCCCACCCAGATGGTCTGAATACAGTGTAACACTCACCATTGTAAGACCACCCCCCCACCCAGATGGTCTGAATACAGTGTAACACTCACCATTGTAAGACCACCCCCCACCCAGATGGTCTGAATACAGTGTAACACTCACCACTGTAAACCCACCCCACCCAGATGCTCCGAAGAAACAAATAAACGGACTCTCATCCATATATCCACCGCGGTATCCACTGTTGAGAGAGTGAGGGCGAGGAATTGGTGGGTGGGAGGGAGGTGAGAGGGCTTTATTTATTCAGCCAGCTCCTGCGTGTAGCTCCCTCCCCCACCCCCTTCCTTCACCCCTGTCACGTGTTAGAAATCTCGCTCTCGCATCGGGTCGCCGCGGCTCGAGAAGATGTTAAAAAGACAGTTGTTTAGAGTAGTTGATGATGAGCAAAAAGTCTCCTCTCGTGTTCACGAGCTAACCTGAAACCCGTCGGTTCCCGGAGGGTCGGACATCAAAGAGGAGGCAGATTATTAACATTACCGCGGTATCTCTGCCCGGGATCGGCGCATTAGGACCGGTGGCGTCTTTGTTTATCAGGCGAAAACATCTCGTAGGGTTCGCGTCTGTAAAGGAATGAGGCGGCGGCGAGGGGGAGAAAATATGTATTTCAGTTCGAAGGATATATTGTAAGGGGAGAAAAATGGGCCACCGCCGCGGTCTTTGATGAGAAACATCACCGTGGACAGTGAGATGATGGTATCTTTAAAGTTAAGCTTGACCAAAGGGCAGGAGATTTAATGACCACCGTGAATAACAATGTATGACAATAAATCACGGAACGGCGGGTAGAGAGTTACAGGCAGCGTCGTTTTTCAGGGTTGGCCGGAGCGGTCAGGAAATTTCAGACATTCATCTTCGTCCATGGACAACGACAAAAAAAATGTCGATTTCGGTAGATATAGAAATGTCTTTTGAACTGAAAAGTTTTATGTGCGGTCAAAGAAGATGGACATGCGATGGAAATCTCTTCTGTACTGAAATCTTTGATGTGAGTCACACGGGTGAAAATCTTCAATCATTTTACGTGTCATCATGATAGTCTACACTCATAAATTTTACGCTTGATATTTTGAAAGAATGAAATGGCAGATTTGAAAGCAAATACTTTGTTTGCATCAGTCAAATAAATGATTGATGCACAGAATAAAACAGGGGCGTATCACATTGGCATCGACGGGGGAAAAAAATCGGGTTTTCAATATTGGCATGTACTGAATTAATTATATAGATGCAGGGGTTGAAATATTTTCACGTACAATATACACCTCTGCCATTGATTTAATTTATATGAGGGATCAAATCACGAGCAGATTTTTTTTTGGAAAGACTTCTGTTAATTATTTCAAGTAATCCGTTAGGATCACAGGCGTCTACATTTGGCTTACACAGAAGGGGCCGCGGGGGAGATCAAGATAATCAATTTTATGCGCATTTTGTCTAACATTTTTTATCGTTAGTGTACAAATACAGTGTACATATATTTTGAAATTAAGTCTTGGGTTCAATTAAGGAAAGGTATAGAATCAGGAGGATTCACTGTGGTTAACTTCATCAGATTACAACCCTTTCTCAGTTTATACCAAATACTCTCGTATACTGTTCCGCGTTATTTGACACATGACCTAACTCAATTTTATAGTAATAATTTTTTTTTAAATTCAAGTCAAAGAGAATAAAGCATAGAATCAAATATATAATTTGAATTATGCAAACGATAATTATACGATTTTTTCCGGTGCGAACCAAAATCCAGTGACGTCACCATAATCACATAACCTGCTTTCTGTTGACAAACTTGCAAGACCCACGGGGACTTGATGTTTCGTATTAAACTCCAATAAGTATTTCAAATATTTCATACCCGGATAACGATTATCTAACGTCAAACCACGCGCACACAGAACGCCAGAGAAATGCCTTCTATTTTTAAATCCTTTATATTAACTCGTGGTGTCTGCGGCGGACCTTGCTTGCTTGCTTGCTTGCTTGCTTGTCGCCAAAACTTTTGATCGATTTTTAACCCACTTGCTCGCAAGATAGCGAG
The DNA here is from genome assembly GCA_944989445.1 of Ampullaceana balthica. Lineage (NCBI taxonomy): Eukaryota > Metazoa > Mollusca > Gastropoda > Lymnaeidae > Ampullaceana > Ampullaceana balthica. Next base: position 903,611 of record CALYLW010000137.1, on the reverse strand, counting down.
CTGAAATTTTGCAGGCAGTTTCGTACCGATGATAAAAACAATGTATCAAAATTTCAGATCGATCGCATGTACCGTAATTAAATTATTGATTTTTTAGATTATTTTTTTTATTCCTATGTATCATGCTATTTTTTGAGATAGAGCGTCGCGGTGCGTATTATATTGAACAACCTTTCTGTCGCGCAATAAGGTGCGTATTTTATTGACAGCTCTTTTTATAAACATATTCCTGATCGGTGCGTATTATATTAAACATGTTTTACGACACAACTTCAATTTTGTATTTCTGGATGGTCTGGCGCTGCGTATTATAATGAACATTCTTTTAATTACTTCTCGTACATAAAGGATTTATAGTCAAAAACTTGGTTTTTTACGGGTTTTTCTTATTAAATCCTTTATATTAACTCGTGGTGTCTGCGGCGGACCTGCTTGCTTGCTTGCTTGCTTGTCGCCAAAACTTTTGATCGATTTTTAACCCACTTGCTCGCAAGATAGCGAGCTGAAATTTTGCAGGCAGTTTCGTACCGATGATAAAAACAATGTATCAAAATTTCAGATCGATCGCATGTACCGTAATTAAATTATTGATTTTTTAGATTATTTTATTTATTCCTATGTATCATGCTATTTTTTGAGATAGAGCGTCGCGGTGCGTATTATATTGAACAACCTTTCTGTCGCGCAATAAGGTGCGTATTTTATTGACAGCTCTTTTTATAAACATATTCCTGATCGGTGCGCATTATATTAAACATGTTTTACGACACAACTGCAATTTTGTATTTCTGGATGGTCTGGCGCTGCGTATTATAATGAACATTCTTTTAATTACTTCTCGTACATAAAGGATTTATAGTCAAAAACTTGGTTTTTTACGGGTTGTTTTTATTAAATCCTTTATATTAACTCGTGGTGTCTGCGGCGGACCTTGCTTGCTTGCTTGCTTGCTTGTCGCCAAAACTTTTGATCGATTTTTAACCCACTTGCTCGCAAGATAGCGAGCTGAAATTTTGCAGGCAGTTTCGTACCGATGATAAAAACAATGTATCAAAATTTCAGATCGATCGCATGTACCAGTAATTAAATTATTGATTTTTTAGATTATTTTATTTATTCCTATGTATCATGCTATTTTTTGAGATAGAGCGTCGCGGTGCGTATTATATTGAACAACCTTTCTGTCGCGCAATAAGGTGCGTATTTTATTGACAACTCTTTTTATAAACATATTCCTGATCGGTGCGCATTATATTAAACATGTTTTACGACACAACTGCAATTTTGTATTTCTGGATGGTCTGGCGCTGCGTATTATAATGAACATTCTTTTAGTTACGTCTCGTACATAAAGGATTTATAGTCAAAAACTTGGTTTTTTACGGTTTTTTAAAAATTAAATCCTTTATATTAACTCGTGGTGTCTGCGGCGACCGCTTGCTTGCTTGCTTGTCGCCAAAACTTTGGATCGATTTTTAACCCACTTGCTCGTAAGCTAGCGAGCTGAAATTTTGCAGGCAGTTTTGTACCGATGATAAAAACAATGTATCAAAATTTCAGATCGATCGCATGTACCGTAATTAAATTATTGATTTTTTAGATTATTTTATTTATTCCTATGTATCATGCTATTTTTTGAGATAGAGCGTCGCGGTGCGTATTATATTGAACAACCTTTCTGTCGCGCAATAATGTGCGTATTTTACTGACAACACTTTTTATAAACATATTCCTGATCGGTGCGCATTATATTAAACATGTTTTACGACACAACTGCAATTTTGTATTTTTGGATGGTCTTGCGCTGCGTATTATAATGAACATTCTTTTAGTTACGTCTCATACATAAAGGATTTATAGTCAAAAACTTGGTTTTTTACGGGTTTTTCTTATTAAATCCTTTATATTAACTCGTGGTGTCTGCGGCCGCCCTGCGCCTAGCTTGTCGCCAAAACTTTTGATCGATTTTTAACCCACTTGCTCGTAAGCTAGCGAGCTGAAATTTTGCAGGCAGTTTTGTACCGATAATAAAAACAATGTATCAAAATTTCAGATCGATCGCATGTACCGTAATTAAATTATTGATTTTTTAGATTATTTTATTTATTCCTATGTATCATGCTATTTTTTGAGATAGAGAGTCGCGGTGCGTATTATATTGAACAACCTTTCTGTCGCGCAATAAGGTGCGTATTTTATTGACAACTCTTTTTATAAACATATTCCTGATCGGTGCGTATTATATTAAATGTTTTACGACACAACTGCAATTTTGTATTTATGGATGGTCTTGCGCTGCGTATTATAATGAACATTCTTTTAGTTACGTCTCGTACATAAAGGATTTATAGTGAAAAACTTGGTTTTTTACGGGTTTTTTTTATTTGTTGTTACTTACGCATTCTCCTCTTAGGGACAGGGACAGATGTCTAATTTCAAGAGAGTCATTTTTGTTCAGGCTATTTTCTTAACTAGAGATTCTCATCTTAGCGTAGAGCACGATTCTATAAGTTCAATGGTCTTTTTAAATCCCTTATATTAACTTCACCGGCGTCTCTCTCTCTCTCTCTCTCTCTCTCTCTCTCTCCTCTCTCTCTCTCTCTCTCTCTCTCTCTCTCTCTCTCTCTCTGTCTGTCTGTCTTGGGCTCGGCGGGCGGAAAAACAGAAGTCAAAAATGACCCACTTCTAATGATCCGATCAAACTGAAATTTGGCACACGGACCCGTCGAATCTAACAATGCATCGTATCAAAATTTCAGATCGATCGAACGTACCATAATTAAATTAATGCATTTTTAGTTTATCCTTATATGAGGTATGTAATTCAAAATTCACTGTTTTTTTTGTGTTTTTTTAAATCCCTTATATTAACTTCACCGCCGTCTCATGGGCGGGCGGAAAAACAGAAGTCAAAAATGACCCACTTCCAATGATCCGATCGAACTGAAATTTGGCACACGGACCCGTCTTACCTAACAATGCATCGTATCAAAATTTCAGATCGATCGAACGTACCGTAATTAAATTAATGCATTTTTAGTTTATCCTTATATGAGGTATGTAATTTAAATTCACGATTTGTTATTGTTTTTTTGCCACGTGAAAGTTTGAGCATTGAGGCGACCCAACGAAACGACGGTGCGCTTTTGTTTACATTTTACGTGTCACTCTGAGCTCGGTCAAGCGAATCGGTGACCAGACTTTTCCCCTCTCCCCCCTCCCACCCACCCCTCCCCCCCTAGGGTTATGAAGCAAACTTGTGTTAAGACAGATTCAGTCTGTAAATGTTTGAAAATAATCAATACTGTTAGTTATGTCTCATATATAAGGGATTTATAGTCAAAAAACTTTGTTTTTACGGGTTTGTTTTATTTAATTCCAGTTCCACGTGAGTTTGAGTTGACGCCGACCGTCGTGTTGACGACGACCGTCGTGCCGACACCACCTCACATCCCACCCCCATTTATTAAAGACAAGGGACATCACTCAGTGTCAGTCTGTAAATGTTTAAAAATAATCACTACTGTTAGTTATGTCTCATATATAAGGGATTTATAGTCAAAAACTTTGTTTTTACGGGTTTGTTTTATTTAAATCCCTTATATTAACTTCGCGGCCGTCTCTGTCTGTCATCATCTCTCTCTGTCTTGGGCTCGGCGGGCGGAAAAACAGAAGTCAAAAATGACCCACCTCCCATGATCCGATCGAACTGAAATTTGGCACACGGACCCGTCTGACCTAACAATGCATCGTATCAAAATTTCAGATCGATCGAACGTACCGTAATTAAATTAATGCATTTTTAGTTTATCCTTATATGAGGTATGTAATTTAAATTCACGGTTTGTTTTTGTTTTTTTGCCACGTGAAATTTTGAGCTGACGCGTTGAGGCGACCCAACGAAGCGACGGGCGCTTTTGTTTACATTTTACGTGTCACTCTGAGCTCGGTCAAGCGAATCGGTGACCAGACTTTTCCCCTCTCCACCCCCCCCACCCCTCCACCCCCCCCACTAGGGTTATGATGCAAAGTTGAGTTAAGACAGATTCAGTCTGTAAATGTTTGAAAATAATCAATACTGTTAGTTATGTCTCATAAATAAGGGATTTATAGTCAAAAACTTTGTTTTTACGGGTTTGTTTTATTAAATCCCTTATATTAACTTCACCGCCGTCTCTCTCTGTCTCTCTCTGTCTGTCTTGGGCGGGCGGAAAAACAAAAGTCAAAAATGACCCACTTCCCGTGATCCGATCAAGCTGAAATTTGGCACACGGACCCGTCTCACCTAACAATGCATCGTATCAAAATTTCAGATCGATCGAACGTACCGTAATTAAATTAATGCAGTTTTAGTTTATCCTTATATGAGGTATGTAATTCAAATTCACGGTTTGTTATTGTTTTTTTAGCCACGTGAAAGTTTGAGCTGACGCATTGAGGCGACCCAACGAAGCGACGGGGTGCTTTTGTTTACATTTTACGTGTCACGCTGAGCTCGGTCAAGCGAATAGGTGACCAGACTTTTCCCCTCTCCCCCTCCCACCCCCCGTAGGGTTATGAAGCAAACTTGAGTTAAGACAGATTCAGTCTGTAAATAATCAATACTGTTAGTTATGTCTCATATATAAGGGATTTATAGTCAAAAACTTTGTTTTTACGGGTTTGTTTTATTAAATCCTTTATATTAACTCGTGGTGTCTGCGGCGGACCTTGCTTGCTTGCTTGCTTGTCGCCAAAACTTTTGATCGATTTTTAACCCACTTGCTCGCAAGATAGCGAGCTGAAATTTTGCAGGCAGTTTTCGTACCGATGATAAAAACAATCGTATCAAAATTTCAGATCGATCGCATGTACCGTAATTAAATTATTGATTTTTTAGATTATTTTATTTATTCCTATGTATCATGCTATTTTTTGAGATAGAGCGTCGCGGTGCGTATTATATTGAACAACCTTTCTGTCGCGCAATAAGGTGCGTATTTTATTGACAGCTCTTTTTATAAACATATTCCTGATCGGTGCGCATTATATTAAACACGTTTTACGACACAACTGCAATTTTGTATTTCTGGATGGTCTGGCGCTGCGTATTATAATGAACATTCTTTTAGTTACTTCTCGTACATAAAGGATTTATAGTCAAAAACTTGGTTTTTTACGGGTTGTTTTTAAATCCCTTATATTAACTTCGCGGCCGTCTCTGTCTGTCTCTCTCTCATCATCTCTCTCATGGGCTCGGTGGGCGGAAAAACAAAAGTAAAAAATGACCCACTTCCCGTGATCCGATCGAACTGAAATTTGGCACACGGACCCGTCTAACCTAACAATGCATCGTATCAAAATTTCAGATCGATCGAACGTACCGTAATTAAATTAATGCATTTTTAGTTTATCCTTATATGAGGTATGTAATTTATATTCACGGTCTGTTATTGTTTTTTTCCCACATGAAATTTTGAGCTGACGCATTGAGGCGACCCAACGAAGCGACGGGCGCTTTTGTTTACATTTTACGTGTCACTCTGAGCTCGGTCAAGCGAATCGGTGACCAGACTTTTCCCCTCTCCCCCCCCACCCCTCCCCCCCCCACCAGGGTTATGATGCAAAGTTGAGTTAAGACAGATTCAGTCTGTAAATGTTTGAAAATAATCAATACTGTTAGTTATGTCTCATATATAAGGGATTTATAGTCAAAAACTTTGTTTTTACGGGTTTGTTTTATTTTAAATCCTTTATTTTAACTCGTGGTGTCTGCGGCCGACCTTGCTTGCTTGCTTGTCGCCAAAACTTTTGATCGATTTTTAACCCACTTGCTCGCAAGATAGCGAGCTGAAATTTTGCAGGCAGTTTCGTACCGACGATAAAAACAATGTATCAAAATTTCAGATCGATCGCATGTACCGTAATTAAATTATTGATTTTTTAGATTATTTTATTTATTCCTATGTATCATGCTATTTTTTGAGATAGAGCGTCGCGGTGCGTATTATATTGAACAACCTTTCTGTCGCGCAATAAGGTGCGTATTTTACTGACAACACTTTTTATAAACCTATTCCTGATCGGTGCGCATTATATTAAACACGTTTTACGACACAACTGCAATTTTGTATTTTTGGATGGTCTGGCGCTGCGTGTTATAATGAACATTCTTTTAGTTACGTCTCATACGTAAAGGATTTATAGTCAAAAACTTGGATTTTTTACGGGTTGTTTTTATTAAATCCTTTATATTAACTCGTGGTGTCTGCGGCCGACCGACCGACGCTTGTCGCCAAAACTTTTGATCGATTTTTAACCCACTTGCTCGCAAGATAGCGAGCTGCAAATTTTGCAGGCAGTTTTGTACCGATGATAAAAACAATGTATCAAAATTTCAGATCGATCGCATGTACCGTAATTAAATTATTGATTTTTTAGATTATTTTATTTATTCCTATGTATCATGCTATTTTTTGAGATAGAGCTCGCGGTGCGTATTATATTGAACAACCTTTCTGTCGCGCAATAAGGTGCGTATTTTATTGACATCTCTTTTTATAAACATATTCCTGATCGGTGCGCATTATATTAAACATGTTTTACGACACAACTGCAATTTTGTATTTCTGGATGGTCTGGCGCTGCGTATTATAATGAACATTCTTTTAATTACTTCTCGTACATAAAGGATTTATAGTCAAAAAAGTTGGTTTTTTACGGGTTTTTCTTATTAAATCCTTTATATTTAACTCGTGGTGTCTGCGGCCGACCGACCGACCGCCCTTGCTTGTCGCCAAAACTTTTGATCGATTTTTAACCCACTTGCTCGTAAGCTAGCGAGCTGAAATTTTGCAGGCAGTTTCGTACCAATAATAAAAACAATGTATCAAAATTTCAGATCGATCGCATGACCGTAATTAAATTATTGATTTTTTAGATTATTTTATTTATTCCTATGTATCATGCTATTTTTTGAGATAGAGCGTCGCGGTGCGTATTATATTGAACAACCTTTCTGTCGCGCAATAAGGTGCGTATTTTACTGACAACACTTTTTATAAACATATTCCTGATCGGTGCGCATTATATTAAACACGTTTTACGACACAACTGCAATTTTGTATTTTTGGATGGTCTTGCGCTGCGTGTTATAATGAACATTCTTTTAGTTACGTCTCATACGTAAAGGATTTATAGTCAAAAACTTGGATTTTTACGGGTTGTTTTTATTAAATCCTTTATATTAACTCGTGGTGTCTGCGGCCGACCGACCGACCTTGTCGCCAAAACTTTTGATAGATTTTTAACCCACTTGCTCGCAAGATAGCGAGCTGAAATTTTGCAGGCAGTTTTCGTACCGATGATAAAAACAATGTATCAAAATTTCAGATCGATCGCATGTACCGTAATTAAATTATTGATTTTTTAGATTATTTTATTTATTCCTATGTATCATGCTATTTTTTGAGATAGAGCGTCGCGGTGCGTATTATATTGAACAACCTTTCTGTCGCGCAATAAGGTGCGTATTTTATTGACAGCTCTTTTTATAAACATATTCCTGATCGGTGCGCATTATATTAAACATGTTTTACGACACAACTGCAATTTTGTATTTCTGGATGGTCTGGCGCTGCGTATTATAATGAACATTCTTTTAATTACTTCTCGTACATAAAGGATTTATAGTGAAAAAGTTGGTTTTTTACGGGTTTTTCTTATTAAATCCTTTATATTAACTCGTGGTGTCTGCGGCCGACCGACCGACCTTGTCGCCAAAACTTTTGATCGATTTTTAACCCACTTGCTCGCAAGATAGCGAGCTGAAATTTTGCAGGCAGTTTCGTACCGATGATAAAAACAATGTATCAAAATTTCAGATCGATCGCATGTACCGTAATTAAATTATTGATTTTTTAGATTATTTTATTTATTCCTATGTATCATGCTATTTTTTGAGATAGAGCGTCGCGGTGCGTATTATATTGAACAACCTTTCTGTCGCGCAATAAGGTGCGTATTTTATTGACAACTCTTTTTATAAACATATTCCTGATCGGTGCGCATTATATTAAACATGTTTTACGACACAACAGCAATTTTGTATTTCTGGATGGTCTGGCGCTGCGTATTATAATGAACATTCTTTTAGTTACTTCTCGTACATAAAGGATTTATAGTCAAAAACTTGTTTTTTACGGGTTTTTTAAATTAAAATTTAAAAGGATCAGAGCAGAATTTTGTCTTATCGTATCTATATTAGAGACGCTCCTACTATACATAACCCTATTGCCCATCAATGGTCCCTTTAAGGTTCGTTGGTCCGTGTGCAAAGTAATAAAACTCGTGTGCAAAGTTGCACAGCATCCATTCTTTTGTGCAATATTTTATCAAATTTGTTGCGCGGTAATTCTAAACTGCTGCGCGGCATCAGTCCAAATAATTGCGCGGCCGCGCAGGCGCGCAGCTTAAAGGGAACATTGTTGCCCATGTGTTAATGTTAAATCACATTGAGTTTTGAGCAACACACAGTTGATGTTTGAAAAATTGTACATAGGCATTTACATTGTACATATTATATACTTACATATATATTTTTTTTTAAATAGTCAAAGATTCAACAAAAAAACAGCTCAACAGCGTGCCCTTCAACATTATGCTTGTCCGTGGAATGTGTAGAGATTTAGTATGTGTTTGTTCTCAAGCTTAAATGGGATCATACAGTGCAGCGGGCAGTATTCACACCCCTTATTGAGGCCGTGGCTCTAAAACAGGGGTCGGGAAACCATGGCTCTATTGATGGCTGCATCTGGCTCTCAGACAAATGTTCGCTTATTTTAAAAAATAGGTTATTCAGGCTCCATTGATCCTGATATTAATTGCATATAAAAAACAGCAGAACAATGTTATTTTAAAAAATTAAGAGTCATAAGTATTGTACTTTTAGTTTTGAAATTAGACAAAATTCACACATTTACTTGAAATTTTAGTTTTAAACATAATGTATGGCTCTCATAGAATTACTTTTGAAAATGTGTGGTGTTTATGGCTCTCTCAGACCAAAAATTTCCCGACCCCTGCTCTAAAGTCTAGACTCAAGGCTGACATCGCCTACCTCTTGACAAAGTGGCACAGATGGAGATGTGTGTAAAAAGGAAAAGGAACATTATTATTGAAACTTACATTCAGCAGTGTGTAAAAAGGAAACATCGACACAATTTTAGAAGTGTGTAAAAAAAAACGCTTTAGACTTTGGACCTTTTGACCTAAACGCAACACGTGCGTGTGTACTTATTTTTATTCAAATTGGTGATAATTTATCGAGAGGAAGGAGGCCTCGTGGGGCCGCTGGCCGCTTAATTCACATCATTACCTCCCCCATTGTAATAGTAAATTTCCCTTTGATTCATATCTAGCTGGCAAAGGTCAGGGTATAGCCAATTTATCAGGGCCCAGTATTTATCGCCTACTGTGAAGTGACGTACGGGGATCCCCCCCCCCAATCCACACCCCAACCCCAGCTCCTACATCACAAACCAGGCTCGTAGATCACGCCTGGACTTGTCGCATTAAGTAGGAAATTCTCGTCCGATTTCACCCCTCGACATTTGTTGTTTTTTACGACTATCGTTCTCTCTGCTGATCTCCCAGGGCGAGAAGGGGACGGAGTGGGGGGGGGCGGGGTAAATGTACTAATAACGACTTATAACTCATAAATCAACAGGCCAGACAATAACCGAGACCCGACCTGCATTGTATACTGGACCCGCAGACAGTAGCACATCTGTAACTTTGTGCCTCAGCAGTAATGTGTTTAGAAAATGTCCCAGTAGCGTAGATGGGTAACGTTGCTATGGCAACACCCGCCAGAGCAACACCCAGCACATTAATAGCTATAAGAGCAATAACAGCTGCAGGAATAGATTCCACAGCAATAACCCGCTGCATGAATAGATTCCACAGCATTAACCGCTACTGGAATAGATTCCACAGCAATAACCCGCTACAGGAATAGATTCCACAGCAATAAGTGCCACAATAATGGGGCCTTTTGGAGTGAAAACTCTACGACCACCTAGAATTTGTGATTATAAACAAAAAAAGAGTAAATTAGTAAGTTATCACGTCGATGACTTTATCACTAAAAGTATACTACAGCTAGACTTTGATACCTTTAGCTATTGATGTATGAACTAAACTTTTACCCCTTATATATTTCAATAACCCTATTGCATTAGCGTTGATTACAGTAAGGGCGGCGTATTTCGACCAACAGTAGCGATATGAGAGTCATTACCCGCCTCAGGTGGCCCCAACACTGTCTACGCCACCGAGTGAGGTCAATAGAAGTCACGCACTGTTTTATGGGACATTCATACTTCCTCCAAAACTTGTAACAAACCCCGCAAGCCAGGCACGGGTATTAGAAACTGCCTTTCTCTGATACGTAATACGTTATTATCTCTATATAATAGGGGTGTACAGTATTCAAATTTCTGGAATCCGGCCGGATTTGGCCCGATTTATGAAGTGAAATCCGGCCGGAGGTGGAGCCGGGGACGGATTTGTAAAAAATGGCCGGATTCCGGATTTGCCGGAGCTGGTGCTATTATATATATATTTTTTTTTATGGCTCTACCGGTCAGCCGGATTTATAAAGTGAAATTCTGCCGGAGCCGGATTTGTAAAAATGGCCGAATTCTGGATTTGCCGGAGCCGGAGCTGAAATTCGATACACCCCTAATATATAGCGCCATGACTAATATCACGGCCCACTCATGTCGGATATAATATATCACCACACAAAAAAATTAATAACAACTTTTTGTCCTATAACTTAATTGACGAAGAATCCGATTTCTAAATGAATGGTTAAGGGGGGACAAGTTTAATTCTGCTGTGTGAATTAGAGGGTTCATTTCACACATCACAGTGTGTGTACATATTACAATAAATCTTTGGCATGGTAACTTATTTAACGTATTTGAAGTTAATGTTTACTGCCTTATCTTATCTTATCTTATCTATCTTATCTTATCTTATCTTATCGTATCTGTTACAGACGCTCCTTCTATAAAGAATATTATTACTCCCTACACTCATCTATGGTGTGTGTCTAGTCCTGCATTCTTATTAAAGTTTTAAATGTTGATAAAGTGTTGGTTTCCCTGGTTTCTCCAGGCAACCCATGCCACGCCCGAATTCCGGACGGGGCAAAACGAGAATTTGTATGTGTTTGTTCCTGCATACGGAATAAGGAAGGTGTTTTTATCCTTATGTCTATCCGAGGGTTGTATTTAGTTATATTTGTGTTGTATTTCTAAATTAGAATTACTTGGTTTATGTTGAGATTCACGTGAACAGTTGACTCGCTATGTGCAATGGCATGGTAACGTGTTTAACGTATATTTGAAGTGCAATGAAGCTCTTAGTCTCGTTTGACTTGGTCGACTCTGATTTTGAGTGTATAAAACTAGACCAAGAGTATAATGCGTTAATGAATAAATGTTCATGTGTATCTCCTAATAAACTTGTTACAAACAACAAAGTCGAATGACTTCCGTTCACCAATACTCGACACAGCGGATATTGTTTGAAATCAACAAAACTTCAAATTGAAAAAAAAATGGCGCCTGAAAACCTAAATCATCTCAACAAATTCTTTTAACTTAATTTATTTATTTATTTTTCAATTCGTTTGAAGCCTTTCTACTTTCAAGCACTTATGAACTATCGAATTAATTATTAAAACACAAAGCCCCTTTTAAGGGTACATGTTTAAAAAAATGGACAAAGTCCACAAACCTTGTGGAAAAAAAAATTCAGCAAAGAAACGTTTGTTTGAAGGTTTTTTTCTTTAGCAGATTGACAGTTGCTTCCAACACGAGTTTTGGTTCTTAGCACGGGATGACGGCCCCTGAACCTAAAAAAAACCCAACATCTATGTTCCACCCTCCCCTACCCCATGTATAGTAGAAGATGAAAGAACGCCACAACACGTGCTTGTTTCCTATTTCCAACATCTCTCAAACCACACGGGGATCACAGGACGAGGAAGGAGCGAGGGGGGAGGGAGGGAGCGCTACGTGAGGGCGACAAACCGCAGCGGAGATTGGAAGTGAAAGGAGGGGAGCGACAGGGCGCACCGTTCTGACGTATCCACGAGTTAACCAAAACATAAAACCTTTACATCACAGCTTGACAGGGACGATCACTCACTTGGGATGGGAGAAGAGGGAATGGCGTGCAAAGAGCAATTTTCCCTGGCCTCATTTTGAGAAAACAGATGGGTACGATACAGGGGCGTGAGCGCTCACTCTGTTACCGGTAGGGTTGCTATTCAAGTAGAGTTTGTGAAAGATTATTTTTTTTTAAAGCATCGTAGCGTAGCAACCAATTTATTAACACTTCGACGGCAACAACAACAAAAATTAAATCCACTCTATAGTCTACAGTACTCTGCACAAAATACAGAAAACGTTTCCTTCTTTATTTCTCCCCACAAGCCGAGGTCTATTCTTAGCGGTGTATCCTATCCACCTATGGGTCATGTGCTCTCCGATGTACCCAACAGAAAACCAGATTCTAAGAAGCTTCATTAAAGAAGTTAGCATACAGAGCTGGAATAATAATAATAAAAAGTAATAAGTGTGTTTGGAAAATAGAAATTAGTCGCGTATTTTCTACCGTGTTGTACATATAGGACCTCAGTGTGGCCAACAATGATGTGAATAGTGAGGCTATCTGAACGGCATTAGGCTGGTGGGTATTGATGTGGTGGATTTAGAGGGTACAGCCATCGTGTGTAGGGTATTCTCATTCTGTGTGGGTACTGCCACCCTGTGTGGGTACTGCCACCCTGTGTGGGCACTGCCACCCTGTGTGGGCACTGCCAACCTGTGTGGGCACTGCCACCCTGTGTGGGCACTGCCAACCTGTGTGGGTACTGCCACCCTGTGTGGGCACTGCCACCCTGTGTGGGTACTGCCACCCTGTGTGGGCACTGCCACCCTGTGTGGGCACTGCCAACCTGTGTGGGCACTGCCACCCTGTGTGGGTACTGCCACCCTGTGTGGGCACTTACAATTAACCTAAACCGAAAAGTTCGCCCTATAATGACATGGGCTGGCAGGCCAGTTGGGCTCTACACCGTATGATATCCCTGCATTTTAGGGACGTCATTTTTTACCAGCTCCCTGTCAGTTTTTTTAGTGTTGCCGTTCAGCGGTACTGTCTCCTTTTGAGAAATCCCGGAAACTCTAAAGTCCTCAGGTCACTTTGAAACGTCATTGTGCTATCTTAATGGGGTCCTATCTTAATGGGGTCCTATCTTAATGGGGTCCTATCTTAATGGGGTCCTATATGTAGATTCTGATCTTCATTGCATCCTGACATTCCGGTATGGTCTCCGTGGAGGGGTGGGGGTGGGGGATAGCATCTATTTTTATATTCAAGTTTGCGAAGTTTTCAAAGAAATCTTTACATCACAGCACATAACATTGGATAATTTTTAAAGGCATGCCATGCATTGAAAGATCGCACTGTCTAAAACTATCCGAGAACCGCTGGCGTATGATTTTGACATTTAACACATGCACAAATAATCCCCAGCTTGTGGCAAACCGATTTAAACCAAGCAAATAGCTGCAGTTGAGATCTCTAGCACTAGGAGTAGAGGGGGGGGGGAAATAAGAGGGGGGGAAAATATTGTATAGAATTTCTTGTTAAAATCGACAAAGTAGGATTCATAGGATCCATAACAGGGGTTCCACATTAACGTCCCTGATGCCCTATTTGTTTGAAATAATTTTAAATGCCTTGATCTAAAAAGAAAAACAAAGAAAGAAACAAATTAACTTGAAAACGTGTTATGTCTGTCTGTCAGGGGCGGATTAAGACTGCACGGGGCCCTTGGCTGAATTCATTTTGGGGCTCTATCCAGCCAGCGTCCCATTAAATAAAATTATTGCTAGCAGCTAATATAAGACTTAAACGTGTAAATAAATAGTCAATGGGTTCCTTGCTCATGCTTTCTTGGTACTATTGGATCGGCCTTCCCAGCCAAAAAGATTATTAATTAATTATTCATGAAAAAACCGAACCGAAGAAATAACTGCCGGTATCCTCAAATTGAGTGGGAAAAAAACAAATTTAAAAAAAAAGATTCCACCACAGGGAATAGATCCCTTCATTGCTTGCACCACAAGCCTACACACTTCCATACGACCAGGAGAGCTTGACGGAAAATGTAAATTTAAAAAGTATAAACAATATTCTTTCATATTTTCTCTTATTGAGCCTATCAAGTCAAGTTTTTCGATTACGAAGACTATCGGGTCCGAATAACGATCAGATTAATAGATACGATTTTATTAATCTATTTAATCTATGATATTTTCAGGGATTCATGCAAACATTTGTGCACCTTTATTATAAAATATACTAAGTTTATAGGGCCCCTAAATCATACAGCTCTAATGTTCAACAAATAAAAATGCATACACCCCTGATGTTCAGCCAGCAATAGTTCATACCGCTCTGAGTTTCAGCCAGCAATAGTTCATACCGCTCTGATGTTCAGCCAGCAATAGTTCATACCGCTCTGGTGTTCAGCCAGCAATAGTTCATACCGCTCTGGTGTTCAGCCAGCAATAGTTCATACCGCTCTGGTGTTCAGCCAGCAATAGTTCATACCGCTCTGGTGTTCAGCCAGCAATAGTTCATACCGCTCTGGTGTTCAGCCAGCAATAGTTCATACAGCTCTGATGTTCAACCAGCAACAGTTCATATAGCTCTGATGTTCAACCAGCAACAGTTCATACATCTCTGATGGACCTATAAGATGCTTCACCGCCGCCATTTCAAGGCGCCATTACTTCGCCACCCGTCTCACCGAGTAGGACAAGAGGTAATTTTGTTTCTAAATTGGTCCTTTTAACATGAAGGTAATGTAAGCATATGTATGTTTCTAGACGAACATGTACAGTAGTATAATAAAAATAAAATTAAAAAAGTCAGTGATTGCTTACGTGTTTATTTCTTATCATCAAAGAACCTCTTGTGTAGGTGTTAGGGAATTTTACTCATATCGACCCCGCTTTTCATTTGTAATAATTTATACGGCCTTGACACCTGTTAACACCTGGGAGGCTAATCCCTTACTATGTCAGTTTACATAAAGTTATATATAAAATACCTTTCCGTTCTGCGTCCACCTCTAATCCCCCCACTCACACTCCCCCCACTCACACTCCCCCCACTCACACTCCTCCTCCGCATAAAGGCGTAAGCCCAGATAATGTGGTCTGTGGCCTCTGCAGTTTCGACTCAACATCAGTGCAATAAAACTACTCGTTCACGATCTCCCGCAAGACTTCGAGGATTGACTGCAAGGAACTCCGGGAATTGGTGAACGCGTGATTTCATTTCTCGTCCTGGTGC
The DNA here is from genome assembly GCA_944989445.1 of Ampullaceana balthica. Classification (NCBI taxonomy): domain Eukaryota; kingdom Metazoa; phylum Mollusca; class Gastropoda; family Lymnaeidae; genus Ampullaceana; species Ampullaceana balthica. The sequence goes on along the minus strand of CALYLW010000137.1, from coordinate 888,188 downwards.
TTCCAGCATGCCGCGGCATCAACTATTCAGTTTGTTTTTTTTTAAATTTAAATGTCAACAATGAGGTCAACCCCGTGTTTTATATATGTAGTTTAAGAACCCTTCGACAAACACATCACCTCTTTCGGGGCAGCGAATAGACTCGTGTATAAATATGATGGAATCGCTGACATCTGAGGAGAAAGAAAAACTAAGTAAAAAAAAAGAGTAAGGATGTTCTGAACATAGACGAGACCAGCACGAGGGTGCTAATAAGTACAAACCTCTCTCGGATTTGGTGCCACGAGAGAAGTCGCGCCACTGACTTGAAACGAGGCTCCAATAAACAGGAATATACAATGTCGAGCCACCCCCCCTCTCCCGCTGCTCGCTTATTTCTCCAGGAGTATACGTTATGTCATAACACGGATTTCAAAGGCGATTCTGTGTTATGTAGCGAGTGAGGGTGTCAAAGGATTGCAGAGGGTTGAGTTCAGCTCCCGCCTTTTGAACATGTTTTGCCGTCTGCACCGGGTGGCATATTTAGACAGATGAATGGTGTTCAGATGGTGTTTAAGATTTGGGGAGTAGGGTGGGGGGGTCTAGATTGGTTGGGTGATGGGAGGTGTTGGGAAATGGGATCGGGGAAGTTGGGGTTATAGTTGGGGTTATAGTTGGGGTTACAGTTGGGGTTACAGTTGGGGTTTCAGTTGGGGTTACAGTTGGGGTTACAGTTGGGGTTACAGTTGGGGTTACAGTTGGGGTTACAGTTGGGGTTACAGTTGGGGTTACAGTTGGGGTTGCAGTTGGGGTTACAGTTGGGGTTACAGTTGGGGTTACAGTTGGGGTTACAGTTGGGGTTACAGTTGGGGTTATAGTTGGGGTTATAGTTGGGGTTATAGTTGGGGTTATAGGATCACTGGCGATAAAGTAGGAGTCGGGAGGGAGGTAGAGAGAGAATAAAGGCGGTAAAGGGAATGAGGGTTAGCCTGCTAAAAACCTGTTATGGGATAGATGGAGAATATTGTCGTCTGGGTGTGAGGTTATCGTTGGGGGGGGGAACGGGGACGGATTAGTCGTGGAAAAGTGAGGGGGGGGTGCGGGACGTGAGGAGGTGGCTAGGAGTGTCAAAGCGATGATTGGAAAATAATATCATTCAAAGAACTTGCCTTGGTTTTGAATCAATTCTCAATAGTCAATAATATAGATCAACGGTTGGTCGGTTGTGGGAATAGTTTGAACGAACCTTGTTCGGACGAGAAGACAATATGTTGTGTTGTTCTAACATAAAGTTATTTACTTACAGTCTGGGATCAAATGCTAGCTCTTCAGTTTACGTCTTGTGAATAATGTTTTTTGGTTTTTTTTAAATTATAAAGTATGAAGTTTTGTACTTTCAGGATTTAAGAAAAAAAAACGTTTTCTGCATATGCTCTCTGTTATTTCTTTATTTACTTGAGATAATATTACGGTCACTAGGCTGCATAATGGTACGTTAACTATGTTGGGTAAATACGTACTGCCAATTGTTGGTTAAAGAAACAATTGTTGCATCGGTCTCTACAGATTTTTTACAGCATGGGTAAATGAGACCGATAATCTTGCACGGCACAGAATCTTGCATCGGGTTACAGAATCTTGCATCATACACCGTATTCTTCTATCAGAGCACTTACTCTTGGATTATAGCACTTACTCTTGGATTATAGCACAACTCTTGGATTATAGCACTTAATCTTAGATTATAACACTTACTCATGGATTATAGCACAACTATTGGATTATAGCACTTAATCTTGGATTATAGCACTTACTCTTGGATTATAGCACTTACTCTTGGATTATAGCACTTAATCTTGAATTATAGCACTTAATCTTGGATTATAGCACTCACTCTTGGATTATAGTTTGTAGCACTACTCTTGGATTATAGCACTTTATCTTGGCATAGAGTATCAGAGCGCTTAAGTTGCTGTGAATGTTGCGTCCGTCTTGACGTTACAGAAGACAGTGAATTACTCGGGTCGCTAAAGAAAAATGTTTTAGAATCTTGTAATATACAAATGTCTTAAAATCTTGTATTACGACAAATTTCTTAGAATCAGTACCTTTATGGTTACACTTTAAAAAAATATTTTAAAAAAATACTTGCTTAATTCCGATGATCACCTAGCTCTGCATCTCATTCTCTCGCCAATCAGACATCTTACTCCCTCGTCAACCTGACATTTTAACCCCTGTCAACCTGACATTTCAACCCCTGTCAACCTGACATTTAAACCCCCTTCAACCTGACATTTCAACCCCCTTCAACCTGACATTTTAACCCCTGTCAACCTGACATTTTAACCCCTTCAACCTGACATTTTAACCCCTGTCAACCTGACATTTTAACCCCGTCAACCTGACATTTAACCCCCTGTCAACCTGACATTTAACCCCTGTCAACCTGACATTTTAACCCCTGTCAACCTGACATTTTAACCCCTGTCAACCTGACATTTTAACCCCCTGTCAACCTGACATTTTAACCCCCTGTCAACCTGACATTTCAACCCCTTCAACCTGACATTTCAACCCCTTTTACCTGACATTTTAACCCCTGTCAACCTGACATTTTAACCCCTGTCAACCTGACATTTAACCCCTGTCAACCTGACATTTTAACCCCTGTCAACCTGACATTTTAACCCCCTGTCAACCTGACATTTTAACCCCTGTTAACCTGACATTTCAACCCCCTTCAACCTGACATTTCAACCCCCTTCAACCTGACATTTTAACCCCTTGTCAACTATATCTTATCCCCTTGTCAACATGACATCTTATTCCCTTGTCAACCTGACATTGTAACCCCCTTCAACCTGACATTTTTACCCCTAGTCAACCTGACATCTTATCCCCTTGTCAACCTGACATCTTATTCCCTATTTGACCTGATATCTTTCTATCATGTCATTATGGCATTCAATTCTTAAGTCATAACGAAATGTAACCCAGTTATTTTAACATCTTGCTCTCAAATCATTTCGGCGCCTCGTAGTAGGACACCAGGCAAAATTGCTGTTACGATTCTCAAATTTTTTTTTAATGATACCTTTGATCTAAAATTTATTGAACACTTGTCTTTAAAAGAACATGAGTTGCCTTCCAAAAAGACGGTCATATTATTCGAATTCGTCGCATACAAATTAAATAAAGCTTAAAACAATGCTAGGTACTGCATTTACTTAGATATACCCTGGGGCATAGCGACACGGCGTGTGAGAACCTCAGAAAAGCTTAGAAAAGGTCACGAGTTCATTTGCAAGAAGACGCGCATGTTTTATTTCATCCTGAAACGACTAAACTTCACAAGGAATCCACATCTCCGGCGCTGTAGTGATGTTGCCTCTGACTCGCCCTGACAAGTTGCCTAATGCCTAATGGGCAAGGGGAGAGGGATACCTTCGCTCTCCCGGGTAGCCCGGCTTGTCAAAGTCAGTACCACCGTTCTCGTGACGTCATCTCGAGCACTCTGAAACCGCCATCAACGTCCCGACCGCGCATGCGTCACATTTGTTTGTCTTCGTGTCGGCCTGATGGCTTCCGGGTGGGATAAAACTCTTGCTTTTATTTCCGCTTTTCCAGAGACCAGACCCGAGGGCTTAAATGCGAAAGGGAAGAGTGCGGAGGGGGGGGGGCTCACATGAAATGGATTTTAAAGAGGAAGTAATTCTAGTTCGAGCATGTCAGCTGATGGGGGAACGTTTTAACGGCATCCGATCATGCGAAATCCTGTCACGGTGTATTTCACTCCCTTTAATTAACGACCCAACTACTCAACGTCCCATCCACTGTTGTCATGGACGTGAAGTTTAGAAGGAAGGTTCCAAACCTTGGCGAGGAGGTTGTTGGGTGAACATTGCTGACTTTGAGATGAAGGTGCGAAACAAAACACAAAATACAAACAACAAAAGCACACACACACACACAAAACAACAACAGAAGAACACCTGGACTAAGCTGTAGCTTTGTGCTTATAATCCTAGAACTTGCTTTTGCTAAACTCTTGTTACTTTACCAACACTTGAAGATGATTTTAAAAATAAAAGAAATGTTAAGTTCAAGATATTGCAACTACAGTGCTTCCAAAACTCTGCCCAGCAGAATGGGTTTCACTTTTAAAAAAAATAAAAAAAAATAAAATAAATAAGTAGTTAGTTTGTGTTTGGCAGAGAGCGGTACACATCGGTGCTCGAATTATTTGTAGAAATACTGATTACTGCAACAACGCTGATTTCAATTTTATGCTTATTTATTATTTTTTTAAAGTAAAGAAGAATCGAAAAGTGACAGAACAATAGCCCAACATAAAAGTTGTTGTAAACGAGATTTTATGCTCATAATTTTCTATCTGTAACGAGAGTTGTGACGTAAAATCTTTGGTGATAGATACACTCATTTTTTTTTCTTGTTCTTTTTAACAAATGGGTTTTGTAAAAGGAAATAAGCGAAGAACTGATGTCCTTGAAAGCTATACTATTCTCAATAACGCGTTGTCAAGCCGGGAATTTCCGATTAAAGTCCTTGTTTCAGGGTGCGTTTTTTTTCTTTCAACCTTTTACTTCTCTCTTTCACTTCTGTCCTTGTAGAACGATCTCACTTGCTCGATGGTTTAACAGCCCCGTCCACTTCAGACCTCTCGCTGATCCCCAACCTATCCCCCCCCGGGGATCTCGGTGGTGCTTAAACTCAGTTTAAATACAGGGGCGGAGACGAATGGGGCTTAAGATGTGCGACGTTCTACTGTGAAAATCATCGGACACGGGAAACGCGGGAGTAGCCAAATTAGAATTTAATGGCGTACCACTGTTTACCTTTCACTGGCCCGACGCCGATGTGACAATGGGACGGTGAGCGGGGGGGGGGACTTAACATTGTTCTTGTTATCTTTCCTTTTTAGAGTTGAGAAACCACTGCCACTGACCGCGTGCTGCTGCTGTGAATGGCCTCACTGTGAGCAGTTCAAAGCGAATCACAACGACAGCTCCAAGTAGCAATCAGCCACAGGTTGTTGATAAACGGTCTCGCGTTGAGCAGCTCAAAGGCTGCCAGGCAGAACTGTGCAAATTACAGTAGTTCATGGTGAGTGAGGGCGACAAGTGCCAGGACATTGCACAAAATAATCCAAGTTAGGTCATTGACATTTTGGAGTCGTGTGTGTCACTCCCATCTCAAGCAGAGGGTGGTTGTTTTAACAGAAATTTAATACGTGAATTTAAAAAACACAAATACGCAACAAGCAGGCCTGTATGACTGTATGCCACCTAACAGGAACACGAAGAAGAAAATAAGTCAGTCTAAAAAAAACAAGAACCATTATTAATGCTCTATACGAAAGATTTTAGCATATATATACACACACCAAAGTTCATAGAAGATAATGGATGATGCACATTTTCGAATTTATTTTGACCATTATAAATTAGATGATAATCTTGAAGCACATTTCTATTAAATTTCTAGAAGGCTTCGTCTTGACAAGGGTACACATATCATTTCTGTACCAAAAAGAGCGCTATAATTAAAAATAACTCATCGCAATAAAACATAATATATAACTGGCATATAACAAAGTCGATTGGTAAAAAAAAAGGACAATATTGAATTTGTTTTTTTTTAAAATATTTTTTAAAATTTTGTTTTTTAAATACGGCTTTTAGTCAGACAAAAATTAAGAAAGGGCAAGAAATATAGAATAGATGTCCCCATTGACCATGGCTGTAAACATTCATCAAATTTCGATATCCGCCATGTTGAAAGCTTAACTTTAAGATTATGCTCGATGTTCCTCTTATGTGCGTCGGTCTGTGTGCTAAGTGAAAAAACTCGTGTTTAAAGTTGCACAGCATCCATTTTTTGTGCAATATTTTAATAAAATAAATTTTAAAAAATTTGCTACGCGGTTATTCTAAACTGCTGCACGATGTCAGTCAGATAACTGAGCGGGCGCTCAGCATGAAGGGAACAATGATTATGATTCTAAGTTATAAATTACAAGTGTATCACCCGTCAAAAATGACGGAAGTTTTCAAAATAAATACACATCAGACTAAAAAAAAACAACCCGTAAAAAAACCAAGTTTTTGACTATAAATCCTTTATGTACGAGAAGTAACTAAAAGAATGTTCATTATAATACGCAGCGCCAGACCATCCAGAAATACAAAATTGCAGTTGTGTCGTAAAACGTGTTTAATATAATGCGCACCGATCAGGAATATGTTTATAAAAAGAGCTGTCAATAAAATACGCACCTTATTGCGCGACAGAAAGGTTGTTCAATATAATACGCACCGCGACGCTCTATCTCAAAAAATAGCATGATACATAGGAATAAATAAAATAATCTAAAAAATCAATAATTTAATTACGGTACAATCGATCGATCTGAAATTTTGATACGTTGTTTTTATCATCGGTACGAAACTGCCTGCAAAATTTCAGCTCGCTATCTTGCGAGCAAGTGGGTTAAAAATCGATCAAAAGTTTTGGCGACAAGCAAGCAAGCAAGGTCCGCCGCAGACACCACGAGTTAATATAAAGGATTTAAAAAATAACGTAATACAGAACTTTCATTTATTTTATTTATTTTTATTTGATTCATAATTTATTATCATATTGAACAATTTTATGCGGAACGTTCCAAAAGTGTTATTTTTGGTGCAGTAATTTGGTGCGCTGCTTTCTGAAATTAGTAGCACTATAAAACAAAATCGATCGCAGCGCCACCTAAAAGCATTACATGACATTACAATACAACCATACAGACAACGGGAATTATGTAAATTGATTATAGCCCCAAACTCGTACTGACCTTGAGCAACAACCTCAAACATGCCTACCTATTGTCTTCACATACGTGACCAAGGGGATGGTGCGGACCGGGTCTCCCTAATTATTTCCTAGCCTGCGGCTGGACTTCACACCATCGGGGTTGAAGGCCACTTTGCTTATGATTGTAACCATTAAATCCGCCTCTGCCGTTATCAGATCGGGGCCGTAACGTGGAGTACAATGGTACGCCCCGCTCCCCCTCGGGGTGCCGAGGGATATCGGCAACATCTTGATCACCCTTCTCGTCGTTCGACCTTGTTCCTTCCCCCCCCCACACACACATGACAGAGGTTGTCAAAGATCATCACGTGATCCGCTGGCGGTTAGGTTTTAATGACGACCCCCCGGGTGAGAGGGACTCGAGGGGTTGTGGGGGTCAGAGCGGATGAAATGGACCCTCTCGTTTAATCTCAGCCAGGCTTTGAAATTCGACACATTTGTCTTTCGCCGTTCAGAGAGCAATAATTTGAATATTAATGAAGTAAGTGACAGGCCGTGAGATGGTATCAGGGGGGGGGGTAGAGAGCGATATCTCAGTTAACGTGTGTGTGTGTGGTTGGGAGACCAGGGAAGTGATACTTTGACTACCTTCCAGTCCTTTCCAAGGACGGGGGAGGGGGAGGATGGTATGACCACCATTTGAGCAAATTTCCGAACTTCCGGTGCTAAGTCGTTAAGTCGAACAACTAACGTGTTGCGAATCAACGATACAATGGACAAATATTAACGATTATATCCCTAAGTATTTCTGTTAAAGTCTGTAAATGAGTATGAATTTTTCCGCTCTTTACAGTGGGACGAAAATGATAAATGACATGTCATCATATCATAAAATGATTAAGTGGGGTGGGACTGCCAATAGGCACGGCAGAAAATTTTATTGAAAGCCTTTTAAAAAAATACGCAACATATTATACCCGGATTATACAACTTGGTAGGAACCTGAGGAATTTAGTTTTGCTCACGGGCCGCTGCCCCACTTCCTGCAGCACCGATGCTGTGTAAGGTATACAGTCACCATACATGAATCTGGGACTCGTAGGATACGGCTGGATATCATGTATTGCTGTTTGATGTCTTCAGTCTTTTGAGTTTAATGTCTGTAGATTTTAGTATTAACCCGACGGACTGAGTTGATTCGCCTTGATGTATATAATATACTCGTGAGGCACAGTTGTGAGAGCACGAGTCCTCTAATCTGGTGTACCTCCCTTTTTCGGGGCTTTTGTTCCGCCTAAAACTCAAACAGAGGCAGAGGAAGACAGAGCACAACATACGGGGAGAGCCTACATGTATCTTATCTTATCTTATTTATACAGACGCTCCTTCTTTGCAGAAGATAATTGCGTCCACAGAACATGACATTTGATCTGTTGGCAAGTGATGCAGCGTTCACAGGCCACGGCTATGAGGGTTCCACGCATTACCCAGCCGCCTAACTAGTGTTAGGTACCCATTCGGAGCTGGGTGACTCAGGGACGCCCTAAGCCCCGGGAACAAATCCCCGCCTTCACATGGATTCGAACCCGTGACCAACGGTACGCCAGTCGAGCGCGCTGCCACTCGACCTACGCGGGAAACAAGCTAGAGTGTAAGCAATGACGGCATCCTGGAAACAGCTGACAACCGAGAGGAATGGAGAGTCATGATCGACGATGTCTGCATGGTCAACACCTGGCACTTGATGATGATGATGATGATCAATATGAAAACGCAAATCATTCTAGCGCAATATTATGCTATACTCTACAACTACAAATAAAATTTTATTAAAATATTGAAAGAAAAATAAATGCAGAAATAAACGATTGGAATGGCATCTTTTCAGTTTATTTAGTGATTTTCGAGTTTGGCTGTGTGAGTGCGTGTATATTGTATGTGCGTGAGGGTATGGTGTTTGTGTTGTGTGAGTGGCTGTTTGGGGGAGGGGGGGGAAGGGGACTTACAAAGATTTGGCAGACGATCATATCAAAGACGAACTAATGAAGGCTGGGAGATTTCCACGTGTCAAGTTGCTAGCAGAAGACTTCAGGCCTGGGCTAATTGTTGTGGAACTAAATCGTGTCTAGACAGACAGGTAAGTCAAATATAACGCCGTGTCACGCAGCTGAGTCCCACATACACCACCGCCGAGAGGTGCCGTGTGAGGAGATCCGGAGGAACCGGTCTGGGATCAATTACATGTGCCACAAATCAGGACTTGGCAGCATTTCCTGCGTGTAGTCTGTGTGAGGTGGTCACGCAGCGCAAGGATACACAATGCATGGCTTTTAAATTACAATAATCTTTATCTACATTGACAATGTTGATAAAGTTTATCTATATACATTCAACATCCTACGCTTATATTTAAACATTCATCTTTAAATTCATTCATCTTCAAGCATGGATCCATTTACTTGTAAATTTATTACCCTTAATTTCTACACTTACTTTTTCGCTATATAGGATGACTCTTACACATCTGATAGTCTTAATAGTGATTCTAATGTGAGTTGTGTTTTAAAACACCTCAAAAAAATATTTTAAAAGCACGGGATTGTAGCATGTTCATTATTTGAGTAAGAGCATAATTCACAAGAAATAAATGATCAATTATTTCGACAGAAACAATGACTTCTTTTAGCGGGATTGAAATCATGCATGAATGACATGTTGCGGTAGGACTAAGGTCATTTACGAATGACTTGTTTCAGCAGGATAAAAGTCATTTATGAATGTCTTGTAGCGTGATGGCAGGGATGAAAGAATTACTTGTTTCAGCGGGGATGGCTATTATGTAGGAATAGTGGAATTGCAGTCATGTGTGAATGACTTGTTTTAGTAGGATTGCAGTCATGTGTGAATGACTTGTTTTAGTAGGATTGCAGTCATGTGTGAATGACTTGTTTTAGTAGGATTGCAGTCATGTGTGAATGACTTGTTTTAGTAGGATTGCAGTCATGTGTGAATGACTTGTTTAGTAGGATTGCAGTCATGTGTGAATGACTTGTTTTAGTAGGATTGCAGTCGTGTGTGAATGACTTATTTTAGTAGGATTGCAGTCGTGTGTGAATGACTTGTTTTAGTAGGATTGCAGTCATGTGTGAATGACTTGTTTTAGTAGGATTGCAGTCATATGTGAATGAGTTGTTTTAGTAGGATTGCAGTCATGTGTGAATGACTTGTTTTAGTAGGATTGCAGTCGTGTGTGAATAACTTGTTTTAGTAGGATTGCAGTCGTGTGTGAATGACTTGTTTTAGTAGGATTGCAGTCGTGTGTGAATGACTTGTTTTAGTAGGATTGCAGTCGTGTGTGAATGACTTGTTTTATCTGGATTTCATAAACAGTCGCCATCCTCCGTTCATCTGCCTGTCTCTCCACCCGTGACCTTTAACCCACCCGCCCCTCCCGGGGAGTGAGTTCCCGCTGCGAGGGCTTACGCGTGTTTTGACAGCTGCTGGCGGGTCCACATTGTCATCGAATCTATCTAAGCGTTGTGTGGGGTACGCCGCTGGTTGAAGAGATGGAGCAGTTGAGTGCGAGCCCGCGGGGGGGAGTTTGTGGTTGTATTTAAACGTAAGCCGAGACCAACATGTGGTCCTGGAGGGGCAGGGTCGTATCCTTGTCTGTGGTCCTGTTAGGGCGGGTCGTATCCTAGTCTGTGGTCCTGTTAGGGCGGGTCGTATCCTAGTCTGTGGTCCTGTTAGGGCGGGTCGTATACTAGTCTGTGGTCCTGTTAGGGTGGGTCGTATCCTAGTCTGTGGTCCTGTTAGGGCGGGTCGTATCCTAGTCTGTGGTCCTGTTGGGGCGGGTCGTATACTAGTCTGTGGTCCTGTTAGGGTGGGTCGTATCCTAGTCTGTGGTCCTGTTAGGGCGGGTCGTATCCTAGTCTGTGGTCCTGTTAGGGCGGGTCGTAGCCTAGTCTGTGGTCATGTTGGGGCGGGTCGTATCCTAGTCTGTGGTCCTGTTAGGGCGGGTCGTATCCTAGTCTGTGGTCCTGTTGGGGCGGGTCGTATCCTAGTCTATGGTCCTGTTAGGGCGGGTCGTATCCTAGTCTGTGGTCCTCATGGGGTGGGTCGTATCCTAGTCTGTGGTCCTGATGGGGCGGGTCGTATCCTAGTCTGTGGTCCCGATGGGGTGGGTCGTATCCTAGTATGTGGTCCTGTTGGGGCGGGTCGTATCCTAGTCTGTGGTCCTGTTAGGGCGGGTCGTATCCTAGTCTGTGGTCCTGTTAGGGCGGGTCGTATCCTAGTCTGTGGTCCCGATGGGGCGGGTCGTATCCTAGTCTGTGGTCCTGATTTTCGGGTCGTATCCTAGTCTGTGGTCCTGTTAGGGCGGGTCGTATCCTAGTCTGTGGTCCTCATGGGGTGGGTTGTATCCTAGTCTGTGGTCCTGATGGGGCGGGTCGTATCCTAGTCTGGAAGGAAAGATCTCCTGAACATTACCCCCCCCTTTTTTTTTCCACTTAAATTTTTTAAATTTTTTTTAAAGCCACTTCTCTCACATTCCCCTTTCAAGCCTTTTTTGTTGTGTCGAAAAAGTGGGGAAAATACTGTTAGTTTTGAGGCATGCTGTTTTCAAAAAAGGGTGTCACACATTTAGTAGCGAAGACTATCTGAATGATGAACAACTACATTTCTTTCCTTCTACACTTGATTCTCGGCTGTCAAACCTAAATCTAAATCATACCTTAGGGGTTAAAGATTGAGCAAATCTGAAAGGAACTATGAGTTTTCCCCCTAACACGTGTACACTGGAAGTCGGCACCCGAATGAATCGTTTGAGAAGCCCTGAATGATGGCTGAGCCGTGCTTTGCTCCTACACTTGTCTCCCGACAGCCAGGCCGCTGCTCGGGAACCAAGACCTAAGCGGAGCACGTTCCTAGCTGGCCCCCGAGAGGTTCCCTCTCCCTACCCGCGGGATCCGCGAATTGACTGACAGCCCGGGATCAGATTGTTTTCTCTAGCCCCTGACGTTTTCAAGAGGAAAGGATCCGGATTCCGTGTTCATCGAGCCTTTGCTGCGAGGGCACGTCGGATCTGAGGGCCTGTGGCGGTATTTAGTCAGCCATCGAGGGCCGAGACGAGGCATGTTTTTTCAAGTCCATTTCCCTGTCGTGTCTGTTGTGGTACATTGTTAGTCGGTCTGGCGGGCGGGATAGAAACCTTGTACGTTGTCAGCTGAGCCCCGGGAAGGCTGTTAATGAGGGACGGGGAAAGGGTGGCGAGTTTGGCAAGAAATATTTTGAAGATACCCTCCACCCCATGTTTTATTTTTAGAAAATACCACGAAGCAGTAAATGCAACTAGCACGTTAGGACATGGTGATTAGTTTGTACCTTACCCACTTCTATTTTATTACTGTTTTTATTTGTTGTCAGAAGAAATTCTCTTACGTTTTCGCTGTCTCCAAATGTGAGTGTTTTTTTTTGGAGAGTTTAAAATTGCGTCATGAAATCTGGCTATTTTTTTCTCGTGTACCCATAAAATTTAAATGACAGCAGCCGTCAAATGTCACCTACTGTTAGAGCCGTCAAATGTCACGTATTGTTATATCCGTCAAATGTCACCTATTGTTAGAGCCGTCAAATGTCACGTATTGTATTGTTATAGCCGTCAAATGTCACCTATTGTTAGAGCCGTCAAATGTCACGTATTGTTATATCCGTCAAATGTCACCTATTGTTAGAGCCGTCAAATGTCACGTATTGTTATAGCCGTCAAATGTCACCTATTGTTAGAGCCGTCAAATGTCACCTATTGTTAGAGCCGTCAAATGTCACGTATTGTTATAGCCGTCAAATGTCACCTATTGTTAGAGCCGTCAAATGTCACGTATTGTTATATCCGTCAAATGTCACCTATTGTTATATCCGTCAAATGTCACCTATTGTTATATCCGTCAAATGTCACCTATTGTTATATCTGTGTACGATGGGCTTTATCAGACAATGCATTTGTAAAAAAAAATAATAAGTTCAAAGTAATTTTCTAGGGGGAGAATAATGTCATTTTAAGGGAAGTACGCGAACGAATTTATTTACAAGTAACAATTATAAAATTTCTGCTCAATCCGTTTGAGTAAATCTCTGATCTTTCATACGAAGTGATTATTATTTAAATATATAATTAAATGTGAAATAATCTAATTTTTTAGAAACTCCACATTTTTTAAAATATTTATGACGTAATTTTAATTATAATTATTTTATTTTTTTATCATTATTTTAAACATTATGTTATGTTATTATACTATTACTATTAATCCGGAAGTTGCAATCGAACAACGTCATCTCAAGTAGAGCGCGTTCTTTCGTTGACTTGAGCGTTGTCTTGGCGTGTGTAACTTATTACAAGAGTGGAAAATAGACCCAACTATCGCTACAAGGTGACTCGGTTCAACCTGATGGAAGTGATACAGACTACAACGAACCACGGGACGACCATTGCGATTAAACTTCTTGGTGGAGTCTTGAGAACGCGGCTACGCCTAACAGGCATGCATAGCCTTGAACTCTTGATTTAATTGTGTGAATTTGTCTTGTTATTATTTCGGGATCACGATCTTCATCATGGATTCCTGTTTCGCTAAGGATTGCTCCAACAAATTAACCGTCTATGACGGTGATGCGTCCATTTCTGAACATTTATATGAAATTGTGTGTGTGTAACTATGTTTAGGAAGATTTAGAGTGCAATGTGTTTTGTGTAGTTGTTGAAATGTTTGTAAAGCGCTGCGAGACCCGCGGTAGGCTGGGGTACTGCGCTATATAAGTGAACAAATATTAATAATAATAATGTTCTGTTTCCTATACTTAACGGTCTTGTCACAGGGGGATATCACGTTTAAAAATAAATAAATTAAGTTAACTGTTACTGAAAACATGAGCATCCTTTTAAAAAAATAACAAACAAACATATTTTAATTGAGTTTATTGAGCAGGCTTCTGAAATCCTAAAAATAAAATAAAAATAACCCAAAAACGTAAATAGGAAAGGTTTTTTTTTGTTGTTCAAATGCTCCGAACAGCCACACACAATTTTAAGGGTGCAAGCTGACAGACGAAAGAGAGAGTTCTGACAGCCTTATGTGAGCATTGCTACATGGATACCAACAGCCTACGTCTGTCTGCAGCACCCTCCCAACACACACACACACACACACACACACACACACACACAGACGCTCTCTCCCTCCCTCTCTCTCTCTCTCTCACACACACACATACACGCGCGCTGCCCCCTCTCCCCACCCCCGTGAAAGGCGAGACAGAGAAGGGCTCAACCGGACAGATTTCAATCAGACAGGCATCGCCTCTGACAGCTATCACTCCAAACAGACAATCGCTCCCCTGACAGACAATTCAGAGGGTGCTAAGCGAAAGCACCGAATGCACCGGACAACAAAGTGATGCTCACATGTGATAGATCCTGGTCGGTCCGTGGTATCCCAGAGAGTGGGTTGTTAGATCTGGTGTTTACAAGCTTCCTTTCGGACCCCGGCCCTCAACACTCTCTCTAAGATTGACGTCATACTGGTTTACAGTATTATAGGTCTTCACATGACGTGTCTAACAAGTTTTCATACAAAGTCGAATATGTTTTTTTTTGTGTCTCGTGGTGGGAGGAAGTCGAAGGAGGGGATGTGTAGGGGGGTGGAGTTAAATGTCAAATGTCAGAATTTGAGAGATGACGTGTAAGTAGGTAGTGGCATGTGACTTTTGGTGTTGGTCACGGAGTGGTAGATGGTGATGTGACTTTTGGTGTTGGTCACTGAGTAGGAGGTTGTGATGTGACTTTTGGTGTTGGTTACGGAGTGGTAGGTGGTGATGTGACTTTTGATGTTTGTCACTTGGTCACGGAGTGCGAGATGGTGATGTGACTTTTGGTGTTGGTTATGGAGTGGGAGGTGGTGATGTGACTTTTGGTGTTGGTCACGGAGTTGGAAGGTGGTGATGTGACTTTTGGTGTTGGTCACGGAGTGGGAGGTGGTGATGTGACTTTTGGTGTTAGTCACGGAGTGGGAGGTGGTGATGTGACTTTTGGTGTTGGTCACGGAGTGGGAGGTGGTGATGTGACTTTTGGTGTTGGTCACTGAGTGGGAGGTGGTGATGTGACTTTTGGTGTTGGTCAAGGAGTGGTAGATGGTGATGTGACTTTTGGTGTTGGTCACGGAGTTGGAGATGGTGATGTGACTTTTGGTGTTGGTCACTGAGTGGGAGATGGTGATGTGACTTTTGGTGTTG
Source organism: Ampullaceana balthica (assembly GCA_944989445.1). Taxonomy (NCBI): domain Eukaryota; kingdom Metazoa; phylum Mollusca; class Gastropoda; family Lymnaeidae; genus Ampullaceana; species Ampullaceana balthica. Next base: position 873,101 of record CALYLW010000137.1, on the reverse strand, counting down.
GTCACGGAGTGGGGATTGTGATGTGACTTTTGGTGTTGGTTATGGATTGGGAGGTGGTGATGTGACTTTTGGTGTTGGTCACGGAGTTGGAAGGTGGTGATGTGACTTTTGGTGTTGGTCACGGAGTGGGAGGTGGTGATGTGACTTTTGGTGTTGGTCAAGGAGTGGTAGATGGTGATGTGACTTTTGGTGTTGGTCACGGAGTTGGAGATGGTGATGTGACTTTTGGTGTTGGTCACTGAGTGGGAGGTGGTGATGTTACTTTTGGTGTTGGTTATGGAGTGGGAGGTGGTGATGTGACTTTCGGTGTTGGTTATGGAGTGGGAGGTGGTGATGTGACTTTTGGTGTTGGTTATGGAGTGGGAGATGGTGATGTGACTTTTAATGTTGGTTATGGAGTGGGGATTGTGATGTGACTTTTGGTGTTGGTCACTGAGTGGGAGGTGGTGATGTAACTTTTGGTGTTGGTTATGGAGTGGGAGGTGGTGATGTGACTTTTGGTGTTGGTCACGGAGTGGGAGGTGGTGATGTGACTTTTGGTGTTGGTCACGGAGTGGGAGGTGGTGATGTGACTTTTGGTGTTGGTCACTGAGTGGGAGGTGGTGATGTGACTTTTGATGTTGGTTATGGAGTGGGAGGTGGTGATGTGACTTTTGGTGTTGGTTATGGATTGGGAGGTGGTGATGTGACTTTTGGTGTTGGTCACTGAGTGGGAGGTGGTTTATGTGACTTTTGATGTTGGTTATGGAGTGGGAGGTGGTGATGTGACTTTTGGTGTTGGTCACGGAGTGTCACACGATGGAATAAACATTTGTATTGGATTATGTGATACGCTTAGAAGAATTAATCAAATCTCTGAACTTTTTCAAACTTTTTTATTGGAAAAACTATTTTTAAAATATAATTTAAAAAATAAAAATAAAATAAAAAATTGCAGTATGTTGATGTGAAGATAGAGAGGTTGCAGATAAAAAATGTTTGGGGAGATGGGGATGGTGTGATCAAGTAAGATTAAATGGTGTGCACGTGCAGCAATCTCCCACGAGAGGGCGCACACCACACAATCACCACCCTTTTGTCGAGGCGCGTTCGAATGTGCCGAGGCCACCGCTAGTGATGCTCCGAGTCACGTGATTGAAAGGGAAAGGTGATCCCGGTTTGAACCCATCACCAGCAGCCATCTTGTCTCAGCTTTCCGAGCTGATGTCTTCATCAGATGTTTTTAACTGTCGGAAAATGAGCTGCGATGGTTTTTGCGTCTGTGGCGACCCCCCTCACGATATTACAACCCTCTCGCCGTCTCCCCCCTCCCCGGCCCCTTGTTTGATCTTAGTATCTCCGTGTTCCATCGCTTATTTCCTCAACATTTACCTCCTGTCTTATCTCAGCATATCTTCATTACAAAACTATTTCTCAAAAAATGTAAGTCGTAAATTCTTTTTTTCCAGCTGGGCTCACTGGATGTCCTGCTTGGAAGTAGACGAACACAAAAACACCGAATCTGTCTCATTGAAAATGTGTGGGGCATGAGAAATGACATAATTTTAATATGGGTTACGGGGGGGTTAGAGTTAGTGAAATGGTTTAGGTTAAGGTAAAGGCTAGGGTTGATGTTAGGACTAGCTAGATTTAGGTCAGGTTTAGGGTGCTGTCTTAGGCTTTGTCTTGGGTTATGGTAAAGGTTAGGGTTGATGTTAGGACTAGCTAGATTTAGGTCAGGTTTAGGGTCCTGTCTTAGGCTTTGTCTTGGGTTATGGTAAAGGTTAATCGGGCTCTTGAGAAATCCGGATCCACACCAGATATGTGCACGTTTATAATTTATAATATACGCTGTTTAGGACGCCATGTGATACTTTTAATACCTGCCTCCCTAAATGATCACTTATGGAAGGCCATCTTCACATAGATTTAAAAGTAAGCGTTGCGACGTTTTGTTTTCTTGTATTGCAAACAAAATAAACTCAAACACATGGACAATGTTTAATAAACGTCCTATTTGGAATGTCGCATCAAATTTTTAAAGGCCCAACTGTGAAGGCACGCCTCATGATGGTACGCCTCATGATGATACGCGGAAGATGTTACTGGGCATGATGGTATATGCCACATTGCATTGCATGATGGTACATTGCATGATGAAACGCTTCATGATAGTTCACCGCATCATGGTACGTCGGATGATGGTACACAGCGTTATGGTACACTGCATGACTGTGCGCCGCATGACAGTACGCCACATGATGGCTCGCCTCATGATGGTACGCCTCATGATAGCTCGCCCAATGATTGTGACACGTGCACGATATCGAGTATGCTTTTAAAACAACCATAAAAAATAGAATTAAATTATTTTGATGTTTGATGATCTTATAAAATGACGTATTTAATATCGTCTCGGGAAATATGGATGACGCTGATTGCATGAAGCTGCGTCTAAATGAACATTAAAGCTAGCGCCCTCCCTATTCAACAAAACCCGACTTTCTTCCACCCCCGCAACCACGCATTACCCACACCCCGGGCAGCTATACTCCAATCTTACGCGGCGTGTTTCCAGAAAATGACTCGATGCTATCTCAAAGCCAATATTCCTTAGTTATCCGAGGGCAACTCGAGAGAGGATATGAGAGTCGAGTGAATACCACGTTGACGATAAGACATCCCCTTTCCCAACAAAAAACCACGTGATAATGAGATTGTAATAAGTTCGAGAAGATACAGCGGCAATGGGATGAAGTCAGTTAAAAAAAAACATTACAAGCTTTTGTAATTGTTCAACCTGGTACTAAGCGAGGCAGAAGCGGAGATCGCACGGCGATAACCTCCCTTTGTGCCCGGTTGACGTTCGGTTACTTTGTAGAGGGGCTATTTTCGGTCGGTAACTGCCAAATTTACATTCTGATAACGTTTTCTTCGGGAAGAAATAATCGTTTCTAAACTTGCCATTCAATAAAAATACCAGCGGTGTATCAATAAGTATCAGTTTTAGCACGGGATTGTAACAACTTCAATAGACATCAAAGATAGCATGGAAATAGGATGGGGGGTTTTAAGCGGGGATGCGGTTTGTGGGGAGAAGATTTAGAGATCGCTGACAATGTGAGAGAATAGAGGTGTTAAATGTAGTTACAAATATGGAAGCGGCGCAAACGTGAAACATATTTAATAGACGTTATCGCTACACGACCCTTGCAAGGATTCCACGGTGATGCAGTGTCGGTCAGCCGAGCGGATAATGAAAGTCTTAGAGACACTGACACATGAGTCAGGAACATTGTAGGTCTTAGAGACACTGGCACGCTCAGGAACATTGTAGGTCTTAGAGACACTGACATAGTCAGGGACATTGTAGGTCTTAGAGACACTGGCACAGTCAGGGACATTGTATATAGGTCTTAGAGAAACTGACACAGTCAGGGACAATTGTAGGTCTTAGAGACAATGACATACTCAGGGACATTGTAGGTCTTAGAAACACTGACACAGTCAGGGACATTGTAGGTTTTAGAGACACTGACACTGTAAGGGACATTGTAGGTCTTAGAGACACTGACACAGTCAGGGACATTGTAGGTTTTAGAGGCCCTCACACTGTCAGGGTCATTGTAGGTCTTAGAGACACTGACATACTCAGGGACATTGTAGATCTTAGAGACACTGGCACGCTCAGGAACATTGTAGGTCTTAGAGACACTGACATAGTCAGGGACATTGTAGGTCTTAGAGACTCTGACATAGTCAGGGACATTGTAGGTCTTAGAGACACTGACACAGTCAGGGATATTGTAGGAGCTAGAGACACTGACATAATCAGGGACATTGTAGGTCTTAGGGACACTGACACATACAAGGACATTGTAGGTCTTAGCGACACTGACATAATCAGGGACATTGTAGGTCTCAGCGACACTGACACAGACAAGGACGTGGCAGGTCTTAGAGACCTTTATGAAATTTCGGGAATTGAAAGTACTAACATATTGAGAATAATCAAAGAAGTCATAAAGACACTGGCATTACAATGACTTTAATATTGAGACACCCTCTGCCTTAGTGGCATTGAAGTAGACTTAAAAGGCAATGAAATTCCACTACTACTGCTGCCGTTATGCTAATTTCCCTCTACGTTAAATTCACAACGGATATGTTTTACGTACTGCTAATTCGTTATAGGTTCTATTGATAAGATATATGCACTACTGGTTTGTTAATACATTGTACTGAAATCTTCTACTAAAAGTGTTACATTCTCTATTGTTTGAAACGTTCCGAGTGCTATTCTGCATACTTCTTCGCTATGTTACGTTGATATGTGCGGTACGCTACAGGTGTTGATCATATGTTAACCATGTTTTCATCGTGTTATAAGATCATCATCACCTTATGGAGAGATGCCCGCCATGTTATCTGATCTAGAAGTGCACCAAACACTGTACACAGCAACACAGTGCACCAAACACTACATACAGCAACACTGTGCACCAAACACTATACACAGCAACACTGTGCACCAAACACTACATACAGCAACACTGTGCACCAAACACTATACACAGCAACACAGTGCACCAAACACTACACACAGCAACACTGTGCACCAAACACTATACACAGCAACACAGTGCACCAAACACTACACACAGCAACACAGTGCACAAAACACTACACACAGCAACACAGTGCACGAAACACTATACACAGCAACACAGTGCACCAAACACTATACACAGCAGCACATTGCGCACTAAAATGCCACGCAGCGTCGGCAAAAATTTAGCCCATGACTTCTCATGTAATGCAAACATTCAAGTTCAGTTCTGGTACTCTCTACGCCAGAGCATAAACAGTTCTTTGAATCCGAAGATGTTGTCCCAAACAGCAGGTGCTACCCTCTGATGTCTCAAGCTTGTGAAATGGGCTACGGTGTTAAACAGAATATCTTTAAACCATCAAATAAACTTTATCCCCATCCCTGCGCCCTTTCGTCACCCCGTTCCCCCCCCCCACCCCCACCCCAGACAACCCGATGTTTAAAAACAAAACGAAAAAGTAAATCTTAGCATGTTAAGTGATAAGTGAGACTGCAATGATCTTTAGTGGGGTGGTTAAAGTTAAATATAATTTGGGCGGGGGGGGGGAGCGGGTGGGATCCAAAGAATCAGTGCGACTATCCCCGAGTTCAGACCTGTTTGCGTCATATGACATCAAAAAGTGTTAAATATTTTTTAAAGAGTTGTCAAAAAAGAAAAGTCGAACATAAATAATACAAATTTTAAGACAGTTCTTTAAGAGTTTCATTGGTCACTCAGTATATAGACAAGAGCAGTGAAGTATATACTCAAATTACGACGATTATAATTGAACGACTTACGGGAATTCCCCGTATCTGATCCCGAGATCCAAACACAAATCCTTGAATATGATTCCAAGAATATTGCCTCTTACGCCACCCCCATTGAATAGTATACCGAGAACCCAAACAAAGCCTTATATCCTCTTATCAAGATCCAACTCCCATCTGATCCTAATGCCCCAAAACGAAAAATCCAGATATTTAACCTTTGACCTCACCACATGTTATGTTATTCAACTCCTACGACTTCTACAAGTTCCCTCCCCCTTCCCCAATCCTGTTACTAATGAATTCCCACGAAAAAAAACCTTCAGCCCTCCATCTACACTCAGTGCGGACCTAATGTTAAAGATCGTTTCTCCTCCATCTGTTAGTTACGGTATCTAGTGTTTAACTGTGACTTATTGGCCGCAATAATTTACCTTGCAACGGCTGGCAATTACAGCCCCCCAAGAAACGGTCGTAGCCTTTGTTGCCACGCTTGATTTCCCCGTACTTAAAACATTGGCGGAGTCCAACTTTACCACAAGTGGAGTCATCTTCCCCCCGACACCGAGCACCGAGTCGCAGCAGATGTTGGTGCGCAAACAGAAAACACAGCACCGGGGTGATGTCAGTATTTGCCGTGCCGACATATGCCGAGAATAACTGAATGGTTTGAGTTAAGCAAGCACATAGTGAGATGATATATGACAAGTGTTGAGCTGCCAAGGGAAGGCACTGGGAAATTTCACAGGATAACTCGAATCATATCTCGTTGATATGTAGTAGACGAACCCACTGTCCGCAAAGTACATATTGTTGTTGTTGTTGTTGTTGTTGTTTTTAAGACATGTTCATAAAGGGCTGTCAAACCTTGGTACAATTATCTATAAAGATGAGCTCAACGATGACAATGGAAAAAAAACGGGAAAAAACAATATAATATCATCTTACCATTTCACATAAAAAGTATGATAGATAAGGGTTGAGAAACAGGAAGGATAAGAAAGAGAGAGAAGAAAGAGAATGAGAGAGAGAGAGAGAGAGAGAGAGAGAGAAAGAGAGAAAGAGAGAAAGAGAGGGAGAGAAAAAGGAAGGTATTGATAGTTTGGATACACACTTTTGACTAGTCTACTTCCATCATGATAATGTGATTCAAATAATCAAATGTATAACATAATAATATTCAGCACGTGTCCTACCTTATCTCAATGAAATAAGGACATTTGTTATGACCCATCATACCCTCATTCGGTCCTCGATTGGGATAGTGTCACCCTCCCGATTCCTGAACAGTTATATCACCCACTCGCTATACCTTTTGTAGATGATTTTCTGTAATGATTTAAATTAACGGATACTTTAAAAAGAAACGTAATGGTGACGTCACTGCATAAAAATGTGATCCCCTTCCGGGGCTTGATTACGAGGCACACGTAGACACGTGTCTTCGCCGGTCACATTCCTTTTCCCCACCTGCGCCCCAAGCCGTGGCTTCTATCTTTGAGAACCCCTGGCACCCCCATCGTCCTCAGTCCCATCACCAATTTATTTATACACCTCCCACCCCCCTCCCAATTCCGCATTGAACACCAAACATCACCTAAAGGCCACACACACTCACGGACGCATCGTTTTATTTTTATATGTTGAGCAGATGTTTCGGACAGTTCGCCCCACCCGGCTTTATTAGCCATAAATCGCACGGCTTTTAAAGCCGGCATCTTTGCTCACGGCCCCGGTTTTACTCAACTAACAGCCAGGGGGTCCCAAAATGACCCCTCCTTCAAATGACCCTCATTAGCAGTAAATAACGCAGCTATCAGGCCGACGTCCCGGCTCACACCGACTCGAGACAATAAACAAGTCGGTGAGTCTAAACTCGCCAAACTGTTAACTAACAGCCAGCGAGCGTTAAAACCGACCACATTTAAACTGGCAACAGCGAGGCGTGAAATGTAGGTCCAGTCAATTAACAAGGTTCTTAGCCTCTCAAACAGATAAACTCTCAAATAGTAGCCAGCGAGCGTTAAAACCGACCACATAATTTACTGGCAACAGCGAGGCGTGAAATGTAGGTCCAGTCAATTAACAAGGTTCTTAGACTCTCAAACAGATAAACTCTCAAACAATTTCGCCCCGCTTCTTGACACTTACATTTTTTAAATAAAAATTGGTGTACAGATGCAAAATGATGAATGTTAATGATAGTTTTAACTTTAAAAAAAAAGAATACATTACTTCATGATTACGCAGAGATGTTTTTAAGCCTCGAAATTCAAATAAATCTGCTAAATAAGAATCTTATTTGTTACATATTATACAGAAGATTATTGTGTCCTACACCTATCCGCGGTTTATGTCTAATTTTGCATTTTTAATAGAGGTTTCAACATTGATAGTGTGTTGGATTTCCTGGTTTGTTCAAGCCACCCATTCATTACACGTCTAACACGTGATACGAAAAAAAAATAATAATAGAAAAACGAAATTAATTAATAAATAAATAGGTTAATGAAAATATTAATTTAAAGTTCTATTTTAACTACAGTTATTGGTACATGCAAAAAGGTAAATAATTGTAATAATTAAATAATCTTTAAGTAACAAAGTCAAGTTATGTGTTTGCTAGTTCTTCGACGCAGCTGAAGTATTAATTGAATTTGAAAGAAAGAAGAAAAAAAAGGGGGGGGGTGTAATCTATTTTTTTTTCAAATTAAAAAAAATGTAAATAGTTATTACACATGTTTATTTCATGTAATCTTTTTATTATCATTTTTTAAATAATAGCTGCATCGACTTCTTTGAGAATCACTGGACTTCATTAATCGATTGTATCCATGATTTAATTGTGTTTAATTAGTGTTTAAAAAATATAACAGGAATAGAAGATGGGTTGTATTCGCTCAACTATCTGCTGGTCAACAAACGAGCTTTGTTCGAGGGACGCTTGTCAGCGCCTAGTGGGAGTCTGTCCATGAATCCACCTGTCAGTGCCTATTTGGTTTGGTGTGGCCGTGTGGCTTTAGAGATTACAAGTAACGACTGACCCACATTCTGAACCCATCAACATGGCTGCCGTGACGTCATCTAGGTATGGCTCAAATAGCCTTTGTTTTGAGGTGGAACAATTTAAAAAAAAACACACACATCATAACTGGATTACATAAGGTTTATGTTGACGACAATTTTGATTCCTACCACATACAAATACAGCTCACTAACAGACTGTGTGATTTTGTAGTAGCAACACTCAACGCGGTCTCCAACAAGAAATAATAATAATAATGGATGTTTTTTTTTGTTGTTTTTTTTAATAATTTTTTTTTATATTTCTAAATATGTTAATTTTTTTATAAACTGCGGTTTTGTTTTGCCTTGAAGTGTGTTAAGTTAATCACAACACATAACATCCCAGATTAGGGCCAAATCATCATTTACCGCACACCGTGGTTTGATTGCCGTACTTTAAGCTTTTTTTTTAGCATGAATAAATGCCAAAAGCACAAGGTCCCTCTTGGTCCCGTGATGCCCTTTCTCTTCACATTCGGGTGGATTGCCTGACCATAGGGCTTGTAGCTCTTCTCTTGGGTTAAATGTCATATCATTATGTTCGTTGGAACAACGCAGGGTTCATGTCAATATCACTTAGTTTATTTCAAGTATTAATTAAAACATGAGACTGTAATAAACAGGCCATCTGGAAAGAATCGCAACATGTCAAGCAGCAAAGACAGTATATAGACAGACATATAGGGAGGCCAACCAGCCGGCAGAGAATGCAATGGTAGGAAAGGCCGAATGATGGCGGGGTCAGGGTATGCAGACGAAAGGCCGAATGATGGTGGGGTCAGGGTATGCAGACGAAAGGCCGAATGATGGCGGGGTCAGGGTATGCAGACGAAAGGCCGAATGATGGCGGAGTCAGGGTATGCAAACGAAAGGCCGAATGATGGTGGGGTTATGGTATGCAGACGAAAGGCCGAATGATGGCGGGGTTAGGGTATGCAGACGAAAGGCCGAATGATGGCGGCGTCAGGGTATGCAGACGAAAGGCCGAATGATGGTGGGGTTAGGGTATGCAGACGAAAGGCCGAATGATGGTGGGGTTAGGGTATGCAGACGAAAGGCCGAATGATGGCGGGGTTAGGGTATGCAGACGAAAGGCCGAATGATGGCGGCGTCAGGGTATGCAGACGAAAGGCCGAATGATGGCGGCGTCAGGGTATGCAGACGAAAGGCCGAATGATGGTGGGTTTAGGGTATGCAGACGAAAGGCCGAATGATGGTGGGGTTAGGGTATGCAGACGAAAGGCCGAATGATGGTGGGGTTAGAGTATGCAGACGAAAGGCCGAATGATGGTGTGGTTAGGGTATGCAGACGAAAGGCCGAATGATGGTGGGGTTAGGGTATGCAGACGAAAGGCCGAATGATGGTGGGGTTAGAGTATGCAGATGAAAGGCCGAATGATGGCGGAGTCAGGGTATACAGACGAAAGGCCGAATGATGGCGGAGTCAGGGTATACAGACGAAAGGTCACGGGTTGGACGGAATGGAAGAGAGTGATCGATGAGGCCAATGCGCTTATGAGTTGTAGCACCAAAGAGGAGGATCATCAGCAGCATCATTTCGACTCCATAGTATTTATAACGGTGAGGTATTTTTGATAAATAACTAAATTGTGCCAGTTTGTTCATCGAACCACCTCCAGACCTGCTAACGCGAGGCGTAAACAAAATCCCCCCTGATAACAAAATACATAGGGGGACTTTGGAGGCTCCGAGACAATGCCGAGCTAATTTACCATATCTTATCAACGCGCCCCCAGACTCGAGCTCTCGCTCGTATAAAGCAGTTCTTTATGACACGGCGCTCGGACAATTACCCGCTCATTATCCCCGGTCTAGGCCTCGGGTCAATGCAGTAACATAACTTATCCTCCAGACACGATACCACGTGACCCCAGTCCCTTGCATGTCGGGCTATCCCGATGACCCCCGGTCTTGGATGCCCCGGAGAGGCAGTTTATTTGAAGAGAACGGCCCTTCGTCTACACTGAAACATTTTTTACCATCATTATGTTTCATACCTGGGACGTATGGCGAGCGAATACAATGTAACGCCCCTTTAAAACAATTTTAGCGAGGGTGGGGTTAGCGAAGGATTGCATATCATACTAATACAGAGATTCATGTGTTATAGATGAAAGCAGGTGGACAAAAAGTGGGGGAAACACCATGTCATAAATTGACCCAAAGCAGAAGACGTATCGTGCACGGGAGAGAAAGTAACTGGAGAGATGTTTAGCAATCATGAGTTTGTGGAGGCGTTAGCTGTCTGAAAGGAACGCGGCGTTCCATGAGGGTTGAGGACCCCTTAAAAATGAATACATTAATCATGCAAGACGGACGAACCTTTTGAAATAGAAAAATCATGTGAAAGAGGCAAAGGCATGTGAAAGAGACAAACCATGTAAAAGAGACAAACCATGTGAAAGAGACAAACCATGTGAAAGAGATAATGCATGTGGAGAGAAACAAACCATATGTCATATGAGAAAGAGAAAAAACATGTATGTGTGAGAGAGAGAGAGAGAGAGTGAGAGAGAAAGCTATTGACAAAGACAAAATCCTCAGAAGTGCCTTGAAATCACCAGAAACTGACCTCAACGTGTTGAGCCGACCGTGCGCCATCTTCATTCCACCAGGCCGCCATTAATCACTCCTACCCACCTCGCACCCGCGCCCTTCCCCCGCCCCCACCCCAATCGCCATAAAACAACCCTTCCTGTCTCGCACCTCCTGTTTCTCCCCGATAACGTCACTCTCGCCGACTCCCCACCATAAAGATCGGCGCAAAGATGGGGAATACATCTGAACAAGGAATTAGTTTTGTTTTAACCCTCGGCCAACCAACGCCGTGGAATCAAATTTACGTCTCGACTGCACTCATTTGTTCCCTGTTAAATGGCACAGGGGGGACTGTGGGCGAAGGGTTAAATAAAAAAAACACTGATTTATGGGGAAATTGCAGACCCGGAACGATCGAGCTGTCTCCTGACGGTGATCAACCGGTCGGGCGGAGGGGGGGGGTGAGGTTGTTGTGATCAACTCAGGAGGGTGGGGTGTGGAGAGGGGGTCGGGGCGCCGTGCACGGTCCAACCGACAGATAACGTTCGCACCGTCGTTTCGCGTGTCAGTCAAAGCAGGTCGCGAACATTTGGAATTAGTTTCCTTGTTACCCAGCTGCCGTCCATGTTTGCTCTAAGTCAAGTTTAGTACGACGATTGAAAAAGTCTGGAGAGACATAACATATCAATTGTTATACAGGCATCTACTATGAGCTTAATGTGGCCATGCATTTTTTTCCCCAGGGTATTTTGTCGCGTGTCGTGTTCCGATAAGGTTGTCAAGACGTGACATAATGCATAGAAATGTCGAATACATTATGACACATAGAACTATAATTAAGTATTTGGATTTCCCCACTTCGTGACGGCTTTTGGGATGAATTTTTTAAATTGCATTTTAAAGTTTTGGAAGGAATTCTGTAGGTAGTACCGTGTATTTAAAATCATAAGTGAGAACCAGGGATGTCCAGACCTGTAGAAACTGAGAGCCATGTTAAAATATAACAAAATTTGTTTGAGAGATGTATTGAAGTACTATGTGCCATTTTGCATGGCTTGGAAATCTTCCAGTAATGCTTGTAAAATATCTTTCATAAATTGTACCCTAGCCGCAATGTGAACACGGAATAGCCGCATGCGGCTCACGAGCCGCAGTTTGGCCACCGCTGTCGGAGACCAACAGATGTGTTTATAGCTCAAGGATACATGTGTGGCTAAATCCCGGATGGCCGTGGTACTTGTCCTGGCCGGGTGTCAGAACTCGTGAGTCAATATCCCAGACAACGAGAACGGGTGAGGGCCAACAAGGGAATATACTCAAATAAGAACACTACAACAACAGATGAGAGACACAAGTGCTAGGTGGGGGGGGGGTCCGAGCATGGAGGCGAAAGACCATGAATCGGTCTGATCGGAAATATATGATTGAGCATGCCAAGGCCTTACATGTGCTGTAGCGCCACTGATATATGGTTGAGCATGCCAAGGCCTTACATGTGCTGTAGTGCCACTGATATATGGTTGAGCATTCCAAGGCCTTACATGGGCTGTAGTGCCACTGATATATGGTTGAGCATGCCAAGGCCTTACATGTGCTGTAGCGCCACTGATATATGATTGAGCATGCCAAGGCCTTACATGTGCTGTAGTGCCACTGATATATGGTTGAGCATGCCAAGGCCTTACATGGGCTGTAGTGCCACTGATATATGGTTGAGCATGCCAAGGCCTTACATGGGCTGTAGTGCCACTGATATATGGTTGAGCATGCCAAGGCCTTACATGTGCTGTAGTGCCACTGATATATGGTTGAGCATGCCAAGGCCTTACATGGGCTGTAGTGCCACTGATATATGGTTGAGCATGCCAAGGCCTTACATGGGCTGTAGTGCCACTGATATATGGTTGAGCATGCCAAGGCCTTACATGGGCTGTAGTGCCACTGATATATGGTTGAGCATGCCAAGGCCTTACATGGGCTGTAGCGCCACTGATATATGGTTGAGCATGCCAAGGCCTTACATGGGCTGTAGCGCCACTGATATATGATTGAGCATGCCAAGGCCTTACATGTGCTGTAGCGCCACTGATATATGGTTGAGCATGCCAAGGCCTTACATGGGCTGTAGCGCCACTGATATATGGTTGAGCATGCCAAGGCCTTACATGTGCTGTAGCGCCACTGATATATGATTGAGCATGCCAAGGCCTTACATGGGCTGTAGCGCCACTGATATATGGTTGAGCATGCCAAGGCCTTACATGGGCTGTAGTGCCACTGATATATGGTTGAGCATGCCAAGGCCTTACATGGGCTGTAGCGCCACTGATATATGGTTGAGCATGCCAAGGCCTTACATGGGCTGTAGCGCCACTGATATATGGTTGAGCATGCCAAGGCCTTACATGTGCTGTAGCGCCACTGATATATGGTTGAGCATGCCAAGGCCTTACATGGGCTGTAGCGCCACTGATATATGGTTGAGCATGCCAAGGCCTTACATGTGCTGTAGCGCCACTGATATATGATTGAGCATGCCAAGGCCTTACATGGGCTGTAGCGCCACTGTTATATGGTTGAGCATGCCAAGGCCTTACATGGGCTGTAGCGCCACTGATATATGGTTGAGCATGCCAAGGCCTTACATGTGCTGTAGCGCCACTGATATATGGTTGAGCATGCCAAGGCCTTACATGGGCTGTAGCGCCACTGATATATGGTTGAGCATGCCAAGGCCTTACATGGGCTGTAGCGCCACTGATATATGGTTGAGCATGCCAAGGCCTTACATGGGCTGTAGCGCCACTGATATATGGTTGAGCATGCCAAGGCCTTACATGGGCTGTAGCGCCACTGATATATGATTGAGCATGCCAAGGCCTTACATGTGCTGTAGCGCCACTGATATATGGTTGAGCATGCCAAGGCCTTACATGGGCTGTAGCGCCACTGATATATGGTTGAGCATGCCAAGGCCTTACATGGGCTGTAGCGCCACTGATATATGATTGAGCATGCCAAGGCCTTACATGGGCTGTAGCGCCACTGATTAATGATGACAGTGTGGCAATAGACAACACAAGACAAGCCACGCAACAAAACTGCATGTGTATACATGACAATTCAAATAAGAAAAATAGTAGCATGAAGTATCTTCATTCATATTTCAACGCTTACTATACCCTACAGCAGTGATGGCGAACCTTTTCTGGGCCGCGTGCCCAAAATTCAATTAAAAACTATATAGACTTATTTATAGCAAAATGCAAAAACAAAGTTGCCAGCAAAGTAGTTTGATTAAGGAAGTAATATTTTAGTCGGCTGATGAGGCTCTGCGTGCCGTCTGTGGCAAGCGTGGAATAGGTTCGCCATACTGCCCCACAGCGTCAATCCTTATTAAAGATTTTTCAAGTCTTTTCCATTTCCGTAACCTTTTCCTCTCTATTGAATATTACATTTTTAGCATTTCTCAAAACTCGGACCGTCACACGAAGCCACTGAAAATGAAAGGTCAGATACGCCCTTTATTCGAGACCCCCCTGTGATACTCTTCTAAATCTGACACTGACTGTACATGCATGTGGTACAGTAGAGTATATTTAAATGTGGCAACAAAATCTTTCATTGGTGCACGAATGTAGTATATGCATCGTACCTGAATACTGGTATGTGGTACAGTTTTTCACCGATTCATAACACATTATCGTATTAGTTGTGTTATGATGCTGTGTCCTCACATAAAAAAGCGCACATTGTATCTGGCGTGCTTTAAAAAAAAACTTGGTTATGTTAATTAGAGGCATCCACTCAATGGACGGTCACATCCATTATACAATGGACGGTCACATCCATTATACAATGGACGGTCACATCCATTATACAATGGACGGTCACATCCATTATACAATGGACGGTCACATCCATTATACAATGGACGGTCACATCCATTATACAATGGACGGTCACATCCATTATACAATGGACGGTCACATCCATTATACAATGGACGGTCACATCCATTATACAATGGACGGTCACATCCATTATACAATGGACAGTCACATCCATTATACAATGGACGGCAATCTGTACTCAATCCCCCCCCCCATCATCCATATACACAATGGATGGCCAGGCTGTGTGTAGCCGTTAAGCCCGTGTGTGAGATCCCTTCCATGTACTCGTTAGCTAAGGTTATCAGCGATGCCGCTCAGGTTTTGACACATGAAACGGAAAGCCTCAGATAAGCAGCAACTGTGTGAGCGAAATATGTGGCGAGGCGCCCGCGAGGGTCGCGGACTTAGTGGGTGATATATTACCACAGAGGGGTATAGTCTTTGATTGTGATACGGTGCGTGATATACGTCTGGGGTGATGTATGTCGTTGTTGCCATAGGAGAGTGGACTGATATCTTTTCTGTAGGGGGCTTGACTGGGGGAAGGTGGGATACAAATACAACATGTTTCATTTGCGGGAAAAAAAACTTATATTGCTAATACCCACGACATGTCAAGCCATAAAATACACGTAAATGTGCAAGGAGCCCATATTATTTCAAAGGTAATTTTGATTGAATTTTGTAGAAATAAAGTTTTCAAAATTTAAAAAAAAATATATATTATTTTTTATTAAAGTTATGAAAGGGGTCATATCTTCTAATAGAAAATTAGGTTTTAATTAGAGTATTTGAAGAAATTAGAAAC
Source organism: Ampullaceana balthica (assembly GCA_944989445.1). NCBI lineage: Eukaryota > Metazoa > Mollusca > Gastropoda > Lymnaeidae > Ampullaceana > Ampullaceana balthica. The sequence continues at coordinate 857,431 of CALYLW010000137.1, read as the reverse complement.
TGTTTTATATTCATTTGACAGGCTCACTCCGCTATGTTGTTATAGACCGTGCCCTAAGCCGTCTTAGTGAATACCGACCATCTCTTTGCAGATGTACTTTTCAGGCTAAGATTGGTCTGCCACCAGCGAACTCACCCGACTGCCACAGCGCAAGATCAATATGCTGCACTGAATCGTCATCGTCTATAATTACTGACATATATCACTAGCAACAGTTAGCGCTCATCTCCATAAAAAATAGTTTTTAGCCGCACCCCCCCCCACCCAAATGATGCTATAATATATGTATATCTTTCTATAATATCTGCATCTCTTGCTATAATATCTGCATCTATTTCTATAATATCTGAATCTCTTGCTATAATATCTTCATCTATTTCTATAATATCTGCATCTCTTGCTATAATATCTGCATCTATTTCTATAATATCGGCATCTCTTGCTATAATATCTGCATCTATTTCTATAATATCGGCATCTCCTGCCATCACATTTCAAAACAGCGACGCTTTTTGTGGAATTAATAAAAAATAAAAGGCGATCTTGTGGGGAAGGGGGTGTCTGAAAAATAGCAAAGCCCGACAACCCCCCCCCCGCCCCACCCCCATTTTTCCCATAGAGACGCCATTCGTTTCACCCATAAACAAATATGTGAAATAACAATCGATTGTGACAGCCTACTATCCTAATAAACGAGTTTCTTTTGATGAGTTACCAACCCACACGTTTTTCTTCCCTCCGCCCTCCAACATTTTACAAATTGCGAACTTCCACGACGAGATAAATATTGTAGTTCGCGAGTCGTGCCGGAGCCGCCGCGGCGTTCCTAGCCGAAATGGGTTGGGGGCTAGTGTTTCAAAGACGTCGTCCCGTCCGGGCGAACAAAAACATAGGGTGGTGGAAAGACATCCTTCAACCCCCTGACGTCCCGAGAGCCTGCTGGTAATGAAGGCTTGTCAGAGTTCACACGGGGACCCCTCTCGTGCAACGCCCGAATGAACAATTGCTAAACATGAAGTTGTAACTGATATTTCCAAGTCAAACCCGAGAGGAAGGCGAGGGCTTTTTTATTATGTTTTCGTTGAGTGTGTGTATGTTTTGCGAAAGAATAAAAGCAGGAGAAGAAAGAAGAGGAAATCTCGTTAACTGTTGGGGCTTCTTATCCGTTCATCGTTATGACACGGAGATGATGAAGATGCACGCCCCGAGGTTAGGGGAGTCGGTTGAAGACAGGTCTGTGGGAATATGTTGAATGATACTCTCTGTTTTGAGACGTCAGGAGAAATGGTTGGAAACAAGTCGGCTGGTTAAAAAAATAACAATCGTAGGGTCTCACTTTACAGCTTGGCAGTAACAATTTGGTGAGTTATGGCGCCTGTGGATGCTACAGTGCAGCTACATAAATTAGCCTGGCTTGACAAGACCGCATGGCGCTTTGAACTGTAGCCTTATATGTTTGACCATAACACGACCGCGATGAATGGACCACAACGTGCTGGAGACGGTAGGACCTCAAAGTGCATGACATTGTAGGACCACGAAGCTCATAAGATTGTAGGACCACAAAGTGCATGAGATTGTAGGACCACAGAGTGCATGCCATTGTAGGACCACAAAGTGCATGAGATTGTAGGTCGAAAAAGTACATGAGATGGGAGGACCTCGAAGCTCGTGAGATTGTAGGACCACAAAGTGCAGGTGATTGTAGAACCAAAAAGTGCGGGAGATGGTTTAGAGATTCATACATACACGAGGCAAGTGACACTCACCCTTTGTTTCACTACATACGCGCTCAAGAAGATCTGTATTGAAGTTGTATATTTAGACTTTAGACTAAACATACAACTTCAATACTTTAGATATAGACACGTATGAGCGCTGGGGTTGAAATCCTTGTAGATACTTTAACTACCTATCTCAACCTTATACACACACTATCAACATTCAAAATTCTAATTAAAAATTACAAGACTGGACGTAAACCCCGTATACGCGTAGGACGCAGTTATCTTCTGTATAGAAAAAGCTTCTGTAATGAATAAGATAAAGGTGTTGTACCAGCGCAGACATATATAATATATGAAGCTCAGCACACGTCACTGTGTCAAGCCTTGTAGCTGATTTCCTAAAAAACCTAACGTTACGTTTGCTACAATGTAACACGAAACTATAACAACAGCTACTAAGTAATACGAATCTGTATGAACAACTATCGTATAACAAGGGCCTATATGAATATCTATTACATATAACAAGAATCTATATGAACAGATCTTATATACCATTTAAATAGAACCTACATGAACAGCTCTACCATGTAACAAGAACCTATGTGAACAAATACCACGTAACAACGACGTATATGAACAACTATCGCATAACAAGGGCCTATATGAACATTTATAACATACGAGCAACAAAGCCCGTCCAAGGACGTTCCGCCACCGTTCGGTGGCATGTTGTAACTCCCCTCCAACAGCCGTGTCGACCGGCATTACATGTGCATCACGTCAAAAATACTATTCATTACAGTTAAAATAAATAACTCGTAAAAACAGAGTTTTTAACTATAAATCCCAACGCGCCTAACTCAAAACAAAGTCTTGGAAGAAATACTGCACCAAAAATAACTCGTCTTGAACGTCCGCGTAAACGTGTTCAATATGATTGGCTGTAGGAGTCATATGTGTTTGACGGACCAATCGCTATCGATGACCGCACGGAACATTGCCTTTTATTATATAGGATTATTACATAGGATAACAAGAACCTAGCGGAACAGCTTCACCACGTACCAAGAACCTATATGAACACACTGTAAAAAATCTTACCGTAAAACGACAGTAAGTTATCGTGTACTAGCTGCCATTAACTAAGCGCTTTTTAACGGTAACTTACCGCAGCGATAACTTATCGTTTTTGGCTTACCGTTATTTTACGACGGAATGTCGTAAACTCTTAGGATACCGTTAACGTTAAGTTAACGTTATTTTTAAAAAAAAACGATAACCACCCCCCCCTCCATTTTAGGGCAGTCCCCCCCCCCTCATTAATACAGCCCTTGTTTTAACATTAGCTACTAATAAGCAATACAAACTGGACGCAAAAAAATGAGATAAGTATTTTAAAAATTAATACATTTTTTTATTAAGTCCATTCAGGTCATAACAGTATCAACATTCATCTTTGTGTACATTCAAAGTCTGAGAGATCTCTTATTACGCTTGCAACTTTTCTGCCAACGCCTTCTTCTGTTGCTTTTCCTTTACTGGGTGTGCTGCTGCCATTTTCTTTTATCTTGCATCCACCTAATTGAAAAAGAAAGGAATAACAGGTTTATTAAATTCTGTAACTGAAAATACATTTAAAGGAAAGCTTAAAATGTAAAAACACACAATACATTGATAGCAGTAAGTGTTTTTGAAAATTACATGTTCAACCAGAGTATTTCAAAGCATCCAAGGTTGAATACAAAACCAGTCATTGTCATAAAAAAAAAGAAAAAAGAAAAGAATTAAAACCATTTCATAATTTTTTTTTAAAAAAATTAAAAATTTTTTTATATATATACATTTTTTAAAATTTATTATTATGAATTTTTAAAAAAAAATTTTTAATTTTTTTTTAAATAAATTTTTTTTTAAATTTTTTTTTAATAATTTAAATTTTTTTAAATTCTTTTTTTTTAATTTTTAAATTTTTTTTTAAATTAAAAAAAAATTGAAGGTTTTCTTAAAATGGGCAAGAAAAATTTGATCAATTAAAAGTAATAACAAAACTTTAAAAAATATTTTTAAATAATTGGTGAAAAAACTTAGTTATTTCAGCTTCCAAGAGAAAGCTGCTTCTCAAAAAACAGTTTTGCTATAAGTTTCTTGTTGGCTGAATAAAAGGGCACACATAGATGGGTTAATGAATACTAAACCTCCTTGGCTAAGATTTCAACAAAGAAGTATAACAATAATAACATGACTAGAAGAAAACGATTCAGAAGACAAAGTAGAAAAAGACAACACAAAATTTAGTTTATTAATGTTTAAAGCCCCATAAGGTTTTCGTGGTTATGCAATTTTAAAAAATTACGGAAAATGTATTTATATTATTATTATCATACTGACTTCATCTTTTAGGATAAGAATGGTTATTTTATGTATCCAAAAGACCGACTTGAGTTTAATACTAATTTTATCTGTAGTTTAGTACTATTATATTTAAAAAAAAGCATAGCAAAATCACATCTTCAAAAAAAAAGAAAATTTTTTAAAAATTAAAACACGCACAACTTTGCGAATGGAGCGATAACACTAGCAAAGGCAACCATCGCCATTTACGGAAGTCGACTAAAGCTTCTCTCACTAAATGAAGAATTTCTTTTTTTTTATGATCTCATTACGAAAGAGTGCCATCGAGGCGCGCATTACCGCGCTTTGGGATTAGAGACAAGGCGCGCATTACCTCGCTTTTGGGCATTAAACGTTAAAATTATCTATATAATCTGGAAAGAGCCTTTACTAGTTAATCTTAACATCTGCAACCATAAGGCAGAGAGGGACGCATACCAGATAGTTAAAAACTTGTTCATAGAGGGAAAATTAATTGTGGAAAAAAGGAAAATTAGAGTAAATACTTCTGAAATGAAATTTACAAATACATTTAATCACATATGAAAACATAAATTTCTAACCTTTGCAAAAACTCCAAAGTTGAGATTGCTTCTGTATCATATTTAATGTTGAATGTGTAATAGGCACCGCAGAGGCAACCAACAGCCTTTAGAAAATCATTCTCATCAGCATGGATGACTACTTTGCCATCAATGGAAAGCATCCAGTCCTCAACTCCCATGAGACTGTTACCTAGAAACAAAATAACAATTTACTAGTGCAAAACATTAAAACCATGTAAGTCTTACCCTAAGACAAGGGTATTCAAATGAAAGCAACTTTTCAAGTTTTATTTAAAAAAATTAATGTGAAAACGTGAGCTATATTTAAAAAAATAAAGGAAACTAGTGATGGGACGATACCAAAATTTTTTAACGATTCCGATTCTCCCAAATTATCCCGATTCCCGATACGATTCCTAGCCATTATTACATATATATATATATATTACTGTGCCCAGGTATTAACATATTTAATTAATATAAAAGTTGAGAGTTGATTAGAAAAGTTTGTTAACTTGCTATTGAAGCATACAATATGGAAAATGTATTAGAAAGGCTTTATATAAACACATCTATCAATAATTCCATTTTAATAATACAAAGATGAAGTATTGAGTTCAAAATAATATAAATAATTACATTTAATGAGAAAAACTTCATTCAGTTAGATCAGTTGATAGTAAGAATATGCATTTAATCATAGTCAAATTGAAGCACTTGCAAGTTATAGTGCAAAAACATAAGCATCTCTCCAGTTGTTGGTTCTAAACGGTTTCTCTTTGGCGAGTATACTATGTAATAGTAAAAAAGCTAGCATTTGAAGGTAAGGTGCCCCGTTTTTCCAATTTTCGTAAGTTTTTGTTAAAATCAAAAATTAACATTTTAAACTTTATAAATTAACAATAAAATATTGTATACTTAACTTACAGAAAATTTATTTATCTGCAAAATGACATTTTAACTTAACTATTAAAATTTGTTAGGAAATAAGAAAACTGAAGCTAAATTTCTACACATACATGCTAGTGGGAAAGGGGGCACACATTTAATTCGGCCACAGCCTGTTTTTCAATTCGGTAGCTAATCAGTTAAAATTAAATATACAGGAGTGCACTGTGTGAGGGTTTACGTAATGTTCCTAACTCCCTAATATTTCTTTCCTAAGGTAGGGACTTTAGTAAAAAAAAATTAACTTAAAAAAAAACAACTAATGGCATAGTTAAATAGAGCTGATTTTTAAGTAAATTTTAACACCAAAATTATATTTTTAGGATTAGTAGTTTTAAAGTTATAAATTTTTTAAAGTGTTGTTCAAATTGTCCCAATACTCAATGCAGCCAATGCATTTTACCCCCACATTTTGTGACCTCAATTCCGCTGTTAGCGTCACGCACTTTAACTCTCGTTTTAATAATGATTTTATTTGTAGGATCAATGCTCTAAATAAAATTATTATTTCTTTAGTTTGTTTTAAAAATATTCCTTTATTAATAACCAATTTAACTTTGTATAAACAGTATAATTCGTTTTAAACAAAGTTTCTGTTGTGTTTACTAGTTTTAGTTCCAACAAGCTCTACTAGACATAGTGATATGACTCATGACAAAGCGAACTGTCCTCTATAAAAAAATTAGTAACTCCCATTGAACCTTCAACTTTGACTCATAATTAATTCTAACAAAAAGTTAAATTTCTTTTGCACACGGCCACCTTTTATGAATGAAACAATGAGGACAAAGCAATAGACATAGTAATAGTAGTAGTAGACCGAGTTAGCATCATTCACAACAGTGATTCCCAGATTGAGCGATACTGTCCCTTGGAGGGCACTTGCGTGACTTTCCTTACAAGCTACACTAATACTGATTGCAAACAATGAGAATCCTCTTAGCTGGTGGAAAGCGAACAAAGAAGAACTTCCAAGTTTGGCTCTCCTCAAGAAAGTTTTTATGTGCTCCACCTTCTTAAGTAGAGAGCGAGAGAATTTTTAGTGTAGGTGGCAATATACATAGTACAGTAAAAAGATTGTTTACATTTTGCTGATATCATGTGGTTTTAAATAAACTTCCTGCCGGTAATTAAAAATCTCGGAACAAAATAAAGAAAATAAATGTTAAAAAAATATTTTTTTTATAACGCGGCTCATGGTTGTTAATCAGTTAAGAATCGTTTTGGAATCGGAATCGGGTCTAAATTATTCAGCTCCGATGCCGATTCCCGATACTTTGTAAAAGTCCCGATATTCCGATTATTCCGATACGATTCCGATTAATCGTCCCATCACTAAAGGAAACCAAAAAAAAAGTGTTTAAATTCACTAAATATTTCACATACCCCTTAGAATTACATGAGGTGTAGGGGGCAAAGATTTTTCTTCAATTTCCTCCACAGTGCTGGCAGGCTTTAAAACAAAAAGAAGATAAATAGTACAAATCAAATCATGGTAAAACAAAAGTCAAAGGGTATCTGTAATACACTACCAAAGCACTTTTTGACTTGAAGATATTCACTTAGCTTCCTATAACAGCTGTAACCCTATAAAATTAAGTAGAGACATTGAGATGGGATAATAGAATATATTATATTTTAAGATATAGAAATTACTCAAACCTCAATTTTACTGATATATAGGACAAAGAATAGTAAATAAAAATAAAATTTAACTAGGAAACACATTAACCTTAGAATAACAAGGTTCTATGTAAACCTTTGATCAAACCAAGATCTTGGTGTTTGAAAATTTGATATTAGGTAAGCCCATATAGAATTAGAACCTTCAGTTATTCTAAGGTGGCGATATGTAAGCAAAATCTAAATTAACAAACAGGGTGCTATTTCCGCTTACTTTACTTGAGATTTAAAACAAAAAGATTGTAGCACTCTTGAGTAAAAATCAGAATACACTCTCACATGTTAAATAAGTGTAATTATGACATAATTATTAATCACAAAAATAAATGTTCAAAATAAAAACTTACCATTTCAATATTAAGTCCGAATATTGAACACTTTATCTTGGTATTAGATCCACCTTGACATTGTACGCCTTGACTGATCTGTAACCAAAGACCACCTTATTTCTATATAAAAGACATTATCTGAAATGGCAAGTGAAAAAAAAAGAACTTTATGATTAAAACAAATCTGATAAGTATTTTTCTTTCTTTTATGTTAGGTTTATCATAAATGTGTAACATAACTGCACAGCTAGTAAGAGATCTAAATGCTTTGATTGATTTTTAGTCTTAGCTAAAATACAAATTATATATTAGCTAGTTTTGACAAAATTAGGGTGACAATAATCTTAACCAACACCTTAATAATAAAAAATAAATGTTAAATCTCTAACTAACTAATGTTTAAATGTACACATGGTTTAAATATCTCAACTGGCATTAGAAACCAAAAATATTATCATGTTTTATAAACTGATAAATTTGGTTAAGACTAATACTTATTTATAATATTAATTAAAATCAACAAACCATTCAATTTGAAAAAATCCAAATTTAATACCTTTCTTGACAGGGCTTAAAGTGGTTATCCATCTCTTTATTGTATGCAATGGTCATTCTGTTATCAAAGACCTCCCCCTTTGTTATTGTAAAAGACAGAACCTGAAATTTCAAGTAAAAATAATTAACTAAATGATTACAAATAACATTTTCCTTTTGTTACAGAAATTATACACGTGTAACATAACTCCACATCTATTAAAAATTAAGAAAATTTTAAACAGTTTTTTAATATAATTAGACAACATATACTTAATTTTGTATAATAATTTTAAAAGACATGAAAAATATTCTGCATTTAAATATTTATATGCCATACACTGACTTTAAAGTTGACAAATGATAAATTCTCGTAACTTTTTTCTAGACTAATACTTGCATTACTGTTTAAAATGTATTAATACTTACATATGGGTAGTGGTAATGTTAAAGCATATAATTTGCCAAGACTTGTATTGTGCAGTTAGTTAGTTTAACCTAGACTCTCCCTGTTTCATGTGATCTTTACCTGAAACCAATTTTTTTTTGAAAACATGTCATAGAGGTCAGGAACAGTCCTAACTTAAATAAACTTAAAGCAGCAAAATAATGGTCTTTCCATAAACTTGTAGAATATGTAGTAGTTTAAAGCTTAACTATATTAAAATGGATGCTTGGACTGTGATTAGGACTTATAGATTTATTAAAGATCTCATGAATATTCTAAAGAATCTTGGTAAAGAATTAGCCGAAAAACATTTTCATTATTAAAAAAGTGATTTGATCTATACAATTTTCCATCAACTAAATCTTCAAACACACTATTTACAAATTGTTTGTAAAAGGAAGTGCTATGGACATTAAAAAAAAACTTTAATATTTGTATATCTTAGTCTACCAATACCTTACTACAATATTAATTCGATCTAGTGGTCTTCTATTTATCAACTGTAAATGAATACTGAGATAATTATGGGCTTATGAACACAGTGCGTTCTATTATAGCTAAAACATGTTCGGCCACTATTCATCCGCTCTGTCAACTCAAAAGCCAATACTTAACTATTTTTAGTAGTCTATTGGGAATACTTTAGAAAATATTTGAAAATCTTATAGGCCTATGGTGCATTGCACATCATGCAAATTAAATAGGCCTCGGACTAGACCCCTCTACCTATAGGTCTTGCAAAATATTTAGGCCCACTCCAACACTAGCTTATTCTATATTTTCTATTTCAAAATTAATAAATTAATGCCTATTTACATTTGCTATGCATTAATGACCATTATTATTATTATGATCACTATAATACTATTGAAGCTATTGAGAATCTAATCGTAACAGATGCAAACTATTGACTAAAGTGTCTAAAGCATGACCGTGTCAAGCCATGTGCTTTGGACATATTTTAAGTCCTATAAGTATAAGTCAAGTTTAAGGTATATTGCACACCATGCAAATTTAATATTTAAATTTCTTGAAATCTTCTACTCTGCCTGTAGACTGTCAGGACTTCATATTATTTTCATTAATAATACTAATGACAACTTAAATGTAATGGACATTAACTATTCACTAAAGCATGGCCATGTGCTTAGGAAATATTTAAAATCTTAGATATCCTAGTGTGCTATGTAATCCATGCTAATTTACTATTACTCGTATTTGTTACACTTTCCCTATGCCTATAGTTTTAGGCTTTAGGCAGGCCTTGCCAAATATTTACACCCGCTACATCACTGGATTATTTAATATCTGAATCTGCTATTCAAAATTTAATGCAAAATATGCTACAAGTTAATGACTATTACTATTTTTATTGGTAAAATTTAAAATGCAATTAAAACTATTGACACATTTAGTTGACACTTACTACTCAGTGACTGCTGAAAATGAATCATAATTTATTTTTTTTTAAAGTCACGGCCATGGCCTGTGCCTTGGACCATTAAATTTTTTTTCAATCCTTACAATTACAACTGTAAGATTAAAATTAGTATTAGTTTTGGGCATATTTAAATACGGCCATACAATCTTATGAGCAATAAACAATAGAAGCAGTGAATAATAAGCCTAAATAAGTTCGACTCAGCTTAAACTTTTTTTTAACACAATGGCGGCTTCCCGTCATGCCGTCATTGTCAATACAATCAAATCAATGGTGAATTGGGGCGAATTTAATTAAATTTAAACGGCTGAAGCTATAAACATATATATATAACCATTTCAAATTAAATAATTACCTGTTTCTTAATAACTCAGTGATAAGTTAAGATTAGTTGTCGAGTATATAGTATATATATAAATTTCGTCTTTGCGTTTAATTCCATTGTCATATATTTTGTCGAAATAGGATGTACAGGCGGAAGTTTCCAATTAGAGAACTAATTAAAAAAACCAAACATGATAGCATCGAAACAAATGCAATGTTTCAAATATATTGAATAAAAATTAACAAATGAAGTATAATATTATAGAAAACTTCTTTATTTTCTAGTAAATATTTAATATTTACTTATAAACCTTTAAATTATAAAAATGTTGCATTATTTTGTTTTAATAAAATAAATTTATTAATGTAAGGAATGGATAATGAGAAGAAAAATCCAATGGCAATATATAAAAAAATTAAAGCTTTTAAATTTAAAATTAAATGATAATTAAATATTTTGTAAATACATTTTTAAAATTAAATTGTATTATTATTATTATTATATTATTATTATTTTTAAAAAAATACATTTGATGTGTTACCTGGATTTTATTGCGATCGAATACAATAATAATAAAAATATTTTAGGGCTGTTAACGATTAATTAAAATTTAATCGTTAACTTTTGAAAAATAACGATTAATTAAGCGCTAATTTAGATTAAAGCCAAAAATTAAAATGTATGATGTCATAAGTAACACTTATTAAACGTTCTTGTTGAAAATCTAAATAACACTGGAATGTCTCCTTTATTACTTTATATGTCATCTTTTCACCAACTACGCAAAAAGACAAATGTATTGACATTATTTGGTTCAATTGATGAGTGGGTCTAATTGACAATATAACCAGCCGAGCTGGACAATCATTCACTTGGAACTGGGGTAACTGGTTCTTGGCAAGGAATGGCATTATCGGATATCGGTGTTCATTAAATTTCCACCATTGTAGAGGGTTCATGGATTCAGGAACTTTCATCTCCATCTTGTAACGCAGTAATTCATCAGAAGAGTTGTGGTCATTTTCTGTCTCTGAGTCAGACTCCATATTACTGCCATTAGCTTAATACGCTTTTCATTTGGTTTGATAAGTAGGCGAAGTGTTAGAACCATGGTAGGCAAACTTTATCAAAATTTTGAACATTCCCGTCAGTCAATAGTTTAAAACCAAAATGTTCATGTAATCGTCAGGAAATTTATAATTTATCAGCCGCTATTTAAAAAAAATACTTTTTGACTTCCAATAATTTGTAAGTGATGGGTCGAATAATCGTTAAAAATAATTTAATCGTTAACATTTTCAATGATTAATCGAGAAATTAATCGTTAATTGCCACAGCCCTAAAATATTTATATTGTATAGCTTAAATAAGAAAAACAAAACTACATTAATTAATCATTATAGGTTCCCGGCCAAAACATTGCAACTTTTTAAATGTAAAACCTCTGCAGTATAGATTTTAGTCTGAATCATGCCTAATGTTTATATATAATATTTTTATGTCAGAACTCGATAATTTGTGGGGAAAAAATGTGTCTGTTCCCATATGAAATAATGAATACTGATTTTTAAATTTAGCTAGATTACCTGTCACGCATTGCAGTAATCGCAGAAGAAAAAGATATTCAAAGAAAACTTTAAGTAATATTTATATTTTATTTTAAAATAAAATACTATACACCTTTACTTTGCGAGAGTGTAGGCTTATTAAACAGCTTTCCAAAATTTCATTGCGATCGGGTGAATAAAATAATATTTATTTAGCTTACATAAGAAAAGAAAAAAAAACATTAAGGTTCACCGGCTTAATTGGTGCAAGTTTAATTTAAAACCCTTATAAGGCTGGTCATATTTTGAAGGAAATCTATTATTTATTTTAAATTATTTATACTATTTAATACGAGAGCTATAATTATATTTAAAATCGTGATATTAGTAATAGTATATTACATGTACTAATAAATACAAAGACATTATTTCGTAAGTACCAAAGAAAACAATTAGTATAGAATTAAATGTAGGCCCTAAGTTGAGACTAGACTGCTAATACTAATACTTGAGTTTAGGACAATCGAACGACCACTCTTTACCACGTTTTTATTAACTTGCTTTCGTTCCTTTTTGTCTGTTTGTATGTCCGTAAAATATTTTTAATAGCTCATATAAAAGGGGAAAAAAACGTCACTTTGGGCACCTGGCAAACATATTTTTCACTGTCCTTCACGGCAGTAAACTCAACAACCTCCAAAATGTTTATGTCTATCGGATAATATAATGTTTAGTAAGCCATAAAACGTCTTCGATTCATTTATTTATAGACTGTATTGAAAATATTTATAGACGAACATTGATTACACTCAATTACTGTTAAAAAATGAAAAACAGTGAAAAGTAATCATTTACAACCATCTAGCGTTAAATAACAGTATGAATGTGTTAAAATACGTTACATTTTTTACAGTACAAATTAATACCGGATTTTATTGTAAATCAACTTAAATTACATTACGTTACTGTTTTTTAAAAAAAAACAGTAAAAAAAAATTCATTTACAGCAGTTTAGTGTAAAATAACGGTATAAACGTGTTAGAATACATTGCATTTTTTACAGTGCAGCTTTATCATGTAACAAGGTCATACATGTGTGTAGCTACCTTCCTCCTCTAATTAACACAACAATAAACATTTTTTTAAAAAAGAACTGTACAAGTTATACCATCTCGCCATCCACACCAGCCCCACCTCCTCCGTTGCCACCAACAGCACATTCCGATGGCCGCAGTAATGAGCTGAGACAGGCTCAACAAAAAACAGCTGTTGGCTGTTAGAGTGAGTACATCTCCCTCAGCCCGCCCCCCCCCCTACCTCACTACCCGGGGGCCTCTGACGGGCCAAACCACACGTGAGTCTCGTTCTTTGCCGTTTATTCTACGTCAGCTTTTTTGTGTGTGTATACGTGCATGTGTGATGAATATAGGGTGTGCGTGTGTTGGGTTGTTTTTTTTTCTTTCTCCCCCCATAAGTAAGTTGATCGAGGAAACGAGGGGCGAGCGAGTGCTGGTCACGGGGGTCTTTCTTCTCTCTGAGGCTGCTACCCCAGAAACACTCACTACTCGTGACAGTTATGCTTTCTGATGGTGACGTCTTTGGGAGAAAGAGAGGAAAAAAACAATAACAAAACGTTGTTATGACGTGGCAGCGAGGTGTTGTGACGTCGTGGTAAGAGAGGATGCACCCGAGACGAAAATTGAGAGAAACCTAGATCCCGTAAACACGGCGCACTGTGACGGCGTCTTGTACTGAGGTAGTTAAATGAAGGACGACCGAGGGAATGTCTATTGCTGAAGCTGTGATGTGTTTACGATAATGGCGCATGCGCAACGTAGTTGGAGGCTGGGACTTGTGCAAATGACCTGTGGTGGGGGGGTGGGGGGGTCGGGGAAGATTAAAACTTATATTTGATTAAAATTTATAAGAAAAGCACATTTTTATTTAACCGGGTGATAATTAAATTTTCGGAGAGCCGACATGTGTATCTACCAATCAACATGTTTTCATGGGCAGACGTACGTATCTCAACCAATCGAAAGCGAGCAATAACCGGTTTTCATGGGCAGACGTACGTATCTCAACCAATCGAAAGTGAGCAATAACCGGTTTTCATGGGCAGACGTACGTATCTCAACCAATCGAAAGCGAGCAATAACCGGTTTTCATGGGCAGACGTACGTATCTCAACCAATCGAAAGCGAGCAATAAACAAACCCGCAAAAATACCCTGAACTGTATACCTGATATAGTTCTTCATTCCTCCTGATAGCGCTCAGCGCACGGTGTTGTTCATCAGCAACCATGTAATACAATCAGTGAACCGGTTCATTTTTTCTCTAATATCCTTAGATTTCAGTTACTTTTTTTTTGTGTTGTTTATTTACGCCATATATTAATGCTTGGACCAGAGAAGTAAAGGAAAGTAATGAATTCCACTTCATATTTTTTTTTAACGAAGATGATTTGTGAATGTAGCGTTTCATCATGTGGAGGATGAAAGCACGGGTCATTTGATACCGTTGTACGTTACAAGGTGGAAATTAAGAATTGCGCACCCGTTTTTTTTTCTTTTCTTAACTACTTGCTTAAATTCCCACATCTTTTATCGTCCGTGGGACACGTAGGATGTGGATGTCTGGCATAACAGACGTTTCAAAGAGATAACAGTTTTCTGCCGCTGTCAGTAAGTCAAAGGCGGATATTATTTCCACCTGCCAGCGATGGCGTAACGGTTGATTTTTCTTCTCAGCCGTCTCTAAGTGGGTCAACGGATGATAATATTCTAGTCGTCGGTAAGTGTGAAAGGGGGATCAGCTTTCACAGTCTTAAATGTTCTTTTTATAAATTTTGGTGTTTCAAATCCAAAATGTTGACTTGTATGTTGCAAAAACATAAATGTGTACTTAACTCCCCTTGCAATCTCATACAACCCGTCCAGATGTGTAAACGTCATCCAAATGTGGAAGTACCGTGTTCGTCTGCGTTTGCAGAATTTTCAACATTATCTCTCGGCGGCCGACTCGCCCTCGCCTCTCCCTCGATGCCTTCTGCACCCATTTCTCTCGTTCTCTGATGCCTCGTGAAGAAATCTTCGGGTAATCAAGTTCATCCTTGCTGCTGACAGACTAAAGACAAAACACGCCGGGCAGACACCTCAGGGCCTCCCCCATTGACAACACCTGACAGAAGTTGTTGTGAGACGTAAAGTGTTTCTGACAGGTCGAATAGAGCCCCTCGGTCCGTGCCACTATTTCACTGGAAGTTGCAAGGAATGTGTGTGGGGGTGGGGGGCGGGGAGATGATCTCACGAGTCATGGGAACATGATCGACTCGACAAGTCTCCTGATAGATTTGTACAGAGGGATCGGTGTTAAAGTGATTCTGGCAAGGGAAAGATAGGGGGAGGGACTTTTTGTTTTGTTGGGGGGGGGGTGGGGAGATGCACATATTTATTGACGAGGGTGCCATTTGGAGGACGTGGACGATGGTGTTGGTCACGTGATATCCCAGTTTTAAGTAAGAAGCGGCACTGATCACGTGATCCATCAGACATAAGGTCGGCGCCTGATTGTGGTTTCATTACATTTGACATCAGCTGTAGCCTGTGCGTCCTCCCGTCCACCGACCCTTACCATCCCCACACCTCTGCCAACCCCACCCCCACCCGCTCCATCTTCCTAAATGTATGACCAGGCCATCGCTACTGTACCGACCAACCTGATTGGCTATCAACACTTTTTTTATTTTCGTTCTTTTCTTTAAAACGAAAGCTTTGAAAATGAAATATTTAAAAATGAAATTAACAACTTTAAAGGGAAATTGTTTGTGTGTGGGGGGGGGGAGTTCCCTAGGACCCCCCTCCCCCGACCCCTTACAGATAAACAGCTGAGAATTAAATGAGGAGGAGCCAGGCGTTTCCCCGAAAGACGCCTTGATGGAGTGCTCAACACATATCCATTCGTACCTGTCTGGGGTGGGGATCAAATCCACAAAGGGTTGACGCCAAGGAGCTGAGCTGGTGCAAATTGATTTGGAAAGTGGAGATTGCTAGGGGGTGATGAAACGTTCTGTAGCACCCCTCCCCCCTTTCCTCCCCGGTCCTCCCTGCTTGCCCTTCCTTTTGACGGATTAATAGGGTAGGAGGTGGGGGGTGTGGGGTAGGCCCGTGACATCCGATAACGGAGTGGTGGTAGCTTTGGCATTTAGAATTGGGTGCAATTATCAGGGAAAGATCTTCATGCAGGCATGAGAAACTATTGAAGGAAAGAAAACGTGTGATCTCGTTACCGACAAATAGACTCCAGCTAGATAGGTGACGTCAAACTTGAGCTGTTTTAAGGCCACACTGTTGTTGTTAAATCCCTTATATTAACTTTACCTTCTTGTCTTGGGCTCGCGTTCCGTCAAACCGGCGGAAAAACAAAAGTCCAAAAATGACCCACTTCCCGTGATGCTATCGAGCTGAAAATTTGCACATAGACTCGTGTCACCTAAAAATGCATTGTATCTAAATTTCAGATCGATAGGATGTACCGTATTTAAAATAATGCATTTTTAGTTTTTCTATATATAATTCAATGTAGCCGTCTGCTATTGTTCACCTCCACGTGCTTGAGTTTAGTCCAGCCATCGATGACCACAACCCACCCCACCCCACCCCCCGGGGTTTTACTGCAAGGGGAGAACATTCAGTTTCAGTATGTAAATGTTTGTCGCGCGTTTCGCATTATATTGAACATATCATTACTTTAATTTCTGTCTCATATATAAGGGATTTATAGTCAGAAACGTTGTTTTTACGGGGTTATTTAATTATTAAGCCAAAATTGGAATGTTATTAAGCCAAACTTGGTTTGTTATCAAGCCAAACCTGGCTCTTTTATCATACCAAACATGGGTTGTTATATAAAGATAATATTGGGCTATTAAGTCAACTTCTGTTCGTCATTAGGTCAAACTGTCTGTTCTGTAGTTCGGCTGTTCTGTGTTTCGGCTGTTCTGTATTTCGGCTGTTCTGTGTTTTGGCCGATCTATTTAACCCGGTGACCGCCCGTCACCCCTGGTACACGGGCTGCGGCGCGCGGCAGTTGAAGCTCAGCCAGGCCAGCAACGTGACGTGATGGTAGCTACGAGTGCGGTCAGTACGCATTTCACACCTGACGTCTCCCCCTGGCATTATGGGAGTCGTTAGATGTGACGCACGCGGTGCGGGGGGCATTAGAGTTGCTCCCCTTCACGCCCAGTGTCGCGTCACGTCACTTGTCCCCGCACTACTTGGACGTGTGATTGACGTGTCTTGCTGACCGGAACTTGGCGTCTTATAAGAACTCACATAAATGAATCACAGGTTTCTCAGAAACTATGCTCCTTAAGAAGACATATAGATTTTGTTACGCTCGGATTGATCTATAGTCCGTAGGTATAAATATAAATTACAAGAACATTATTTAGCCAAAATATATATTCAATGTATAGATATTATGTACATTGTATATAATATATATATATATATATATATATGAGTGTGTGTATGTTGTGTTGCCATTTGACTATTGGAAAACATTATCTCTCGTTATGCAATGTGACTACTTTTTTTTAGAAAAAAGCTTTCTTAAATAATTTTTCCCCTCATAAATTTAGAAGAACCAACATGATTGCAAAATAAAATCGTAAACAAAATTAAGTTATAATCAAGTTTGTTTCTTAGTCAAGTTCACTAAGCTGACTCAAATTAACGAAGAATCAGCAAACAATCAATTGAGACAAAGGCAAACAATAAATCAGGATATTTGATTCATATTTTAATGAACTTTTTCCCCACTAAATTCTTGGATTAATAGAATACCACCATTAGATTACTACCAATATGAAAGGTAAAATATTTGTGAATTTTTCAAAGCAGACGTAACTTCAAACATCACTGTCACAAATTTTCAAGAACAAATTTTGTCATAATGTCAAGGGTTGAAACATGGCTTTTTTTCAAGTATCACTTTCTCGAAACGTCTAGTTTTACACAGCCCCTTGTCCGGCAAAACGTCCAGTTTATGGTCTCTCAAAATATTCTGTCCAATGTCTGTTAAAACGTTTATTATAAACTCGTACAAAGCGCGAAGTCTAAAAGCTGTCAATTGTCAAAATATATAGACGTTTATTTGTGTACCCTCGTTACCCTTGTGTTAAGAATAAATCCCGAAGTTGTCAAGTTTTTACTCCGGTAATCAACATCACTAACATCTTTCACCTCACGATGCAAGGAACACCCCGTTAACCACATCAATAGTACCCCACAGATTTGTATTGAGAAGAACTCGTCCCTATTAACAGAAATTCTCATTAACCAAACACGACTGTAAGGCGTTCATCCTTAAACCTCCAAACCCAATCCCCTCCCGCCCTCATACCCTTGTTTTTCAACCCACTCTCTTCTGTCTGTCAAAGTGCTCGTTACTCTGCCTGTCAAGTCCTGTCAATACTGCTCACATGACGAGGGTTTTTAACGTGGAAACAACATTTGAGCGTCGACCTCATAATTTCCCGCCAAAAAGGCTCACCCCATTATCTGACAGCCCGAGTTAGGATCACACTACATGTCCTAGCTGCAAGCTTCGGTCTCTGCTACATGCTGGGATCTGACGATCGATAAATTAAATACAAGCGCTACCCTTTCCCCGTCCCACTCCAAATTGTAAAGACGCCATCCCCCTTTATGTATTGGACGGGATGGCTTGCACCTACCAACGAATATTGTATATTATTAAAGCCTATAATGTATTGTCTTATTTACACAAATTATTGGTGTCTCTTTACAGATACAGTCGGACCTCTCTAAGTCGAACTCAAAGGGACCGGGATAAAAAAGAACCGACTTACGGAGTTTTCGAGTAACTGAAAATGGCGCAATAGGCGCAGAATTCAGCAAGGATCTAACAAATATTTCGATATAGGGAGGTTTTCGACTTAGAGAAGTCCGACTGTATTTTTGTATTTTCAAATTAAATGATCGTATGTATGGGATTATTACCAGAAGCAATATATATATGTAGCAATGTTCCCTTTAAGGTTTGTTAGTCCGTGTACAAAATAACAAACATGAGTGAAAGGTGTGCACCACAATCACATATATTATATTAGCCGTATCAAAATTTGCTGTGCGGTACTTCTAGACTGCTGCGCGGCGTCGGTCAGCTTAAAGTGACGAATGGCTCGGAGCTCTTCAGAACATTTATATGTGAACAAGTACAGATGATATGACACCCGTGGTTATCCTACTAGTGAGTCTACAACGTAACAGAGCTGTAAGTACAGAGTATAGGGCAAAAACACCAAAACATATACAAAAAAGTGCCTTCCAGGTTTTTTAGTTGCACATGCTGCACGGGTTGTCGATAACTTCTAGCCACACCCATTCTTAAACAGACGGGCAATGAAGACTTTATTTCCTTCCTCATAGTACATTAAAAAATGTTATCTTTTATTTCTATAAACATGTAATTTTTGTTAAGGATTTGGATAGGCATAAAAGAGGCTAAAAATATCTTAACCTTGTTTGGTTCGACAAAAATCAAGGATAGCTTAAAGGTGACGTTAGCTGGACTTTGTCAATTTCTCCAGATCTGTTATAAACAGCTGTATAAAAATAGTAAATAAATCTAACCCTATGTGACATTGGCTATATATAGAGATAAAGGCAAAAGGTTTGCTTAATAGTTTCGGCTAGATCAGCGATCCTCAAACGTTCATCTTCGGTGACCTGCAGATAGTGCCCAACTGTACGATATCACGACCCTTCACCGCAATGACGTTTTAAAAAGTCAATGTGGAATTTACGAACATTTATGACGTTTTCCAGTTAATTAAACAACTTTTGTTCGCCTAGAGTCCACGAATATTTGATAACTGCTTCTGAGACTTGTTACACGATGACTTTTATTTATATATTTTAAAAAAATTTTTTGTTTTTTTAAAGACATGGCTACCCTGCGATACTAAGTCAGTAAAGTAAAGATACTAAGTGGGGTACTATTTAAATTACATTGTGGTATTTCAAATGTTGTATTTAAAAAAAAATTAAATTAAAATATAATTTAATGATCTGAAGAATAAAAAATGATCTCATCATTAATGAGAAGTAGAATTAAAATTTTCTGGATAAGCACACTTTTTTTTCCTTACAAAATTGTTACTGAAATGAATTTTTATATATTTTTTAAAATAATAACACAATGTGACGGCTTTAGCTTCAGCACATTTTCAAGGGAAAAAATCTGCAACTACCTGTCGGGTGCGATAAGGGGATTGGCGAGCTATATTCTTCAGAATACCTGGTCTTCACTCGTCAGCATGTGAAATGTTAGAACTACCAGCCATGAGTTAATGCGGTACAGTGGCCCCGTTAATCACTCGGGCAATACATTAAAGCATCACCCACCCCCCACCCCCATTCCATCCAACCTCGTTATCCTGCCCTCCTAGCAGCCTCGTGTCTGGCGGAATCTGTCTCGGGTGACGTGAATTGCTGTCACCGGGTACAGGAAATAAAAATGGCGAGCGGTACGGGGAGGTAATTCCAGAGGCATAAATGGCGCTTGGCTTTTAACAGCCGATCTGGCACTGACACCCAGGGCTCTTTATAAATGGTGTTTAAACCATCGGTCATGTTGGGACGGTTGCATACCGGGTTTACGGGCCAGCCTTCCAACTTTTTAGAGCCATCGGCGGTTCCCAGGACCGTAACGCTACCGCGAGACGATGAAGGGGACGCTTTCTGCTTTCTGTACCGACTGCAGATTAAGTCAGGGCGGCAAGTTGGAGGGAGTAGGGTGGTTGGGGCGTCGTCTGGTCATCTCGGGTGGAGCTTCGAGGCGTTGTTGTCAGAAGTAGGTTTGAAAAGATGTGTAGCCCAAAAGTTGTCAATGTTATAGGGCCGATGAATACCCCTGGATGAGTATTAACATATGATCTTCTAAATGTCTTTCAACGCAGCGGCGACAGCGAAGTGCGGTCAGTGAGCGTCCCAAAAGAAAGTAGCTAACATCGAAAATAAGATGCTGCTGGTACTTCGCATGCAAAAATAATGGTGCGCACGCATATGTCTTTCTAGTAGATATGGTTTATTCCCCAAACTTGGACCCCACGGGCTGTGCGTTTAAACTTGAATCATTGTTGGCCAAAAAAATGATTCCGCCTAACCAGCTTGTACGATTAATTAGCAAGTGTTTTCGTGAATTAAGATCGATTCCCAAAGATTTTAGCAACGCCTTAAAACATTTATTTTTTCTTGTAATGACTCGATAGTTTTTAGTTGAAAAATTCACCTAACTAAAAATTATATTGTTTAGGAAATTTTCAATATGAAATTCGTGTAACACATTAAGTCCATCTGTCCATCTGTTGTGGGAGTGTGTGGTTGCTGATAAACTAAGACTGTTGTGGCAGAATGTGACTGCTGTTTAAGCGATACTATAGGAGTAATAGCGTTAACAAAGACGTTACCCTGCCATAACGTTTACTATCCTTAAAGTCTCGAATTACAGACATTACTATCGTTGTTGTTTTTCTCCCTGTTCCCCTATGGGACATTATTTGGTGAGTGTTGCGTGACCCTATGGAGACGCTCGTCAAATATTTGAGACCCCCCCCCCACCCTGCCACGGTTTTAAAGCACACCTGGAAGAGTTAGAAAAGTCACGGGATGAACCAGGAAACGCCACAGACGCAACACGGCCAGCCCTGGTCAGTGTCTTGATATTCCTGCTGTAATTCGTGTCACAAACATTTATCGTCCGCTGCCATTTCGTCTTGTGTTTAAATAATATGTCACATGTATATGCCCCGCTGTAAGAATTTAGAGTTTAACTTTTTGCACCGAGCTTGGGAGAAATCCTATTTAAAATATAGACTTTAGACTTAAAGACTCGATTGTTCCTATAGGCGTGTCTTAACAAGTGACGTATCATTGATGTCACAAGATGTGGTCATACTGGGCATGGTCCCAGTGGCTCACGTTTCTAGGGGGGCCTATTGGTGTATTTAGATGTCCATATTGTTATTATACAATAAAATCCTTTAAAATAAATATTTGAAAACCCATCAATTTCCAGAGGAATCAGCGGAAAGCATCACCATCACTGGCACTTCAGCCCATTTAGGGCTCTGGCCTGCTCGATCACATAATTCCATTCACAATGACCAAAGGCCTTCAGCCTCAATGCTCGACCCCCAACAGTTGCAGGCCCTTCTCCACCTCATCCGCCCATCTCATTCTCGGTCATCCTGTTAACCCCCTGCCTCTCGATTTCTTCATGTAATGTAATGTATACTCCATCATAAAAAAATAATATAAAAAAAAATATATATATATAAATCTGACTACACAACTGACATACTAAGAGTAACAGTAAATGACATCATCAAAGAACAATATCCTGAAAATTCCTGGATCAGAGTCTACACCGATGGCTCCTCAGAAAAAGCCACAAAAAATGGAGGAGCCGGCATTCTTACAGAGTGGCCTATACGGAGAACACCTTGAAAAAGCAACTGCCATAGGAAGTCTCTCAGATAGCACTAGAGCTGAAAGGAAAGCACTAGAGCTTGCCGCAAAAATTCTAACAAGTGACCCCCACTCTAAAAACAGCCAGATTGTCATCCTCACTGATGCTAAGACAGTGCTTCAGTCTCTCAAAAACCCAAACACTTTGATCAATCAGACACTCAGTACAGAACTATTGAAACTGAGCAAAATAACAAAAGAACTTATTCTCCACTGGATCCCTGGACATGTGGAACTTGAAGGAAATGACACTGCTGAATCCTTGGCAAAAACTGGAGACAGTCAAAACCAGGCAGAGCCATCTCTACACCACGAAGAAATCAAGGCAATGCTCAAAAGAAGTGAATCTGAAAGATGGTCCGAGCTCAAAGAAAACCACCCAAAAAGTGATGCATACTTCAAACTCCCCCGCAAATCACAAAACATCATTTTCAGGCTAAGGACGGGCCACAACAAACTAAGGCAACACATGTTCTGCAAACTTCGAATTGGAGAAAGCGAAATGTGCCCCTGCGGGATAGCTGCGGAAAATGCGGAACATGTTCTCCAAAACTGCCCTCTGTACCACCAAACCCGGACAGACATATGGCCCCAGGAAGCTACCCTCGATGACAAACTCTATGGTGGACTGGAACAACTGACAGCCACAGCGCAGATCATCACAAATATAGGACTTGCTGTCTAAATCCTCTATCAAAAGATTTTGAGAACGAAGATGAAGAAGAATGTATACTGTCTTTGCCGCCCCACAGACCAGCATGCGTTTTGACGACTCGACCGTGTCTCGACCTTCGCAGTCTGTTTCATGGGAAGCACATTCCAAATTTTTACATTGTATTCTTTTTTGCTTTATACAAACATTTATATTAGTTAAAGATTTTTTTCTTCAAAAATTAATTTAAAGAGAAAGCAGCCTCGCAGCACATGTCACGTCTTCATTATGAAGAATGCTGTAGTTCTCCAAACTTCAAAGAAAACATCGCTTATACATAACGTTGCATTCCATGTCTATTTTTTTTAAAGTGGCGTTTTAAAATATCACCTCAAATATTCTTTAAATGCATTCACAATGCGGTTCACATAGCAACGCGGTTCACATGGCAACGTTTTAATTACAACTACAGAAATCCCTAGACGCATCTAAACAAAAAGTGGGAGATAAATGTGAAATGTTAAATGTATAAGATAAAAACTAACCTTATCACGTTATTAGCCTACTCATTATTTGTATAATCCTATGCATAGTTCTTATAATCCTACTTATAGTTCTTATAATCCTACTCATAGTTCTTATAATCCTACTTATAGTTCTTATAATCCTACATATAGTTCTTATAATCCAACTCACCGTTTTTATAACCCTACTAAACTAAGCACATATTCTGTAGGCCTGCGACTAATCTCCTAAGGCCTTGGCTAGTACCTGGGCAACCTGCTCCATCTGCTGAGCAGTGCCATACAACATTGTCTTTACATGGGACTCATCTGCCTCCCTCACCTCCCCGGCTATGTCTAGCGCGGGACAAGACGTCAGCAGGTGTACGACCGTCTCAGAGGCTTGGCTGCAATGACGGCAGTTCGAGTCCCTGTTGTGGTCTAGCCTGTGGAAGTACGAGTTGGTTGGGCAGTGCTCTGTTCTCATCTGAGTCACTAAACTCTGGTGTTTGCGACTCAGGTTCCACCACTGGTCTGAACGGTTTAGCCTGGGCATGTTAGCGAGACCCCCCCCCCTTGGCTGTCTTATAATCCTACTCATGGTTCTTATAATAATGCGTATAGTTCTTACAATCCTAATCATATATCTTATAATCCTACTCATTAGTCCTTATAATCCTACTTATGTGGTTCGTATTAATCCTACTCATATATCTTATAATCCTAATCATAGTTCTTTTAATAATAGTCATAGTTCTTTTAATCCTACTCATAATTCTTATACTCATATATTAGTTTTTCTAGTCCTAATCATAGTTCTTATAACCCTACTCATTGCTCTTATAATCCTACTCTCAAAGTTCCTATAAGCCTATAATCATACTTATCGTGTAATATAGACCTGTCCGTAGCGTTTATCACGCTCGGCCTACTTATAATTTTGTTTTCTTTTCACCATAATGGTATACAGATGTTAAAGCGATCTCCTGTGTGTTTTAATTTTAAAAACAACAGAACTCTTAGCATACTAGGTTGTGCTGCGGCGCCGTGGCACCTGCGGTGCCCCCCCCCTTTTTTAGGGCGCCTACGGCGCCCACCTTTTTCAAAAGTCCAACTAACTTGTCCTTGTATGATAAATACGTAATATTAAAATTCCTTAAATGTACACAAAGTATTTTATAATAGGGGTTTTAGGGCGCCTACTGCGCCCATTTTTTTTTGGGTGAGGGAGGGTCAAAAGCCCAAAAAATGTATGCTTGTATGATAAATACGAAATATTCCTGAAGTGTACACAAAGTATTTATATTATAATTTTTTCAGTGCTAATCACCACACGATTTATTAACTAATTTTAGAAAACAGCGCACCAAATTACTGCACCAAAGAATAACTCTTTTCGAACGTCCGCATGAAAATAATAGTGTGGAGGGTGTTTAATGTTAATCTTGAAACCAAAATGATTATGATTTTTAAGTCTATATTTTCAATTTAAAAAAAAAGCAGAGTGATGTCCCTTAGCGTTAGGCCACAGTCAGACATAATTGAGGGTAAATATATGTATACTAGCGTGCACCCGTCAAAAATGACGGAAGTTTTCAGCTGAAATCTATTTATTTGATAAAAATTGCACTTTTTCTAGGGCGCCTACGGCGCCGACCTTTTTTAAAAGCCCAACTAACTTGTCCTTGTTTGATAAATACGAAATATTAAATCTTCTGAAATGTACACAAAGTATTTTATAATAGGGGTTGCAGGGCACCTACGGCGCCCCTTTTGTTTTTTTTAAAATTTTATTATTAACCATCATCAAATCCTCTATTTACATTGATCCCTTTTCCAAAAATAAAATATGAGCGAAAACAATGACGTCATTTAATATTTTTTACAGCGCATATTTAATTTGCACACCTTTTGATGCTTTGGTGCAGTAATTTGGTTTTCCCTGCTTTCTAAAATTAGTAGCGTCAGGACTGATAGACACTACTTGCGTGACAATTGCAAATTATATTGTATAATAATAATTATTATTTTTGGTGTACAAATCCGAACAACTTGTTAGGGAACGAAAATATTTTATGATTTTTATTTTATTTTCACAAGGCATTAAAACAAAGAAATAAATATTTTGAAACAAACACATAGAAACAAGCTTAATATAAAATAATATTGTATCAACGCACCAAGGTAAGGGGTCACAGTCTACAATAGCATCTTTTTCTAGGGCGCCGATTAAATAAACAATTTTTTTTTAAAAATACATACATTTAAAAAAATGCATTCCTGTTGTTTATTTATTAGTTTTCCTCATACCCTTTATTAAAATTATTAACAACACTGGATTTTTAGTACTCACAATAGACAACAATGTAACTTTCCTTACTTTGTTTTTAGATAAAGTTGGAGGAAGTAAAATCCGGAGCTACGTTTATTTATAATGTATGGTGGATGGTCGATCTCTGCAAATATGACTTTAAGCGTTAGACTCGTTTACCGCGGCCTGTGGGTCCCCACCGGTCAAGCAGTATTACTCATATATAAACTGTTTGATTGTCCCTGGCGGTCTCTTCTTCTTCTTCGCTCCTTCTATGCAGAAGATAATTGCGTCCACAGACCATGTCAGATGATCTGTTGGCAAGTGATGCAGCGTTCACAGGCCACGGCTTTGTGGGTTCCACGCATTACCCAGCCGCCTAACTAGTGTTAGGTACCCATTCGGACGCCCTAGGCCCCGGGAACAAATCTTTGCCTTCACATGGATTCGAACCCGTGACCATCGGTACGCCAGTCGAGCGTCCCCCAGTAGTCAAGCAGTATTACTCATATATAAACCGTATGATTGTCCCTAGTGGTCAAGCAGTATTACTCATATATAAACCGTTTGATTGTCCCTAGTGGTCAAGCAGTATTACTCATATATAAACCGTTTGATTGTCCCTAGTGGTGAAGCAGTATTACTCATATATAAACTATATGATTGTCCCTAGCGGTCAAGCAGTGTTACTCATTTATAAACTGTATGACTTTTAGCTGTGCTTACAAACAACTCCAAATCTCGCGATAGAAAGAACCCACTTCACCACGACCCACAAAGCCCCCCCCCCAACCTCCCCGCTTCACCGAAACCTTCCTGTAAGTAAACCGGTGACATTTGAAAACAAAAACATACATCTCCCGGGGGTCGGCGTTTACTTGACGGCAGTGTTTTACGGCCTGCATAAACATGCCAGGATTCTGACAAACGGGTCGCCACAGAATGACAGTTGCCTGGCATATGGCCTGACAACGGCAGCCCCCCCCAAAAAATATATAAGCGCGGTGCGAACGTCGCTTACCTGTGGCTGGGTGGACGTTGAGTGGCGGGCCGTTGGCGTTTAGAGTGACGTGTCGTCTTGAATAAATTGAAGGCTTAGCTGGAAGGCGGTGGGAGAAGTGGACGCCGGGGGGGGGGAAGAGAGGCACCGCGGGTCTGTCGCTGGACTTCTCGGTGAAGGTGTTGGTCAGAGAGAAATTCCACTTAGCGACAGTTTCGGAAGAGGTGTAATTTTATGTCTAAGGTGTTTGACAGGAGGTATGCTTTTGGAGGCCTATGCGGTATACTTTTGGAGTGCTAGACGGTATACCTTGGAAGGGCAAGGAGGTATTCCTTTGGAGGGCTAGGATTTATTCCTAGAAGTTATATGTTTAGAGGTCCATAGGCGGGGTATACCTTTTAACGAATATGAGGTATACCTTTGAAAGTCTAGAAGTAATATTTGGAGAGCTAGGAAGTATATCTTGAAAGCCTTTGAGGTAAACCTTGGAGGACTAGGCGGTATAACTTTCACGGATTATGAGCTATGCATGTAAAGTCCTAGGAAATATACATTTGGGTGCCAGTGCCTAGGATGTTAAGTATTGCGGAGTTTTCTGTGTGTAAATTGCATATGTGTGTGTTATGCCGCGACCAACAATTGCGTTCGACATTAGACAAAGTTAATTCATTCTTTTTAGCCTATTGTCTGTTACAAATGATATCATTCATGAACGTTACAATATCGATTAACTTAAAAGTAGCAGCACTAGCTACACAAACACACACATAAACAGGGCCGGTCTTAGCTATTGCGGGGCCCTATGCGGCTTAGTATGCGAAACAGATTGCGCGGGGCCCAGTCTGGGTGGGGATAAGGAATTAATAAGGATAATAAAAGACAAGATAGGTGGGGCCTATGAAAGTGCGGGGCCAACTGCGGCCCCATAGGTTGCAGTGGCCTAAGACCGGCCCTGCACATAATCAAAAACAATAAAAATGAAAGGACCAAGAGAAAAATTTCGGTTTTTGGCTGTGGCCAGTCTATTTCCTATTAAATGTAAAGCTGGTAAGCTGAAGTGAGAATGATGACCTGGCACTGCGACTCGTTGCTTACTGAAATAATGGGGCCGTGCAGTAAACGTATGATGCAAACAATACGTCATTCCCTTCATACTCTTATAGATATTGTTGAAGGCCATGAGAGAGAGAGAGAGAGAGAGAGAGAGAGAGAGAGAGAGAGAGAGAGAGAGAGGGAGAGAGAGAGAGAGAGAGAGAGAGAGGGAGGGAGAGAGAGAGAGAGAGAGAGAGAGAGAGGGAGAGAGAGAGAGAGAGGGAGAGAGAGAGAGAGAGGGAGAGAGAGAGAGAGAGAGAGGGAGAGAGAGAGAGAGAGAGAGAGAGAGAGAGGGAGAGAGAGAGAGAGAGAGAGAGAGAGAAAGGGAGGGAGAGAGAGAGAGAGAGAGAGAGAGAGGGAGGGAGAGAGAGAGGGAGAGAGAGAGAGAGGGAGGGAGAGAGAGAGAGAGGGAGAGATAGAGAGAGAGAGAGAGAGAGAGAGAGAGAGAGAGAGAGAGAGAGAGAGAGAGAGAGAGAGGAGAATGCGGTGTTAAAAGAAGCAGTACCGACAACTCGCTGACAAGCTTAAAGTTTCTCCCTTGATTAGAAGACTAACGTCTTTCTCGTCCAACAACGGCCCTGCTGTGTGGGTGAGTGGGGCGCGGGTAATATCCATGTGTGTTAACCCTTATCCACCCAAGACCATCTGCTTCTCTTCACGCGTCGTTACGTGCCTTAACCTTTTCATAACACGGGACACACATTTGACGAAAGATGACGATGGCACTCATGCTAGCAGCAGCAGGATCGAGTTCAGTGGTTCTAGAGATCTGAGCCCATTCAGGGGATGAAACGACAGTGCTGCGCGGCGTATGTTAAGGGTCGGTACTGGTTGGCACGCTCTCTGTAACTTACAGGCGAAAGAAACAAATATCCCCAGTGAGTCACAGAATTTACGTCTATATTTTCTTATAAATGCTTTGGATTTCACGTCAGTGTTTAGAATTTCAAGTAAAGCTGGTTTTTGTAATGTTAATGTTTTGAGCAAAACATCTGTCTAAAATGTATTCCCTTCGCGTCATAATTATTCTGATAATTTTATGCAATAAAATGTATAATATGACGTTCGTAGGTAAAGACATGGGAAATAATGGGTTAACACATACAGATTTATCTTTTTTTTTAATGTGAAGAAAGAAAGACCTCCTTCTATATTCCACTCCATTTATCGAAGTCAATTTTATCTTTTATCGTTACGAGAAGAGTTTATAGTATCATCAGATTAAGTTCTGCTTCTTTTTTTAAAATATTACTTCATAAATAATTGAGATGGCAGGTCCTAATCTTTATATTGATATCTTTATTTTTTTAAAATAAAAACCACGCACAAACATAAAGTTGGTTTTAAATGTAAGCTTTAGTACGCGGACCTGAAAATTCATGATTTAAAAAAAAATATATTATTTCTGTGGAAAATTCAGTTAGATATTTTGATTAAAAGTCGAGAACCGCTGAGGTACAGGATCTAATGAGCCGCTCTAACCAATCATCGTGCGCATGTGCAGATTTTCTTAGGAAGTGACGACAACTGCCGCCACAAACATGTCGGTGGGCTATCGCTAGTGTGCCAAGGCAGAATGATGCCTTTGCACTTGCCAGAATGGATGGCTCTTTTTTTTTCTCCCTTCTCCCGACTCCTTGCCCACACCCACCCTCATTCTTAGAGTGAGGAGGCTGTTTTATCACTTTCTCTGGTTTTATCTGGGTACGCAAAAACAAACAAAACACAATGTCGAATTGTTCGCGAGAAATGTCGATGGCTGTCCGTGAGAAATGTCGACCCCGCTTAACGAGAAAGGGCAGTTGTAATGACACAGTGCGTTGATGATTTTTTTTCTTCTTTTCTTTCTCCTTTGAACCGCGAGGGCGAGATGCTGGAATGGCGAGGGCTGAAGGAGGTGATTAACCAGCTATCCTCGACCAGCTGACCTTTAGGGGGCAGGAGATTCTAAGAAATGTTTTCTCCGTTCGTTAGAGACAAGGAACACATGGAAGGGATGTCGTGGTTTGAGCCGGGGTGGGGGGTGAGTGAGGCAGAGGAGGAGGTCGTCACTACCTTTGTTCTACTATCTACCTGGAATAATTATGGTATTGTACGTTCGCAACGAGAGGTTATCGAGTGCGCACGTGTTTGGTAGAGCGGGAGGACAAGCGTCTACTTTTCAGATCCGAACAGAGTGTCTTCCCCCCCCCCTCTAGTCATGCTCAGACAATGCTAACCTTTGGATGCAACAAGAATCGTTTATTATACAACATAGCCGACAACAATGGCAAAGGGAGACGAATAATATCTGGTGGTTATCTTCTGTCAAGGTGGTCCAGCTCGTGTCGACCACCAGAGTGAGGGCAAAGTTGGGTTCATAAAGGACTACAACAATCAGTTCGTCAAGGACAAGAACAGTCAGTTCATCGAGGACAAGAACTGTCAGTTCGTCGAGGAAAAGAACAGTCAGTTCGACAAAGACAAGAACAGTCCCTTCGTCAAGGACATGAACAGTCATTTTGATAATGAATATGTTTTTAAAAGTCCACCGATATATACAATATACAAGCAATGTATACTGACAAACTGACACCTTCTGAAAACCAAGTAGAAAAGTGTGGAATGCTATACACCCGTAACTGACATCTTCTGAAAAGTGGGGAATGCTACACACCCGTAACTGACACCTTCTGAAAAGTGGGGAATGCTACACACCCGTAACTATGGAACAAAAGTACACAACCCAACTCTCGATAACTGAACAGATTGTTTAGTTAGGAGATTAAACAACAAAAACTCATGAAGCCAATAGCGACGCCCAACACCAGCAAAACAGCGGAAGACATTGACGAAGACGTCAATGGAACTATTTTTTAAACGTTTGGAAAGCTTCGTCCCGTGTGTTCTTCTAATCCCACCACCACTGGTGGTCAGAACTGTTTAACCAATGAAACGTCTTCTTTGGAGGGTGACGTCATTTAACATGGAGTACATCATAGCGTTGTTCCTTATAGCACAAACAAATTGCTGTCATTTAACATGGTGTACATCCTAACGGTGTTCCTTATAGCACAAGCAAATTACCGTCATTTAACATGGCGTACATCCTAGCGGTGTTCCTTATAGCACAAACAAATTACCGCCAGAGCTGGGTGACTCAGGGGCCCTAGGCCACGGGAACAAATCCTTGCCGTCACATTGATTCGAACCCGTGACCATCGGTACGCCAGTCGAGCGCGCTGCCACTCGACCACCGCAATCCCCACAACAACCCTTTACAAATAAGATCCATGTAGTTACTTATACTCAACACGAACGCACACATGCACATATAAATGTAAATATTACCACAATTAACATGACGTAAGAGTCCATCTCTTATACTATTTTGTTACAATGATAGTTGTGTATTACAGGCTCTATCGACCCCTTGCATTATTTCTAAACACTTTGTTTGAAGAACCTTGTTTTAAAAAAATGGCTTACGTAAAAAAAGAGGTGTTTGTGTGTCGTGTGTACGAGTTGTTGTGTGTATAGTTTGTGTGTGTTTGGGTGCGTGTGCTTTGGAGGAGGGGGGGGGCGATAAGAAATCTTCAGAAGAGCCAACCTCAACCTCAAAAACGAGGCTGATGAATTGGTTGTCCGGAAATAGCCGAATCGGCCGGTGATGGCCGCGCGCAGTATGCCACCAAAGGGAAACAGGAAGTGGGCCTAGCGGTGCCAGCCAGCGAGGGGCTAATGGAAGGAAACAAGGAACTAAACGTCAGCTTTTAGTGGCAGGCACGTCGCCCGGTGACGAACACAACCGTTTTACGACAGCACGAGCAGACATCTGGGATGGTGGGGGGGGGGTGCTGGTGCTGTGGTGTTGGAGTGAAGTCAAGGGGGGGCGAGGTAGACTTCGGTTGTTAAGGGATTTGAGGACTGGACACCTTTATGATAAAAGATTGTGACGGTTTTATTAGTTGGCATTGAACAAAGAAATAATTATAGGAATACAGATGGCCTTAATATTAAATATTTTGTTATGCTCACATTTACAGCTTGAGATTGGAGTACCACGGAATGTATGGAAAATTGACATTCGTCATATCGGTTGGAAAATAATACCAACTATTGACTTTTGAATTAGTTGGAAACAGGATCGGATATAACTATGAGATTAGCAATGACGAGTTGTTAAGTATTTTTTAATTTTGAGAAAAAGTTCATTTCAAAAATAATAATAATAATAATGTTATAGTGGATAGTGGGGTTAAGCCCACGTTAGGCCACACAAAAAATGCGGACGAATAACTATTGCTAAAAAAAAAGTCAAACGCTGGCTTGGAGAGGAGATGGGCGCCGCCAAGTCTACCGAGCCCCGAGAAAGTTCTAATGGTAACATTAGGACCCCTAAAACCACTGTCACATCTGATTAACATAATTTTGTGACGTAAGGTCACATGAATGGTGGATGCGGGAAGAAAGGAGCATTCCTATTGGTTGAAAGGATTGGGCGAGGAGTTGTGAGAAGACTTCCGGCAAGGAAGGAGGTTATGTATGTGTGCGCCTCAAGATTTCCACGTTGTATTACCTCAAATGATATTTCTATGTACTTAGTATATATATTAAAGTTGTTTTGGATAAACAAGCTCTTCAGTGAATTGTTGTGCACAAGATTATGTACTGTGAAACGCCTACTAAAAGAGTGACATATTTAATAGTTACAACCACATGAGACCAAAAAATAATAATAATAATAATATTAATGGAAAAAAAATGAGGTAAGTTGCGGTTGATGCGGGATACCCGGATGTCATTTGTTTCTCAAGATAAACCGAGTGGTGGAATTATCGGCCAACGTCAGAAATATGTGTGCCGCTGGTCACTT
Source organism: Ampullaceana balthica (assembly GCA_944989445.1). NCBI lineage: Eukaryota > Metazoa > Mollusca > Gastropoda > Lymnaeidae > Ampullaceana > Ampullaceana balthica. The sequence goes on along the minus strand of CALYLW010000137.1, from coordinate 824,539 downwards.
CTAAGACAACTAACACGACGTGAAAAGTCCAACAACAGCAAACATAAAATAACCTATAATCTAACTGTTGTAATTTTCAATAAGTTTATTTCGAAATAGGACCGCACCTACCCTACTCTTTGCAGCGTAATCATCCCATAATATCTCCCCAACTGAACAAGAACAAGCCACGCATACACAATAAAAAATATTATGTTGTCGTAATCAATGCTCCCTCTATGGTGCGTTGGTCTTTGTGCAAAGTACAGAAGAAAAAAAACTCGTGTCCGGAGCATCAATTTTTTGGTGCAACATTTTACAATATTTGCTGCGCGGTAATTCTAAACTGCTGCACGGTGTCATTCAGATATCTTCGCGGCCTCGCAGCTTAAAGGGAAAGTTTATATTAATCTGGCGCTCTTTTGACGTGCAGCGTACTCAGGTTTAACAAAGGTAATGGTTCTGTCAACATGGCTTGTTAATAAAGATAATTTTGGTGGGTTTTTTTTCATTAGTTGCAAATATTTCTAACGTTATAAGTTTTTAAAATTCAATCATTAAACCACAGCGCGTGAAGTGATACAGCAATAGAAAAGTAAAAATCACTAACCCCCACACACAAACACACGCACGTAAACACACACACACATTAAAAACATGGCACTTTAGTCTTAATGTCTCTCGGTCTGTCTACTTCCTTGTTTGTATAATAATAATAATAATAAATTGATTATTTATATAGCGCTGTATCCCAGTAAGGAACTGGGCTCACAGCGCTTTACATGAAAGAAATGACATACCTATAAGTATTAAATTAACTTTCATATCATAACAAACACAAAAATTACAGTAAATTATACATAAGCTACGTTAATCATTTACAAGAAATGTTGTTTCATTAATTTTGAAAATAAATTTTGAAAAGATGTGACTTAAGTGCAGTCTTGAAGGACTTGGTTGTTTGAATACTACGTTTGTGTAATGGTAGAGAATTCCATTGTTTGGCTGCACAAAAAGAGAACTACCTTTCACCAAATGTTTTGGTGCATGTGGTAGTAGGAACGGAGAGAACGCGTGTGTCTGTAGAAGATCGTAGCTGGCGAGTGGGTGAGTAGACAGACAAAAGTTCAGTAAGATAAGATGGGCATGAGTCCGAAAAGAAGTTGTGACAGAGAACGGCCAGTTTGTAATCAATACGGGCTTGTATAGGCAGCCAATGAAGTGAATGAAGAAGTGGAGTAACATGGTCATGTTTTTTTGCCTTGAGCACCAGTCTGGCAGCTGAATTTTGAACTTTCTGTAGTTTTTCAATGCATTGTTTTGGCGCACCTGACAGAAGAGAATTGCAGTTATCCATACGAGCTAGTACAAGAGCACCGACTAGAGTTTTTGTGGCACTAACTGTTAAGTAATGACGGATTGAGCTGATCTGACGAATGGCAGTGTAGGCAGAGCGACAGATGTGATTGATGAAGTTGTTAATAGACATGTTGTCAGAAATAATGTAGCCAAGATTCCTAGTCGATGTTGTGAACAGAATATCCGAACTGGCTACGTGAATTGACTTCGGAAGAGACAAAGTACTGTGTGATTTATTGTTGCAAAATAGAAGTGCTTCAGTCTTGTCATCATTCAGCTTGAGTTTGCTGAACGTCATCCAAGACTTTACCTCACCAATGCACTCTTGCATCAATTGGACAGCGGAGTCCATATTAGAGGGATCAGTGTGAGTATATAGCTGAGTATCATCTGCAAATGATTGGCTTTTAACTGAATGCTTTTCGAGCAGTAGAAGTAGTGGCCTTGTATACAGTACAAAAAGTACTGGACCCAAAACAGAGCCCTGAGGCACACCATAAAGCAAGTCAGCTTTGTGAGAGATACAGCCATCTACTGATACTACCTGTGATCTGTTAGATAAGTATGATTGAAACCAAGCCAGAACTGAGCCAGAAATTCCAAAATAATTTTCCAGGGTTTTCAGCAGTGTTTGATGGTCGACAGTGTTAAAGGCTGCACTAAGATCTAAGAGGACCAATATAGAAATTTTCACACTGTCCAGTGCGAGTAGGAGGTCATTTGTTACCTTCAACAGGGTGGTCTCTGTGCTGTGAGAAGGTCTGTAGGCCGACTGATTAGGTCTTAGAAGAATGTGGTCATTTAGATAAGCAAAAAGTTGTTTTAAGACTAGTTTTTCAAAGACTTTCGACAAAAATGAAATATTAGACACAGGTCGATAGTTGTTTAAATTGTTTTGGTCTAACCCTTGTTTTTTTCAGCAAGGGTTTTATAATAGCAGATTTACATAATGAAGGAAAGGTGCCAGATTTTAGACTTACATTAACTATATTAGTTACTGTTGGGAGTAAGAGATCTAATGACTCAACCAATAGTGGAGTGGGGATGGGATCAAGAGGACAAGACGTTGGTTTCGATTTTAGAATAATACTTTTGACCTCATTTTCCGTAACAGACTGTATCCTGTGAACCAGAAATTTTCTTAGAATACTTTCAACTTCTATGCAGCACATTCTGGGAATAACCTTAAATTTTCCCCAACAAAATTAAGTTAGGACGATGAGTGATGATAGATCTTTGCACCAAATTAAACGGCATAAAAATATAATCAAGAGTGATAAGGAATTTTCGCTTTGGCAGAACACCATAATTGGCTTTTATGTAACTGTAATTCACCCCCCCCCCACACACATACACAGCTTTGTTGTATTTTAAAAACTCCTTTACGACCGCAGTTATCTTCTCTAAGACGGCTTACAACCTCAACGTCACCCGCCATCAAACGAGAACATTGTTAGACTCAAACTGTTTTAAGTGTCAGATACTTCCTTGCACTCCCTTCAACTCCTATTACGTCCAATCTACTTCCAACTATGCACGCTCGAGTGTAAGTGCTGGTGAATGCTGGTGGTTGGGGGAAAGTGGCGGGGAGGGTTGGGGTTGGGGGGGGGGCTAGTCCGGGAGCTTACATCTGGTTTCTTTACATTGGTGATATAACGGCACTCAACCAATTAGATGTAAAAAGATTTTGATTTCAGACGAACTCTTTCGTCCCTTGGTGTAACCTAGCAGAAGTCATCTTATGGATTATGCCTGCAGAGCAGACAACACGAATATCCTTTGAATATCCTGGTAGAGTGGAAAAGTCTGTTTCACCCACACGCCCGAATCACGAACCTTGTCACTCTCATCACAGGTGGTTATACCATCGCCGTTGGTTCAATTAGTGGGAGTACCACGAGAAAAAGATTTCAGTTTGACAAGAGCCGAGTATTTTCTTGCTTGAATACTTTTACTCCGCCACCCAAAACCATTAATATATGTACAATAACATAAATAATTAAAAACGATATTTGTCACTAAACACTTTATACTACGTACATCAGGTAAACGTTAAATCTATTCATGGACTTTATGATACCTCAGAGCTAAAGGAAGTTATAGTTTCTAACAGTCAATTACCAAAAGTTAGGAAAAGAAATATGGTTGTCCTGTGTTGATGTTCTCGCCGTCACGTGTGAGCTAACCATCTCGTAAACCCGTAGGGAGTTTGTCATGATAGACACCTCATATAAAATATTTATAGTAACCTGATTACGTTTTGGAGCAGCCCTCGGTTCGTCCCCAATCTGGACGGCTGATAAATTCACGGAGCAACGGCATAAACCTCGCGGGGTGAGCATGAATTATGAGTTCTTCCATCATCACCAGGGTGGGGGTAGCGGGGGGGATGATGGTTGAGGGAGCAGCGGGGGGAGAGATAACTCAGTTTTCATTTAAGATCAAGTGCAAGGAACTCTGCTCACGTGAAACTCGTCTACCTTAGAGGAAAATGATGGGTTTAGATTGGCCGTACATCAAACGGTGTTGGACCACTCTCGGCACGGTGTTTATGTTGATACGACGCCACGGATAATATATCCCACCTCCTCTGTTTTACCAATTTAATATAATATATATTAGAGATACTGAAGAGGAGGTTTTCTCGATTCCTCAGCTTACTCGCTGATCTATCCATAATTGTTCAAGTGGAAGCCAAAATAATAATAATAATAATAATAAAGTATTTTATATCATAAACATGAAGAAATATGAACGAAAGGGAAAGAAAACACGCGCACACAAAACAACCTCCCACCTTGGACAACGTGTTATATAAAGATAAGGCATTTCGTACTGACTTATCTTCAATATTTCAGAAAATACCGTCACGTGAGCAATGGCCACCACCCCCCCCCCTGATGTGTGTGCGGAGAGTGGGGGCGCTAAAATTTTGATATTTGGAAAAATAAATAAATCTATAACTTTGTTCAGGGAAGTGTAAAAAAAGAGGGAGGGGAAGTGGGTATTTTTTAAGAGCATCTCAGATTTCCCATACCAAAAACAAAGTAATTAAATACGTAGTTGATTGATATGTGAAGTTAGAGATACGGAACGTGGGCGCTAATTTTCTATAATCCCCCCCCCCAAACGCAAAAAAACAACAAACAAACAAAACCACACACACGCTTAACTTAGTATGTCATGCGTTGAGTCTAAAGTATGATGGCTGAAAGAAGGTAGGTACGGCAGGTGGTGAAATCAGCGTTCAATCCACCCTACTTTATATATAGGCAACCAGTCTGTCATCTATCCAACCTGTCATGTATATCTAAAATGTCATCTATTCAAAAAGTCATATATCCACCCTGTCATCTATCCAAAATGTCATGTATGCACCCTGTCATCTATCCAACCTGTCATATATCCACCTTGTTATCTATCCAAAATGTCATCTGTCCAAGCTGTCATCTACTCTGACTAACAGAAAGAGAGTTAGCCCCCTTACATGATGTATTTTATGAACCGTGTGTATACGTCACTCACCCTCCTGTCCACAATCTACTCGAGTGTACTAGAACCGTCCCTACACTTCATGATCCAACATCCCAGTAGGTCAGTTAAGTCTTCATGTGGTGGTCGATCGAAAAAATACAAGGTATAAAGATCGACATCAAAGTTTTTTATGCTGCCGTTCATCCTGTTTTCAATTATTTAATAATAATTATTATGTTGTTTTGTGTGTGTTTATTTCTCCTTTACCTGACCTCTGCATCAGTCAGACCGACTGACACGGTCCCACATCTGTTAATCCCCCGTTGACAGGCGATTGTCAGAAGGTGGCGCTCAGTTTCTTTGTGCTGTTTTTGTTTGTTGAAAGTGTAACGATCAAGATAGCCCTCGACCAGTGTTTTGTTGTCGACTAGCGTTGAACCATACCAGGGGCGTGTGCGCTTAAACAGAAGAGACAAAATCCACGAATCTGTAAATATATATCTTGCCGAAAACACCGCCAATGATATGATGCCTCCCCAACACCCCACACCCCTATACAACCAAGTTTTTTAAAAATTACATTAATGTGTTGTTCGTAGTGGTGACGTCAGTGACTGCGCCTATGTTAAGTATTCCAACCAATCATCATCACGTAAACACTGGGATTCTCAAATTGTAAATTTTGACGGGCCTATTGTCCACCGATGGGCAGGTTTGGTCTCGAGTCACTAGCAAAGGTAAGCCATGTTCGCAAAAAAGGGGGGAAAGAACGGGAACAAACACACATTTACAAGAAAATAAAAAGATAATGTTTTCGCTGGGGTTGAACTCAGGACCTTCCGCATGTGAGGCGGACGTGATAACCACTACCATACGAATCACATGTTATTCAGTGAAGGAACAAGCAAGTGAACGAAAAGAACTATTGTTGCCCCTCTCTCCACCATCTCCGCTTGCCAAACCATAGACTTATTGGTCGACCCCAGCGAGGGTCATCCGTCATGCTTATTTGCACATACTCGCTTAGGTGAATTATATATATTTACTAGAGATAACCCGCCAAAAATGACGGAATCTTTTTTGGTTCAAACAGCACTATAAAACAAAATCGATCGCAGCGCCACCTAACAGCACTACATCCATACAGACAACGGGAATCAATAACATAAGTAACTTATCCTTGTTTGATAAGTACGAAATATTAAACTTGCTGAAATGTACACACAGTATTTCATAATTATAAATCCCCAAATCCTATTTTTTACATCGTTCCCTTTTCAAAAATTAAAAAAGAAGCTAAAACAATGACGTCATATAATTTTTTTTGTTTCAGCGCGTCTTTAATTTATAATTATTTTGCACACCTTTTTTGCGCGTTTTCTGATGCGCGCCATGTATTATAATATAATCTCAAACTTTCATAATAAAAGCGAAAAGGAATTTTATGGGTAAGCCCGAAAAAACCCCATCAAGATAATAAAACAAAATCGATCGCAGCGCCACCTAACAGCATTACAAATTACATCCATACATACAGACAACGGGAAATTATGTACATTGATTATAGATACATGTGTAAGTTATTTGTACTGACGAAGGCTTTAGCCGAAACGTCCACTTTTGTGTTTGTCTATCAATAAGGCTTTAAATTATTTTTTTGAATACGCAATCCGTTGGGGTATCTTGAATTTTAATATACATGATGATGGATTTATTTATTTTTTTTCGGGTAATTTTAATTTGAGAACACTTGGTGTAACTCTTTCTGAACAGGTGTGTCAGGTAACTCCAGAGAGCTATCTCCTGCTACCATCATGGACAAGTCAATCATAAAGTACAACCATCTCAGGTATGTCTCAATACTTTTTTTTATCTACCTGAATATTTGCCCTCGAAATATGTGCGGTTCACGTGTTGTCCCCGGGGCATCTTGTTTGTATATTTAATAAGGTTGACTTTGAAATGCGGTTCTTTTTTCCCCTCAAATAAGAGAAAAACAATACATTAGAAAAATACATTTATACAAGCGGATCATTTCACATCACGTGGTGTTCCCTAAAACAAAAACGCATGACTCATAACGCATAACATATGACAGTCAACACCTATAGCTTGACATCTGATGTCCAACTCCTGTTGCTTGACATTTGACGTCCAAGTCCTGTAGCTTAACATGGGACTGTGTGCCTTTGTCTAGGTGTACACCTGTACACACTTGACTCAAGCCACATGATTATGTTTGAACGCAATTTAGTTCTTACTCGCTATATTTTTATACAAATGTTACATAATTTAGATTTAATTACAATACTTGACAATAATTAGCAGTGCAGAAAACACCGATAAAGGAAGGAGGAGCAAATGGCAACAACAATCCAAAACACACACTATTGGTGCGGTTTGGTTCTTATAGAGTTATGCATCAGAATGTACACACACACACACACACACACACACACAAAATCACGCTGAATGATTGAAAACATAAACGAAATTTAATAATAGAATGTTTCTAGACATAAAAAAACAACAAAGGGGGAGGTTATCCCCTAAAAAATGTTATAAAGAAAACTAACTATATGTGCTTCTCAAATGCAAACGCTTCAATATAAAATATTTAACGTCTTGGTATAGCACACATGACACGATTTGTCTATACATATGACACTCAAACCCTTTTGCCTGACTTGCGAGGGACATATGACAAACACGAATCGCTTAACACATAGCGCCTAAACAGATTGCCTTTTTCTCTGCATAAAACGTCATTTATCAATAAGGGCTCAGCAATTGTATTGTTTCACGATCCAAATACAGCATACTGCAAATAGAGTTCAAGAAAGAGGAGGGGAATTACTGACCCATAATATCTCCGTGCACCCCATTCTACAGTTGAAAGATTCCTCCCCTTCGATCCAAACTTAATAACTGTCACTTTTCTCTTCATCGCTCTGAACTATAGCCTGTCACATTTCCCTACGTCGACTAAAACTATAGTACCTATCACTTTTCTCTTCATCGCTCTGAACTATAGCCTGTCACATTTCCCTACGTCGACTAGAACTATAGTACCTATCACTTTTCTCTTCATCGCTCTGAACTATAGCCTGTCACATTTCCCTACGTCGACTAGAACTATAGTACATATCACTTTTCTCTTCATCGCTATGAACTATAGCCTGTCACATTTCCCTACGTCGACTAGAACTATAGTACCTATCACTTTTCTCTTCATCGCTCTGAACTATAGCCTGTCACATTTCCCTACGTCGACTAGAACTATAGTACCTATCACTTTTCTCTTCATCGCTCTGAACTATAGCCTGTCACATTTCCCTACGTCGACTAGAACTATAGTACCTATCACTTTTCTCTTCATCGCTCTGAACTATTGCCTGTCACATTTCCCTACGTCGACTAGAACTATAGTACCTATCACTTTTCTCTTCATCGCTCTGAACTATAGCCTGTCACATTTCCCTACGTCGACTAGAACTATAGTACCTATCACTTTTCTCTTCATCGCTCTGAACTATAGCCTGTCACATTTCCCTACGTCGACTAGAACTATAGTACCTATCACTTTTCTCTTCATCGCTCTGAACTAAAGCCTGTCACCTTTCCCTACGTCGACTAGAACTATAGTACCTATCACTTTTCTCTTCATCGCTCTGAACTATAGCCTGTCACATTTCCCTACGTCGACTAGAACTATAGTCCCCAATCACTCTTCTCTTCATCGCTCTGAACTATAGCCCGTCACATTCCCTACGTCGACTAGAACTATAGTACCTATCACTTTTCTCTTCATCGCTCTGAACTATTGCCTGTCACATTTCCCTACGTCGACTAGAACTATAGTACCTGTCACTTTTCTCTTCATCGCTCTGAACTATAGCCTGTCACATTTCCCTACGTCGACTAGAACTATAGTACCTATCACTTTTCTCTTCATCGCTCTGAACTATAGCCTGTCACATTTCCCTACGTCGACTAGAACTATAGTACCTATCACTTTTCTCTTCATCGCTCTGAACTATAGCCTGTCACATTTCCCTACGTCGACTAAAACTATAGTACCTATCACTTTTCTCTTCATCGCTCTGAACTATAGCCTGTCACATTTCCCTACGTCGACTAGAACTATAGTACCTATCACTTTTCTCTTCATCGCTCTGAACTATAGCCTGTCACATTTCCCTACGTCGACTAGAACTATAGTACATATCACTTTTCTCTTCATCGCTATGAACTATAGCCTGTCACATTTCCCTACGTCGACTAGAACTATAGTACCTATCACTTTTCTCTTCATCGCTCTGAACTATAGCCTGTCACATTTCCCTACGTCGACTAGAACTATAGTACCTATCACTTTTCTCTTCATCGCTCTGAACTATAGCCTGTCACATTTCCCTACGTCGACTAGAACTATAGTACCTATCACTTTTCTCTTCATCGCTCTGAACTATTGCCTGTCACATTTCCCTACGTCGACTAGAACTATAGTACCTATCACTTTTCTCTTCATCGCTCTGAACTATAGCCTGTCACATTTCCCTACGTCGACTAGAACTATAGTACCTATCACTTTTCTCTTCATCGCTCTGAACTATAGCCTGTCACATTTCCCTACGTCGACTAGAACTATAGTACCTATCACTTTTCTCTTCATCGCTCTGAACTAAAGCCTGTCACATTTCCCTACGTCGACTAGAACTATAGTACCTATCACTTTTCTCTTCATCGCTCTGAACTATAGCCTGTCACATTTCCCTACGTCGACTAGAACTATAGTCCCCAATCACTCTTCTCTTCATCGCTCTGAACTATAGCCCGTCACATTCCCTACGTCGACTAGAACTATAGTACCTATCACTTTTCTCTTCATCGCTCTGAACTATTGCCTGTCACATTTCCCTACGTCGACTAGAACTATAGTACCTGTCACTTTTCTCTTCATCGCTCTGAAATATAGCCTGTCACATTTCCCTACGTCGACTAGAACTATAGTACCTATCACTTTTCTCTTCATCGCTCTGAACTATAGCCTGTCACATTTCCCTACGTCGACTAGAACTATAGTACCTATAACTTTTCTCTTCATCGCTCTGAACTATAGCCCGTCACATTTCCCTACGTCGACTAGAACTATAGTACCTATCACTTTTCTCTTCATCGCTCTGAACTATAGCCTGTCACATTTCCCTACGTCGACTAGAACTATAGTACCTATCACTTTTCTCTTCATCGCTCTGAACTATAGCCTGTCACATTTCCCTACGTCGACTAGAACTATAGTACCTATCACTTCTCTCTTCATCGCTCTGAACTATAGCCTGTCACATTTCCCTACGTCGACTAGAACTATAGTACCTATCACTTTTCTCTTCATCGCTCTGAACTATAGCCTGTCACATTTCCCTACGTCGACTAGAACTATAGTACCTATCACTTTTCTCTTCATCGCTCTGAACTATAGCCTGACACATTTCCCTACGTCGACTAGAACTATAGTACCTATCACTTTTCTCTTCATCGCTCTGAACTATAGCCTGTCATATTTCCCTACGTCGACTAGAACTATAGTACCTATCACTTTTCTCTTCATCGCTCTGAACTATAGCCCGTCACATTCCCTACGTCGACAAGAACTATAGTACCTATCACTTTTCTCTTCATCGCTCTGAACTATTGCCTGTCACATTTCCCTACGTCGACTAGAACTATAGTACCTGTCACTTTTCTCTTCATCGCTCTGAACTATAGCCTGTCACATTTCCCTACGTCGACTAGAACTATAGTACCTATCACTTTTCTCTTCATCGCTCTGAACTTTAGCCTGTCACATTTCCCTACGTCGACTAGAACTATAGTACCTATCACTTTTCTCTTCATCGCTATGAACTATAGCCTGTCACATTTCCCTACGTCGACTAGAACTATAGTACCTATCACTTTTCTCTTCATCGCTCTGAACTATAGCCCGTCACATTTCCCTACGTCGACTAGAACTATAGTACCTATCACTTTTCTCTTCATCGCTCTGAACTATAGCCTGTCACATTTCCCTACGTCGACTAGAGCTATAGTACCTATCACTTTTCTCTTCATCGCTCTGAACTATTATAGCCTGTCACATTTCCCTACGTCGACTAGAACTATAGTACCTATCACTTTTCTCTTCATCGCTCTGAACTATAGCCTTTCACATTTCCCTACGTCGACTAGAACTATAGTACCTATCACTTTTCTCTTCATCGCTCTGAACTATAGCCCGTCACATTTCCCTACGTCGACTAGAACTATAGTACCTATCACTTTTCTCTTCATCGCTCTGAACTATTATAGCCTGTCACATTTCCCTACGTCGACTAGAACTATAGTACCTATCACTTTTCTCTTCATCGCTCTGAACTATAGCCTGTCACATTTCCCTACGTCGACTAGAACTATAGTACCTATCACTTTTCCCTTCATCGCTCTGAACTATAGCCCGTCACATTTCCCTACGTCGACTAGAACTATAGTACCTATCACTTTTCTCTTCATCGCTCTGAACTATTATAGCCTGTCACATTTCCCTACGTCGACTAGAACTATAGTACCTATCACTTTTCTCTTCATCGCTCTGAACTATAGCCTGTCACATTTCCCTACGTCGACTAGAACTATAGTACCTATCACTTTTCTCTTCATCGCTCTGAACTATAGCCCGTCGCATTTCCCTACGTCGACTAGAACTATAGTACCTATCACTTTTCTCTTCATCGCTCTGAACTATAGCCCGTCACATTTCCCTACGTCGACTAGAACTATCGTACCTATCACTTTTCTCCTAAAAGACCCTCATTAAAATGACTGCAAACATCAAACATCCCCCCCCCCGACATGATTGTCAAGACTCCATTATCCCGTATTAAAACAAATGTCAAATTTCTTCCCAACATAACTTTACACCTTAGCAGTAACTGTGAACCCATTAACACAACTGTCGAATGTTTTTCTCTACTCCCGTTATTTCTTACACTGTCTTATAAGGATCACCCCCCTTGCCTTCCCCACATACCAGAATAGCTTTCAAGTTTATCGCCCAGCATTCCACACTCAATAAACTTTCTCTCTTGTCCTCATCCTGCTGTACACCCCCCGCACCCAAAACTGCCGTTACACAATCAAACAGCCCCCATTGTACCTCTTTTCCTCGTCCTACCGTACACCCCCGCACCCCTACTGCCGTTACACAATCAAACAGCCCCCATTGTACCTCTTGTCCTCGTCCTACCGTACACCCCCGCACCCCTACCGCCGTTACACAATCAAACAGCCCACATTGTACCTTGTCCTCGTCCTACCGTACACCCCCGCACCCCTACCGCCGTTACACAATCAAACAGCCCACATTGTACCTTGTCCTCGTCCTACCGTACACCCCCCATCCCCCTACTGCCGTTACACAATCAAACAGCTCCCATATTACCTCTTGTCCTCGTCCTACTGTACGCCCCCGTCCTCCTACTGCCGTTACACAATTAAACAGCTCCCATTGTACCTCTTGTCCTCGTCCTACCGTACACCCCCCCCGTCCCCCTACTGCCGTTACACAATCAAACAGCCCCCATTGTACCTCCCTCTCCAATACATCTATTTATCCCTTTCATTGACACCTAAGACCTGGACAGAAGCGAGATTTATCCCCCGTGTAAGAACAGCGCCCCTAATCTTTGGGGCCTCCACCGCCTGTCAGCATAAAACACGCCCTTGATCCTCTAGTAAATTTAATAGACCCATAGACCCCCCCCCCACACCGCCCATTGCTTCTCACTTCCAGGGGCGTGAGCGTCGTGTCAAGACGTTGTTTAAAATACGGTCATTTCCATGGCCAGCCCATCCCCACCCCCCTCGTTTATCAAGACAGCAAACTCGAGATAAGGTCAAGCTTGAGACTGTGCAGGCCTGCACTCACTACCTCGTGACGCAAGTCGGCCAGGCCTGGGCATTTCCGAGGGCTGGAATTATTTCAAGACGAAGTGCCACGGGGATGAGATTGATTCGGTTAATACTTTTTAATGAGACAATAACGCTGTCGCATTATGTATTTATGCAACGAAGACGCGCGCTGCAAATTGCGACCGCTCATAATTCAACAAAGACTGCCTGCACATTTTCATGTCGTTGTATTATTTGATCTGATTCCACCCCCACCCCCCACCCCAATGTGCGCAGTCTATGTATAAGTAAATATAAACCAGTCTTAGTGATGTACTAGCAAAGATGGATCGCATCAGGTTTAAGTTTATAAGAAGCGTCAATTAAAGGGTGGAATCAAAACACGAGTTTCGAAGTAGTCGCTCTGGAGAGTCTTGTCTGCTATTAACCTATCTTATCTTCTACATCATAGACGCCCCTTCTATACAGAAGATCATTGCGTGCTGCGCTTAAGCGTACTTTATGTCTACTCTTGCTCTATTATTAGGGTTTTGAATGTTGATATTGTGTTGGTATTCTGGCTTGTTTAGGAAACCTATTCCGCGTCCGAATACCAGAAGGGGATAAAAAAAAAGATGTGAATGTGTTTTTTAAAAATTGGGAATGAAACAAGAAACGAGCTGTTTTCTTTTAACCCTATGCTATGGCGGATTAAGGGGGGTGCTGATTGGGCTAAATGATTTAATGGCCCCAAACTTATATTGTATAATAAAGGTGGCTGGACCTGGCCCCAGGTGGAATTTGCAGCCAGGGGCCCCGTGCAATCTTGACCCGCCCCTGACACTATGTCTATCTGAGTGTCGCATTTGATTGGTGTCATGTTACGTGAACCCACCAATCATTAATCAAAGGCGGAGTCGGTATGAAAAGTTCTTCAATACAATATTCAAATATAATCAACAACAAAAAATACATTAAGTAACGCACTCTATAAGAAAGAAATAACCGTTACCCTGCCTACGCCCACCACGAACCTCACTAAACTTTTTTGTCACGCCCCTGAACTAGATTAATCATTCAACCTTTAACGCCCTGCCCAGCAGATTTATTACACCAATATTTAAAAATGTCCATATAATAATAGAAATTACACACGAAACGCCGAAAGTACTAATGTGTGCGTTTGCTTGTTTCGAGCATATTGTTACGCATTGCTGGATTTTGACCTGTGTCGGCATACGTATCAATCATTTACCAAAATGAATAACATTTTCTTTTTACAAGTTTTGCGTCATAAAAATGTTCCGTTCTAGGTCTAGGACACTAAAAATCTATATTTTTTTAAATGAGCAATAGCGATATGATATCCAATATAGCATTTTGGTCTGATGATGGAGTTATAAGAATTTTGGTTCACATACACACGAGTGAACAACTTCCTTATAACTATCACTGGTCTTGTTGCATTCCGTTCCCAATAAACTAGCGTCTCAAGGCCAAGCTCACACAATTACGCACAAACACGCCGGTCACAAATTTGCCCATGCTCGTCACCGCCTCGATACGTACAGTGGCGATAACTAGGTAATTGTTTCACCCTTTTCTCCTGCAGCTTTAGATTAGGTTAATCCGGAATCGTTGTAACGGGCACCAGGGATTATTCTAATGAGGTCGCCTCGCGGATGCCGAATCCAACTGGCCTAGCCGACTCTGCGGGGAGACGCTCTAGTGCGGGACTGCCATCACTGGAGGAGAACTTAAGTGCAGCCTTGTCAAGGGGAGATTATAAATTTGCCAGCAACTCCGAATTATCACCCCCTGAAAAGCCGCTAATCTGCATGTCTGTCGGCGTGAGCACACAGATCTATGCATGTGATTACTCCCCCCCCCCTTCCAGCACCAGCACCCCCACCTTATCCTTCACCCTGGCTGACGACGACAGGCGCCAAGACATAAGTGATGACATGTGAGGAAATGGAAGGGGGGGTACGGTGGGGATTCGGGCTGAAGGGGGAGGGGTCATTTTAACATCTGCTGTGGGGGGGGGGTGGCAAGAAGAAGAAAAGAGGTCAAAATAAAGATATAGTTATGTTTCTAGACGAAGGAGCAGATGTCTATCTAGTGTCATAATTATGGAGGCCTGAGGCCCAGGCCTGACATTGCCAGGAAGTTTATGTTTCTGATTTGTTTTAAAAACAAAATGAATTGGAGTTCTTCAACTTGGAGTGTTCTTGATACTCCTGTTAACCATTAGTAGAATTTGTGACCGATTCACCTGTTACAAAACACCACTAAGCAATAGGCTTTGTCATAATTAACCGGAAGTCTAATAATAGAATTATTGGGGCTGTATATATCTTTCTTGGGAACAATTTCATAAAACATACGTATCCAAACCTTTTCACGACGAGTCGTTATTTAGGTGCGTGCCACTGAGGTCTTTTCAACAGATATGTTTTGGAACCACTTGCTTGACAGACCACCAGGGACCCAGAATCACACAAGTAGTATACGTCAGTTTTTTTTAAATTGTTATAAATCTATTTAATTTAAACGATTGTTCTCATATTGTTAGTGTTATAGCATAATCCGTTTTACAGGCCAAGGACATAATTTGAACATTTTGGGGGAAAAAAGAAGGAAAAAAACCGTGTGGGGTGGTCGGGACAATAAAAACTAGTTTTATAAACAAAGCGTGCGCTAGCATGTACATCATAATCAACACAACGTCGTTCTTTAAAAAGATCTACTTACAACATGCGCCCGTGAGGTTAATGCAGCTACATTTGTCACTTGGTGAGACCTGTACTAGAATATGCAGCTTCTGTATGAGACCCATCCACCATAGAAAGCATTGATAAACCGGAACATATTCAAAAAAGAGCTGCCAGATTTATTACTGGAGAATATTCAAGACTTACAAGAATAACATCATTACTTAAACCATTAAACCTCGAAACACTAGAGGATAGAAGAACCAAGAGTAAAGTAGTAGTAATACACAGAGCAATTAATTATAATGTACAAATGCAACACAAAGATAACTTAATACAACCCTCGGATGGACGTAACGATAAAAACACCTTTCTTATTCCTTATGCTAGAACAAACATATACAAATTCTTGTTTTTCCCGTCCGGAATTCGGGCGTGGAATAGGTTGCCTGAAGAAACCAGGAAAACCAACACTTTATCAACATTTAAAACTCTAATAAGAATGCAGGACTAGACAAAAACAATAGATAAGCGTAGGACGCAATAATCTTCTGTATTGATGGAGCTTCTGTAACAGATAAGATAAGATAATATAAGATAAGATAATACAAGATTTAAGACCATTGTAAGTTGTGGATTCGCTCCCCTTTAAAATGACCCTAAAAGAAAAGTTATAATCTTAACTAGTAATATACTTATATGTATTCCGTTCAAGACACATTTAAATGACCTAAAATCTCAACCGCTAACCAGAGCACCAACTTGACCTCTCTGCGAAAATGTGAATTAGACTTTAAAATATCCCCGATTTTCAACTGGTCATCACCGCTGGTCGTACACCTTAATCATGTTCCACTATAGCCAGTTTACTGGAAGGCTTGGTGTCAGAAAGACAAATACCATACAAGTATGACAGCACTTACCAACGTGGCCGCAGACCTGAGGCCAGAAGCCTAAATGACCACTGAATCTTAAGACGGGGATGATTATATGATTATGAACATTTCTGATAATCAGTAAGTCTGTGACATGAAATCTTTTTATGAGATTTTTTTTTGGGGGGGGTCTTATTCTCTTGGAGCCCCATACCCCAACCCAGAGCAACGTTTAAACCCCTTTGCTAAGTTTGAGAACATCCGGCCTTATTGAGAACCCACGGAGACGCGGATAAGATGACGATCTGCTGCCCCGAAAGGGAAACGCGTACGTCAAAGTAAACACGCGAGTGTATCCTGGACTTGTTGTTTAGAAAACCTCGGATTAGTCTCGCGGGGGATTAGGGGCAAATAGAGAGATAACTGTATAATTAGACGTGTTTGCGGTGTCAGACAGGGAGGGGACGGTCGTTGTCACGCCAGATCTCGTGGACGTGAACTTGTTTTCATGGTTAGCCTTCATTAAAAAAAATGTTGTTATAACCCGTGGGTTGCGCCGATCTTTGTTTAAGTTGGTTACTACGGAGCAGCAGCCTAATCTCCCTTTTGTTTTCGTAACTGGCAACACCAATTGACTCGCCCTTGTTTGGAGGGTCATCTTGCAGCCAGAGTTTTTCTTGAACTTAGGAGAAAGATATGTAATAATAGAAATCAATAATAGGTTAGACTCTAGAAACATATCTCCGCTGGTTTGTTCGTGAAATAGGACTTTTAGAAATGCACGTGATTACGAGTCTTAAAGTTTTGAAAGATTTCTCTAGTAATGAGATGGGGTTATTTTAAACAAAAAATTGTCAAATCAAGATAATGTCGTGCTTAAATTTATAATTTTTAGAATAAAAATGTGTAGAAATTTAGAATAGAAGAACTATTGATCTCATTCTGCTTTTTTTTTCTCTCTGTTTCCAGTTCGTGTTTTAAACAGGGTATTGGTTATCTAACTAAGCTAAAGATTACAAATGTTAAATCGTTTATATTATAACGAGCGACTAAACCCCTCCAAGGACGTTCCGCCACCTTTCGGTGGCATGTTATAACTCCCCGCCAACAGCCGTCTCGACCGGCATATACATGTGCATCACGTCATAAAATACTATTCATTATAGTTAAAATAAATAACTTGTAAAAAATGAGCTTTTGACTATAAATCCCAACGCGCATAACTCAAAATAAAGTCTTGGAAGAAATACTGCACCAATAATAACTCGTTTTGAATGTCCGCGTAAACGTGTTCAATATGATTGACTGTAGGAGTCATATGTGTTTGAGGGACCAATCGCTATCGATGACTGCACGGAACATAGCCTTTTATTATATAGGATGTTATGAAAACTGAATTGACAACTGTCTTTGAAAACTGTATTTGACTACTGTACTTGACAATTGTTTTTGACAAATTTATTTGACTACTGTATTTGACTATAGTATTTGACAACTTTTACTGTATTCGACAACTGTATTTGACAATTAAATTTGACAATTGTAGGTGACAATGTTATTTGACAACTGTATTTGACAACGGTAGGTGACAATAATAATTGTATTTGACAATTGTATTAGAGACATTATTTTGACACATATATTATGTGACAGCTGATTATGAAAACAGATTTTTTAAAAATATTTTGTCTTGGTGATGTTATCGTAAACTCATTGCATGGACTAAATACAGCGATGATGAATTGGCCGAAGTCCTGTCTGATTGGTTTAAAATGGGCACCTGATCGTGTGACGCACCAACATGTCGTAACAAGGAATTTAACTGGGCATGTTGTTGACTCAGAAATCTACATATTCTGAAATATTGATACTGGTACCCGGGGACGCTTGGATACACTTCAGTCTCCCACTGCTCGGCTTGACCCTACGGGACGCCATTAGTGTCACTTCAGCTCAAAAGTTACCGCAAGTCTTGTTACTTCCGTGTCATGGAGTCAAGGTCATAGATAATGTCGAGCCCTTTTTTAAAATCCTTTATATTAACTCGTGGCGTCTGGTTGATTGATTGTTTGCCGCAGAAACTTTGGATCGATTTTGACCCCCTTCCCCGTATGTGAGCGAGCGGAATTTTTTCAGGCAGACTGGTGATAAAAATGATGTATCAAAATTTTCCATCGATGGAATATACTGTAATTAAATACATGAATTTGTAGTCTATCTCTATGTATCACATAAATGTTTGTGCCGAGTTGCGTATTATATTGAACACCTTTTTAAATCCCTTATATTAACTTCACCGCCGGTCATCTCTGTCTGTCTTGGGCGGGCGGAAAAACAAAAGTCAAAAATGACCCCCTTCCTGTGATGCGATCGGGCTGAAATTTGGCACACGGACCCGTGTCACCTAACAATGCATTGTATCAAAATTTCAGATTGATCGAACGTACCGTAATTGAATTAATGCATTTTTATTTTATCCTTATATAACGTAAGTAATTCAAACTCACTGTTTGTTATTGTGTTTTTTTCCACGTGAAAGTTTGAGTTGACGCGTTGAGGCGACCCATCGAAGCACCGGCGTGCTTTTGTTTACATTTTACGTGTCACGCTGAGCTCGGTCAAGCGATCGAAGACCAGACTTTTCCCCTCTCCCCCCACCCACCCCCACCCCACCCCACCCAGGGTTATGCAGCAATGTTGCGTTAAGACAGATTCAGTCAGTAAATGTTTGTAGCGTTTGAAAATAATCAATACTGTTAGTTATGTCTCATTTATAAAGGATTTATAGTCAAAAATCTGTTTTTTAACTGGTTTTTTTTAAATTTTATATTCTGTCCACCGTCCTGTCCATCAATAAAATATTCAAGACGTTGTAATTATTTTAAAAATTTTTTTAGATTCTGGTTGTATGATTCGCTTGTATTTGTTAATTTTCTAACGTATTGTTCGTGGCGTCGTGTCCCGTTGATGCACCCGAATAGTGTCCCATGACACAGTGGCTGTGATTCATTTAACTCGGCGTAACCTTTGAAACAAAGCTGTGTGACTGTGTGTACGTAAGCTTTTCTGACCTCTTGTGTCTCACTGACACCCGGAGCCTTTAGGCAGGTGTCCATGTCCGAGTGACCAATCCACCACTTAGGTCAGACCTGAGGTCTTACACATATCAGACCTTCTCAATAGTCTTTGAATAGAGTCAATATATTTTACGTCTTAGGATGGTAATAATAGCAGCGCTTAGCTAATAAAACAATTTTGTTTTTTTAAACTGATATATTACAAACCTCTCTCTGAATTGGAAGTTCATCTGCCATGAGGAAGTAAGGCCGTTAACCTCCGGTGGAAGTTCCGTCAGCAGACAAGGATAATTAAGAGTGAACACTCTTGCCTTCAAAGGTCCTGTAAATTTAATTTCAACTTCTGAGGTTGTATTATTTTTTCTTCAGAAGACATTCATCGCAACGTCTGGCGCCCCCTTTGACAAGGAAATCCCAGGTTCGTAGAAATATTCCCCCCTCCCACAATCCCCCACCCCGACAACCAAAGGACGTATCATCTTAAAATAATTAACATTAATGGCTAAAAATTGCAGCATCTTAACAAAGTTCTATAGGAGATGGTTGACTGGTCTCTTGAAGTGGGCTTAGAGAAATTTAGAGGTTGTTATATCAGTAATTTGCTGTGCTGGGGGTAAATGTGTATGAGTGCTTGATGTAAATGGAATGTAGAGAATGTAAATACATGCAACGTGCAGGCTACCAGGGGCAAAGATATGTAAATGATGTAATAAAATCAAGACGAAAAGGGAGATCACCTATGCATTTTCTTTACTGTTACAGAACTCTCGCATAAATGCGAGTCCAAAAATAAACGTGCGCATAACAGAATGCGAGTTTGGTCCCACTAAGATCTAAACCCTCAGTCTTCCAGGTTACATGATGAAAAGTGAATCGAAAAAAACATGACACCGCCACCCACCCACTCTCAGCTCCATCACCTTTGTGTTTTTTTTCTTCTTTTTTTTGTTGTTGTTTTTTTGACACACATGTCGACTTAAACATAACGTCTTCCATGACAGCCGGCCTTTCACAGCTGTGATGCGCGAGTGTTGTCCTGCCTTTCATTCTCCTCTAACCGAGTGACAGGCGAGAGATAAATCTCTGTCAACCGTTCAGCAGGAGACAAAATGATTTGCACAAGCACTTACCTGGAGATTATCCCCCTGGAGGGGCCGACGAGGGCTGCGCACGATCGGGGTGAACCTGTCATAACGGTCAGTTGTACAAGGAGATACCCTGTCGGATGGGAATGCAGGAGGAAGGGAGATGGTAAACAGGGTTTAATGTCCGGGCCGCAAAACGAGAAATAGGAACACACAACTTTTCTGGCTTTTGATGTGGAGTAATGGCTTAAAACCTACACACACAAGAAATAAAAATAAAAATAAAAGACGTGTAAGTATTTTTTTTAATGTGTATTATATAACGGTAGATAAAAATACATAAAAAATAAATATGAAGATACAAAATTCAATTTCCGCAATCGTACGTTCTAGACTTAAAGCCGGTATTTTCAACCAAAAGCCACTTTATTTAGTTTCAAAACATCCCAAGATAATTTCCACTCGATCAAGACGATAGATAGCCGCTCCAAGATTCTGCACCAAGCTGCACCCAGGCCACTTGGTGCGACACGCCAGGATATCAGGGGCGTAGTCGGGGTGTCAGGCTAGGGTAACGTTGAAATGCTCTGACATTAAAACACCAAACAACTCACCAAATATTTTACGGCTCTTAAAAAAAAACCCAAAAAAAAACCAATCGAAAACCTGTTAAAAGCAGATTGTGTCAGCGAGGACAGGTGCCAAGAGAGAGCAGGTTGTGTGGCTGGTTGGTGGAGATGAAGGGATGGGGGTGGTGAGGAGGGAAGTGAGATAAAAGATGAGACATCACGTGGTCCAAGAGGAGGAACCAGTTTGAACGCTATAATTTATGCGAGACGCTGATATATTGTGGACGGGGGTCATTAAATGGTTGGCCCGCACGATAAACTGTGGTTTTTAAAAAAAAAGGAAAAAAATATAATAGGTTGTTGTTTTTTAACATAGACGGGATTTTTCGCCCTCTTCACTTCCGCCCGGGCAACATTAATGAAGACCTGCTAAGTTTAATGCAGCGGTCCTCAAAGATCTAACTCAGCTGTCTTCATTAGAAAGTATGTGAATAAATTAACTTTAGTGAGAAGATCTGACGAACAGTCGAACAGTCGAACAGTATACCAGAGTGGTTTATTTACTGGCCCAACCCTATAGTGAATTAACTAGTTGCATATTTAAAGTGAAGGTGTGGGGGAGAGAAGGAGTAAACTTATATTGACAGCGTGTGCACTTATGCCTCATGTATATATATGTGATGGTGAAAGAGATTTAGAAATGATTGTTGGCTTCATAGAAAACTCCGAAAGGATATAGTGGATAAATTAACAGATTAGGGCCGTACTTAAAGTACGTCACGCAATTTTTGACCATTTAACACTCCCCCCTCCCCCTGTCACAAACTGTCACAAATCTCGACCTTAAAGTACGTCACACTTTCGAAGAAAGAAAAAAGTTTTTATCAACAAAATAATTAAAATTTAATAGAAAACTTCGTGACGTCACACATGGTCGGACCCCCCTCCCCCCGTCACAACTGTTACATTATCTTACACCCCTCCCCCCTCTGGAGCGTGACGTACTTTATGGACGGCCCCTTATGTCATAGAGTACCAAAATGGCGGGTATGTGTTTCCAAATATTCATCAATACACAGTTAGGTCAAGGTTTTTCTTTTAAATATTTTTTTCACAATTTCTGACCAGACATAGTCTTCCCTTTTATCTGACAGGCGCCACGCAGCAGTTTTTTTTATTTTATTTATTTTTTATTACCGCGCAGCAAATTGTGATAGGAATTAGGAATAAATATAATAGATGTGTATTTGGGGCGTAAAATTTTACACAAGTGAATGCTGTGCAACTTTTCACGCAAAGTTTTTATTTGACAGCGGACCAACGAACCTTGGGAGGGCCCATTAGAGCAGTGCTTCTCAAACTTTTTAGTATGGTGTACCAGCAGGATTTTTTTCCATTGCACCAATGAACGGTGCACTATTTTCCCTGCACTGACAATTATGTCTGTCCTTTTTTTTTGAGACCTTCTGCGGACCCGCGGCGGATGGCCCACGGACCGACACCGGTCCGCGGACCACCACTTTGAGATGTACTTCATTAGAGGATATCAAATATTACTTACTTGTACTAGAGCAACGCTATTCAGCCCCTTGACTTTATTATGTACTCTCGCGCTATAGAAATTGAATGTGAAGAAATATATGGAACAGTATTATAAGTAATAATAACAAACATTGTGCACGCAAACACAGGAGATGAAATGACAAATAGACGCATGAAGACCGTGTTGATAAGTGTAAGAGGAAATGTCATTGTAGGAGGACCAGGAAATTATGTTACAGTTGTGTGCAAGAACGTATGTCATGTTTGATGGCATTTTCAACATGACTTGTCAGTCTGTCACCAAAAAATGACCTGTCCGGAGCTTCTATAATAATTCTTTCTTTTTCTAGTTTTCAGGGTGTGCAACCAGGCTTGGGCGGACAATTTCAGTCTGTGCAGGTGTGCAACCAGACTTGGGCGGACAATTTCAGTCTGTGCAGGTGTGCAACCAGACTTGGGCGGACAATTTCGGGCTGGGCAGGCGTGCGTGCAACCAGGCTTGAGCGGACAAAGATTTGTAAATCTTCGGGTTTAACTATACAGAGACGCAAGTGTGAAACACTGTAAATCCATGGTTATCTGCTAAATCTGCTTTAAACTGATCCATGGCCAGCTACCGCTAATGATTAGTTTTGAGTTGCCCGGGCATTTTCGACCACTGTAAATGGTATTGTTTATTATTATTATTATTTTAAATGATGTATTTCCATCTTTAATCATCTTTGATATTTTGATGCCACGCCAACCCACCCAGTTTTATCCAGGTGACCACTGGTGCCCATTAGATCTACGACGACTCTTGCACAAATACACACCCAGTTTTATCCATGTCACCACTGGTGCCCATTATATCTATGACGACTCTTGCACAAATACACACCCAGTTTTATCCATGTCACCACTGGTGCCCATTAGATAAACGACGACTCTTGCACAAATACACACCCAGTTTTATCCAGGTGACCACTGGTGCCCATTAGATATACGATGACTCTTGCACAAATACACACCCAGTTTTATCCATGTCACCACTGGTGCCCATTATATCTATGACGACTCTTGCACAAATACACACCCAGTTTTATCCATGTCACCACTGGTGCCCATTAGATAAACGACGACTCTTGCACAAATACACACCCAGTTTTATCCAGGTGACCACTGGTGCCCATTAGATATACGATGACTCTTGCACAAATACACACCCAGTTTTATCCAGGTGACCACTGGTGCCCATTATATCTATGACGGCTCTTGCACAAATACACACCCAGTTTTCTCCAGGTGACCACTGGTGCCCATTAGATCTAGTACGACTCTTGCACAAATACACACCCAGTTTTATCCATGTCACCACTGGTGCCCATTATATCTATGACGACTCTTGCACAATACACATTAAATTTATAGAAATGATGCTGGCGTTCTTTTACCGTCTGAACGCGCATGCGCATTTTTGATTTTTGGAAATCACTGTTTCTAAAGTGTGACGTGTTTGACACATAGTCCGAGGATACATAAATTTATCAAATTCAAATAATTTCCTTTAAAAAATATAATTTTAAAAAATAAAAAAATGATTTTGTGTGCAGACGAAACATACATTTAAAAAAAAACCTTTGTTCTAATTTATATTAAGCATTGTAAAATGCTAATGTTGTAACGATATGTTTTTAAAATGTTAATATTTTGTTCAAATTTAAATATTTGAGAAAGGGGCAACATGTATGCCAAGCACGTGATAGTTCTCGGCGCCACCCGGGGCGCCTTCCTCTTCCCCGTCGAGTGGTGGTGTAAACAGAAAACGCTCCTTGTTTGTTTCGGCGCGATCCGTGTGGAGAAACAAGTTTTCATCGCGGGAGGGTTGCCAGGATGGCCCTCGGGGTTGTCAAAGTCAGGCCATGACAAATGAAGCACTTTTGTGCAGAAGGGTGCTGTCATAATAGACATGTTAACACAAGGCAGGGACGAGATTGTGACGAGGCGGTGGCGAGGGGGGGGGGAATGACAGTCGTAGGTCTCGCGGGACAGTACGTCACGGCAGACCCTCCTCGGTCAGTGTCAAACCAGCCGACGGCTGACTTGTTGACTCCCGGGGGCCAGTTTGTTGACTACAACAATAGATTTTAATTGTTGTGTTGTTTATGTTTTATAGTGTTTGAGTAGAGCAGCCGACTACGCCTTACCTTTAAGTGGGTCGCGTTATGTGCTTGTTTTATATAGGTTTATAGGTTACGTGCTTTAAAAATGTAACTGTGCGTTATGTGTTTGACATATATATGTGTTCAAGTTGTTGCGCCATAATTTATTGTTCCTATCTCCCTTTTTACCACGTTTTTATTAACTCGCTTTCGTTCCTGTGGCATTGTTTATTTGTGTGTCTGTCCAAGATTTTTCAAATCTGCCAACGTAAAAATAAACCATTTCTGATTGTCATAGAGATCTCATAATTTTACCACAGATAGATCTTGGATGACAATGCATTGTATCAAAATTTCAGATCGATAGAATGTACCGTTATTAAATTATTGAACTTTTTCGTTTACCTATATTACCACGTTTTTATTAACTCGCTTTCGTTCCTGTGGCATTGTTTGTTGGTTTGTTGGTTTGTCCAAGATTTTTTTCAAATCTGCCAACGTAAAATTGAACTTTTTCTGATGGTCCTAGAGATCTGAAAATTTTACCACAGATAGATCTTGGAGGACAATGCATTGTATTAAAATTTCAGATCGATCGAATGTACTGTTATTAAATTATTGAACTCTTTAGTTTATCTATAGTCTATATATAAGCATCTGTACCGTCGGCTTTTGTTGACTACGTTTTTTAGTCATATTAAATCGAAGTACTTGAACTTATAAGTTTTAAATTATTTTCTTCTTTTTAGTCCACTTATAAAAACGTGTTTTTTTTAAAAATCATTTCTTTAACCTTTATTTATTATATTATCAATTTTGTTAATATTGTTGTGTGACTCTAAAATAATAGCAAGGAATCGTGTTAACTGTCGTATTGAACAAAAATATGGGTGAGACTGCAATCAGGCTTATAGAGTAATACATGGATAACTTGTAAACAGGGTATGAGTGAGCCTGACAGGACGTTACGTTACGTCCTGTCAGGCTCACTCATACCCTGTTTACAAGTTATCCATCTATAACTGTCGTATGTAGACAGTGGCTCAATGACAGGAGTTATATAATATAGGCATATGACAGAGGCTATATGACAAAAGGCATATGAGAGAGGTGCTATGACATAGGCATATGACCAAGGCATATGAGAAAGGTGCTATGACACAGGCATATGACAGAGGTCATATGACAGATGCCCTATGTTCCACAGGAAATCAAAATGAAATTATTATTGCTATGAAATTTTCTTTTTTGGGTGGAAGGGGGGGGGGCTTAAGATGTCTATTTTTAACTTTCTTTAACAACAACAACAACATTCTTGGCAGAGATGGCGAGCGATATCTCATCATGTACAAGTAGGGTTGCCAGACGTCCGGCAAAAGGATGTCATGTTCTCCTTTTAGCTCAATGTCCTCCGTCCGGCAGGCAAAGCTAAAATCCTTTAAAATGTCCGGCTTTTCTTATATTTTAAATTATAATTTTTATGTATCGTTGTTACAACTATTACATCGTATGTTTAATTTAATTTAAAAAAAACTAGATTACCGCTATTTTTGAAATAAAAAACTTAAAAACCTAGACAAGGACGAAAAAAGCCTAGATCTGTGTTGGAAAACTTAGCGCTGGCAGCACTGGTGCTGTATTATTTATGGTCAAAATGTTAATGTTATTTCGGGTTCTGGTAAATAATTTGTAATTTTTGCCGTCTATGTTTATGAAGATAGCTTCTACAATGAGAAAATGCTAATTCTCGAACACTGAAAAAAATAAGTCTCCTTGCATCGTTGAAGGACGCATTGAGAATGAGGCGAAGTGTATGATATGCGATAGTTATACTTGTCCGTTGCCAACAAAGGAGCTACTGACGTGGAGCGCCATGATGACAGTGAGAGACATAGAAACCGTAATCAAACTTTTCGCGTCATCTAGCAAATTGACGTCTTTTTTTTCAGCCCAAGTATTCAAATGTGTTGCTGAAAGTACATGAAGCTGAAGCAACTTTGGCATTTCATAGAGTTTGTCATCATCAATCTCACAACTCGATGACCTTCACAGCTGGTTTGATGCACACATTATTTGAAGATTTGGAAATCTCTAAACATATTGCTTGTACAGAAACAAAGACTGAAGCAATAATAAAGCACGTAATTCTCCCCACCCCACTCCCCGTACTGTTGATAAATTGGGTCAATCTTTAGATGGCATTTAATATTTTCGTCCGAGAAATATGCCATGTAATATGCCATAATCAGATTATAAGGTGATGACTTTAATATTGGATATTTAATTGATGTTAAAAATTTGAAAACCAAAAATTCAATAAGATTAAGATACACTTAATTGGCATCTATTGAAATACAACTGTAGTGACTGTGTGTTTAATCCGAAACGACTCAAATGAAATATTCAAAATTACTTCCTTTGTCGTCCTCCTTTCCGTTCTATTATGTCCTCCTGTTGGTGTACACATATCTGGCGACCCTATGTAAAAGGGACCACACCCATGGTTCTTTACGATTTAATTTATTCTGTTGTTATGTGTTTATCTGCACGACGTTCATAAATATGCTAACATAAAACCGTGCTCGTAATATATGTTAATGCATGGACATCTAGGTCCATGAAAGTGTCAACAAATGTTATGGATGGGGCGTGTTTATTTAGGAGACGTTGGCCAGCAGGTGATTGACCGTGTTTACACTCTGGATGTGGTTGGGTTGGCACATATGATTAGGGGAATATCGGACATACCCATGTATCATAAATACACAGTACCATTTAACATCAGAAATACCCAGTGCCATTAGACATCAGAAATACCCAGTACAATGTTGTACATCGCACAGAAATACTCAGTGCATCGCACAGAAATACCCAGTATCGTTTGACATTATAAATACCCAGTACCATTAGACATCAGAAATACCCAGTACCATTAGACATCAGAAATACCCAGTACCATTAGACATCAGAAATACCCAGTACCATTAGACATCAGAAATACCCAGTACCATTAGACATTAGAAATACCCAGTACCATTAGACATCAGAAATACCCAGTACCATTAGACATCAGAAATACCCAGTACCATTAGACATCAGAAATACCCAGTACCATTAGACATCAGAAATACCCAGTACCATTAGACATCAGAAATACCCAGTACCATTAGACATCAGAAATACCCAGTACCATTAGACATCAGAAATACCCAGTACCATTAGACATCAGAAATACCCAGTACCATTAGACATCAGAAATACCCAGTACCATTAGACATCAGAAATACCCAGTACCATTAGACATCAGAAATACCCAGTACCATTAGACATCAGAAATACCCAGTACCATTAGACATCAGAAATACCCAGTACCATTAGACATCAGAAATACCCAGTACCATTAGACATCAGAAATACCCAGTACCATTAGACATTAGAAATACCCAGTACCATTAGACATCAGAAATACCCAGTACCATTAGACATCAGAAATACCCAGTACCATTAGACATCAGAAATACCCAGTACCATTAGACATCAGAAATACCCAGTACCATTAGACAAACTAACCTGGAGAATACTGCAAAGAGCAGAACAATTAAGTGCTGACAATTCCTTACGTGGACGGTATGGGGGAATGTACTCGATTGAGTACTTAACTGTCATACAAAATGTATAAATAAACAGGCCAGTGATATCACTTTCCGCAAGTCATACTTGACGCCAAAGTATTAGAGCCATTCACCACACTAGGGAGTTCTGTAGACATGTCGGTCAGCCAGACATAAGGTACGATTAATAAGAAAATTATTAATTAGTTAAGGGCCATTAGAAAAATGTTTGCGGTGGTGTACCAAAAGGGGTTTAGCACTGGCTGGTATTATAGTATTAACATGTTTACATGTTATCCATTTACTAGTAAAGATAAAGTGAGTTACTTGAATACATGTTTAGTTAAGTACCATTATGGGATGGGAAATTCGAGGATCGCTACCCACCTTTCTTTTATTTCCGGTTGGTGGATTGGGATAAGTTATCCGCTCTTTCTTGGCATGTTATCTCCAGTTAACTAAAATTCCTATGGCATTTTCATATGACCACATAGAGCGCTGATAAACCTCGACGAACGCCTGCCATATTAATCCCATTTATATGCATCTTATTTGTGAACACCGGATGTGTCCTGCACTCGTCCATTTGCATGTCATGCTAAAACTGCATGTTTTGTGTGTGAGCCAACGTTCGTGCTATTATCACACATCGAGCTTGACGTCGCAGCCGTCATATGGGGTCATTATAAATGCAGCTCATTGGGGAAAAGTGTGTGTGTGGGGTGGTTGCTGCAGACTCGGGATGGTATTTGACGGTCCTAGACATGTGTAGGGCCCTTGAGACCAAACTGACACGAGACCTAGTGTCTGCTTGTTTGTTTGGTCTGGCTGTCACGCATAGATGGACTTTTGTCTCACAGAACGAGTGGCCCTTGCGCGAATATGACGAGTCATACAATAAAGTGTCACAAAATTAGAGCTCAAATGATGTAACTCGTGTCGCCGGGGCCAGCGATAGTGAATCAGTTGCGCCCACGCGATCAGTGCCATCTATTTGGTCAGGGGCCGATAACACATGGCGCAACGTCAAGACGGAGAAGGAAAAAAATGGGGCATAAATCTTGAACTTTCGAGTGGTCTCCTCCATCTTTGTCAAGGGTCAAATGTCTCGATATGTCTCTCTTTATTTTCTCTCTCCAGACTTTTATGTTGAATGTTTACACGAGTTTGACCTCCTCTATTTTTATAGTAAAATAACGGTCTCAAATTTGTTGTCTTCGTTTGAAAGAAAAAAAAGCTCACCATGTTTAAATAATATTATAGTTATCATGAATAGTGGTAATAATAATAATAATAATAATGACAATAATAATACATAGTGTAACCCTGTTATGTCGTCGGCCTTTAGCGTTGCCAAAAGCGACGAAATGACAGTTGATCGAGAAAACAGAAAACCGATATGGGGGCTATATTACATGTGCTTAAACAGGCGATTGGTGATGGACAGGGGTCAGCAACCTTTTGAGACGGAAGAACATAAAATTACAATTTACAAAATTTCCCAGTTTTTAAAGAGCCACTCGGGGATACGGTGGTCGAGTGGTAGCGCACTCGACTGGATAACCGATGGTCACGGGTTCGAATCCATGGGAAGCCATGGATTTGTTCCCGGGGCCTAGGGCGTCCCCGAGTCCACCCAGCTTCGAGTGGGTACCTAACGCATAGTTTGGGAAAATAAAAGGCGGCTGGGTAATGCGTGGAACCCTTATAGCCGTGGCATGTGAACGCTGCATCACTTGCCAAAATCAACTGCTGCCTTGCAGATGGTCTTGGCTGACCAAAGGCTATGGAAGCACATCCAGAAAAAACAGCAGGCTGAAGTCGGAGACCACGGGCCAATTGGCGCAAAACTCGTCGGCACGCAATACTCAAATTGAGAACGAAGAAGAAGAAGAAGAAAGAGCCACTAACATGAGTTTTGAAAATAAAATGATATACGGGTAATTATTAATATTTGTGCATGGAACTGGAGAGCCGCATCTGCAGATCGAAAAAGCCACATGTGGCTCGCGAGCCGCAGGTTGCCGACCCCTGGTCATGGGGATCGAGATAACCGACATTAAGTGTCTTTTTTTTTGCGCTCAAGATAATGGGCTTCAGCGGGCATAAAATAATCGACATAACCGATAGGAAAATGATAAAACAAAAAAGAGTTTGACGAGTCCCTTCTAAATCGTTAATAGTTAAATAGGGTTTGCGAGTTAACCGATGTCGAGATAACCGAGTTCCAAATGATAATAACAATAGTCAACATCGTACCTTTATTTATTCAAGCAGTCAATATTTTGCATTCCATTGTAGCACGTTCAGGCTGACAGTAAGAGATTGAATGAAAGTTTAGAGACTAAAACAGACAAGTACCGGCCCCGCTTAGCTGAATAGCTATAAAATAAATTGTTAAAACGGGAGTCTATTGAAAAATGTGTATTGTAATGAAATTTTCTGGATATTGACCGAGTCGCAAATATATGTATTCATATTGTGTTTATGGCCATGGCAGAACATACTACGGGTCTATGATTACTTAGGGGATATGGAAATAAATTGGGAGTCCGTACATTTTTTAAACATATGGCATGCATGATAAGAGTGTAGTGTATGCTTCTGGATTAACAAAATGGTTAGAATAAATGGATATATTATTAATTTGTTTGTTTGTTTTTTTAAATTGTTTTTTTTTAATATAAAGTTTTTAAAAAATATATTTCTTTTTAAATAAGTTAATATACCACGAGCTATCAATTTCGTTTTTATTGACGAAAATCAGTATTCAAGAAAATCTTGTGATCTACGGAGTGAAACTAAGTCATAAAGTATTTTGTTGCTCGGAATCGCCTCGGCTAATCCGATACATAAATGCCACCCTGGGGCTAAAATTTGGCGCCCTCATTTATCAAACACCACTCTTACCTACAGCAAACCCCAACATTAACCCCCCCTCCCCTCCCCCTAAATCTCAATGAGTCACACAGAGAACGTACACCAACTAAAGTCACTCGCTTGTTCAATCCTCCTCTTCCACTTAATTTCAAATCCGCATTCATAACACTAAATAAATTGCTTCCCTTTGAAGGCGGTTCACGCCCCTTGAACACCACGTGATTTATCAACTCGACAAGCTTCTTTAATCGAGGAAAAAAAAATAACATGTCCTCAGTTCCGCCTCATTTGTCTTCTCCTTCGGTCCTCCCTTTTCTTCTATCATCACAATCTCACGAGAGTTCTTCACCCTCGCCTCCTCCCTCCCCCCTCTCTCCCCGCACCTACAGAATCTTTCTAGCCTCTTCAGTGCGCTGAGACAGATATCACCCTCGGGAGAGTTAGTCACTGGGACCCACTGGTCAGCGGTTCTAGACTCATCGGGAAATACACCCTTATACGTGATTGCGTTAAGTCGGAATTCGATAGGACACTGTGGCTCAAGTGGTCTGTAAAGGGTGCACAAAGCCTCCACCTATGGATGAAAACGATTACACTTTAAAATAACTTCGTTTGTTCCTCTTAATACAATTAATGCAAGGAAGCCTTTTCTTATCATTTATACACTTTTTTTTGGATTCTAGTGAGTTCTTTCTACCGGTTTTACCCTCAGTCCTAAATGAAAATAACATTGATGGCCATGTCTTTCCTTGGAATTTATCTTTGTCTGATAGTGTTGTAACTGGACGCATCCTTGATGACACCTTATTTTTAGAGATTTTAGAGGACAATGTTAAAATAATAATAATAATTTTTCTTAGCCATTATTTTGACGGAACGTTACAAGTTACAGGCAGTGGCGTAGCTAGGGGGGCGGTGGGGCGGTCCGCCCCGGGCGGCACTCATTTAGGGGCGGCATTTGTGGGCATTTGAAAAGAACAACCAATACCTACAACCACCCTTTTTCTTTTAAAGTGGGAAAACAAAGGTGAAACAAAAATATTCGTAATTTCTAGTCTTAATAAACGGATTGGCACAACATTTTGTTGATTACATAGTGAATGTTAAAGCTAACGCAAAACCGTTCAAAAATTTTAAATCGCTCAAAAAACGTATCCATTTGTTTGGAAAA
>CALYLW010000137.1:160210-185841 GCA_944989445.1 Ampullaceana balthica | reverse complement strand
TAGTCATCACACACACTAACCTACCACTACCACAAATTAAGTAACTACAATTTCAAATGCTATTGATAGTAAAAGAAATTACGAGTCTACATGTAAAAATTATACAAAAATAAAAAAGTCCTGGAAAACAGCTGTATATATATATATATAAATCACCAAAGCGAGTATGTGAAAATGATCAAGACGAATGGCCTTTGCTGGGGTCGACCGATCACAGTTGGCAAGCGTAGTGGGATGAAAAGAAAAAAAAGGTGGGGCAACAATGCGTTCAGTTGAGTTGTTCCTTAACAGAATAACACATGATCCGTAGTGTAGTGCTTACCATGTCCACCTAGCACGCGGAAAGTTATGGGTTCAAGCCCCAGCGGGACATTTTTTTTAAATTTATAAAAATGTTTGTTTATTCCCTTTGTTTTATTTTTAAAAATGTTTGTTTCTGTCCGTTTTTTTTAAAATAAAATTTTTAAAATGTTTTTTCTGCCTGTTCTTCTCCCCCTTTTTGCAAACATGACTAACGCTCGCAAGGTTCGGCAAATCACAGTTTATGGTTGGCAAGGGATGGTAGTAAAGGGTGGGGGGCATGTAACAAAAACTGCAGTGAGCATGTCTCCACGTTTACTCGCTTTTTTTTCTTCTCATTACTTCGTGCTGCTGTTTGTGTTCGTTCTTTCAAACCCCCATTCTTTGCACTATCTATGATGAGCAAGTCTGCGGCGTATGCTACGCACGGGGTCGTAACTAGTTTCAATTATTTGTTCAAATCCACCAAATCTTCACAGGCTACAACTTACTAGGAATTTGGAGGAAACACTTGAAGGGATATTTTGTCCTTCACGTGGACTTTCTTCCCCCACAGCCACCAACTCGAAACCCAAATCATCTTGTACAGCCTTGTCTACATTGCTTGGATTTCTTATAAGAGTATTTTTTTAAAATTAACCCAGTTCATTTGATATAAAGTAATCACTGAATGTTCGAATAATTTAAGTTTATGGCATTGAAAGTTGTGGCATTAAATGTTTTAAAAAATGTATTGGAACAAAAATGGATTTTTTTTTAAATTGCAGTAATCCATACCAATTAAACACACGTCTTTAATTTTAAAATGTATCTTTATCATTTTGAAATGTAATTCATCTTATTTGATCAGCAGCTTTTAAAGATAACTTTTATTCGGAAAAAAAACTATATGGAGACATTTCAAAAACTTACCTGCGATAAGCATGAAAAATAACAAAATTAATTGGAATTCAGTCATTTTCTGATATTTGTGGTCGGTCATTTTCCAATTATCTGTAAATTTTTCAATTTTATGAGGCTTTACAAAACATTTTTTCTTCATCATACAATTTTTTATGAATTTGTATTTAATATAGTTGGCCGATTTCCGGGTAAAAATAATGACCAAGATATATAGTAACGTGTTAAACATATCCTCTCACAGTGTCTGTAGTAAAAGCGATAAATTATAAACATCTAAATGCCTTAAATGTTAATACAAATTATTTTAATCTTATCTATTGTCAAAATATTCACCTTTAGTGTGCTTCCTCGTTTATTTGTAAAATCAATAATTGATTTCGTGAAACTTCCACATAGAAATAAATATATCTCTATCGGTGCTCAATATTATTTGTGTTATTCATCAAGAATGACTTAGTTTAAATATATATATTAACGATTTATAACTTATATATTAGATAATTTTTACTAGAAAGAAAGTCACAGATTTAAAGTATTTCATAGACTTACAGTTTCGTCGAGCCTTAAAGTGTTTACGCGTGTTGTTTTGATTACTAATTCGCCAGCAATCCGATAGACTAGCAGATAATAGGACTTTAAAATATTTGTTCTAAACGTTGCATTGAAGATATCAATGTTTGGCGCCAACTTATAGCTTCTTTCCTGTAAGCCATTCTTCTGACGTCACAAAATAAGCAACAAAATGGCGAGAAAACAAATAAAAGTAAAATAAATTTAATATATTTCCCCCTTCATTTTATTTCATCTATCATTATGAATTAATATTGAAGTATTTGAGAAATCGTCAGGCAATATTGTTATTATGCCCTCAATAAATCGGAATAAAAGAATAAGAATACGAAGTACTAATAATACATAAAGCGTTAAATTCGAGCTGGGAAAAACAACATCGGTATATATAGGGCTAAAACAACATAGGTAGATATAGGGCTAAAACAACATAGGTAGGTATAGGGCTGAAACAACATAGGTAGATATAGGGCTAAAACAACATAGGTAGATATAGGGCTAAAACAACATAGGTAGATATAGGGCTGAAACAACATAGGTAGATATAGGGCTAAAACAACATAGGTAGATATAGGGCTGAAACAACATAGGTAGATATAGGGCTAAAACAACATAGGTAGGTATAGGGCTGAAACAACATAGGTAGATATAGGGCTAAAACAACATAGGTAGATATAGGGCTAAAACAACATAGGTAGATATAGGGCTGAAACAACAATGGTAGATATAGGGCTGAAACAACATAGGTAGATAAAGGGCTCAAAAGGGCCGTTTCCTTCCAAAGGTCCGTTGCCTTCATAACCACCGTAGCTCTCAAAAAGGGCCGTTGCTCTCATAAGGGCCGTTGCTCTCAAAAGGGCCGTTGCCCTCAAAAGGGCCGTTTCCCTCAAAAGGGCCGTTGGCCTCAAAAGGGCCGTTTCCCTCAAAAGGGCCGTTGCCTTCATAACGCCATAGCTCTCAAAAGGGCCGTTCCTCTCATAAGGGCCGTTGCTCTCAAAAGGGCCGTTGGCCTCAAAAGGGCCGTTTCCCTCAAAAGGGCCGTTGCCTTCATAACCGCCGTTGCTCTCAAAAAGGGCCGCTGCCCTCATAAGGGCCGTTGCTCTCAAAAGGGCCGTTGCCCTCAAAAGGGCCGTTGCCTTTAAAAAGGCCGTTGCCCTAAAAATGGCCGTTGCCCTCAAAAGGGCCGTTGTTGCCCTCAAAATGGCCGTTGTTGCCCTCAAAAGGGCCGTTGCCCTCAAAAAGGGCCGTTGCCCTCAAAAGGGCCATTTTGTAATTAAGAAGATAGCCAGCTTCAACAAATTTTCGAAGGCGGACCAACCACTCCGCAACCTCCACAACATCTGCGACCCCTACCGCCTCTTCCACTGCGTCCTCTGCTACCAACTCGCGCGATCGTCTGTTACCATATCGTGTTTCGTCTGCTACAAACTCGGGCGTCGTCTGCTACCAACTCGGGCGTCGTCTGCAACCAACTCGCGAGTCTTCTGCTACAAACTCGGCCGTCGTCTGCTACCAACTCGGGCGTTGTCTGCTACGGGCGTCGTCTGCTACAAACTCGGGCTTCGTCTGCTACCAACTCGGGCGTCGTCTGCTACCGACTCGGGCGTCGTCTGCTACAAACTCGGGCGTCCTCACAACAGAAGCTGAGGAAGAATCAAACTCGACTGGTCTGAGCGGACCTCCAAGAAAGACGTTCAATTTCGGAGAAATTCGCGTGATAAAATTGTTTCTGTTTTGGGGTGACGACTATGAAGTACATTAAATTCCTTAAATTTTCTGATACATAAATTAAATACAGTTTGAATAGTGTCCATCAAATTGTTGCACACAAAATCGGGGTTTGTCCCCTTCATTGTTTTTCAACGTGTGTCTCCACTTATCAGTTCGTAATATTTTCATTTTCACTAAAATTTTGTTTGTACCTAATAATTTCATATTGCGTATTGCCGTTCAATTTGTGTGTCACTGTTTATTTCTCATGTCAACTCTGTCACCTGCTGTTACCCATGTCATTGACAATGACACTCGTCATTTGTGCCACCACCACACTTCTATAACAGAAGATTATTGCGTCCTACGTTTATCCGTAGCACATTACCATGTACATCACCATATTATCATATGCATCATCATATTAACATGTACACAAGCATAATAACATGTGCATTACCATATTACCATAAACAGCAGCATATTTATTACCATGTACATAACCATATTATTATACGCGATGAGCATATATCCATGTACGTCAGAGTATTAACTTCAACTGACACCCAAAATGAATTAGGAAATGCACCGGTGAATAATGTGAAAGAGATATATAGTATGGATATTACGGCTGCTCTTTATTTTGGAATAACTTCATTTATTTTCGTCAGAACTCCTGAAATATCACGCACTGAAGAAATGTCCGAAGTTATCAGATATATTAAAGTCCACAGTGGAACGTTTAAGTAAGAGAAGTATTTCATGGGTTTTTCTCTTTAAGCTGGGACAAAAGCTGATGACCTCAGCTTTGGGTTCGTCCATAAAGTACGCCACGCTATTTTTTAACATTTTTAACTTTTAACTGCCCCTCCCCCCTGTCACAAATCTCGGACTCCCCCCCCCCTCAAAATTACATCACACTTTTGAACACATTTTTTTTATAAACAAAATAATTAAAATTTAATATAAAACACCGTGACGTCACACATTGCTGGACCCCCCCTCCTCCCTCCCCCCCTTTGGAGCGTGACGTACTTTATGGACGGCCCCTTTGATATTCTACAAATCTAAAAAGTTACGGGCTGTACTCAATGCTGTGCAGAACTCTCAAAACTTTGTTACTTGCTTCTTTGTCTTATCGATGGAATGTGCTCATTGTGCTGCTGTTACTAATAATAATTTGAAACTTTATGC
This sequence comes from Ampullaceana balthica, assembly GCA_944989445.1. Lineage (NCBI taxonomy): Eukaryota > Metazoa > Mollusca > Gastropoda > Lymnaeidae > Ampullaceana > Ampullaceana balthica. The sequence goes on along the minus strand of CALYLW010000137.1, from coordinate 181,164 downwards.
AGCACCGAACCCCAGCAAGAAGCAGCACTTCACTTAAAATAATAACACATACATACTTACAGAGGCGTCACTAGGGTTGGTGTCAACCGGGGCGGTAGCTCTTGGTGTCACCCCCACCCCCTCACGACTTTCCCCATAAGTCTCCTCGAGTCTATTAAGTTAAAGAACTATTTAACTAGGAAAAGGTATACTATAATGTCGCATTTTGACTCAAAAATAATTCGAGAAAATTATCACTATCTTTCACTGTTTTCACAAAATTAAATAAAGGATTCAACTGGCTTACCTTTGCTGCTCCAATAATGTTAAATCATGAATTGTAGACAAAATTCTTGAATTAATGGATTATATATTCAGACTAGACTTTTTTTCAACGTTAAATAATTTTTTTTAAAAAACAAAGAAAACCTATCTATATATATTTTGAAGAAAAAACGCTTCTTTTATGTCTAGCCTTTTTTTAAATTGTGCGGCTTTTTCTTTTGTTTTTTTCCTAAATAGTTTTATGGTAGTTTGTGGAGACGTTTTATTATTGACTGTTAACTGATATTATATTTTATTAATAAGTTTTCGGTTTAAACGTCTTTCAATGTATTTCTCAATTTCTTTCTAGATGAAAAAAATGTCTTCTTTTTTTTCTGACATAAAATCGTACACAGTAAATTTTAGGCTTGGGTGTCACCCCTGATGGGAGAACCACCCGGGGTGGCCCGCCCCAACCACACCCCAATTGACACCACTGCTTATATAAATGCATTTAATGTAAAGCATTCATATCCTAATTACAACATATAATGACATGATGGTGTCCATTTAAACTACGTTTATCTTTTAAATAAATGTTCGATTGTTGTTTAATTAATTTTGAAAACAAATTTTGAAGAGATGTGTTAAAACAGCGACATATAAGTTAAATAAATATATGGTGACGGTTTATAAAAAATATTTTAAAAATAAAACTTCAATATATATATATATATATATACTAGAAAAATACCCGCACTTGTAGCGGGAGTGTGCTGACCCTTTATCCAAGTACTAGTTGCTGGTTATTAAAAATTTTATTTGCAAAGTTAAATTTCAGATTCATCTATTTAGTTAAAATCTTATGACAAACAGAGACATGCCATTTTACCGCGTGAGTTGTTTTCACTTAATGCAGTGCCTTTTAACATTACCTTACTATTCAAAAGATATGACTTATTAAATAATGATTCTTGCCGACCATAATAACTAAATTTACAATTTCATTCCCATTTGTACAAAATTAACATAACTTATAGGTTTTCCGAAAGAGCTCTACCACCCTCGTCACTCAAAAATTTAATATATAATTACGAAATTGCATCGTATCACAATTGTAAGTTATATAATATTTGTAAGCACGTCAGTGAGATAAAGAACATGTGGCACTATCCCTTTAAAAGGCAAAAGCTAAGTGACTCATATCGCAAATAAACAAAATTATAAATGTACTTTCTAAAATAATTTTTTTTTATTTTAAAAACGGTCGTATTAAAATGGTATCAAAAAAATGTGCACACCATATTTAGACAAGATAGAAAGCTGGCCGCATAAAATAAAGTCTTGTTATAAAGTAAATGTACTGGACCAAAATAACTCCTACTTTTGACGTATTCACAATTGTTTTCACATGGAAATAATATTTAACCTTTTTTATGTCTATATATTTTACTATTTATATTTACGGTTTATAAGCAATGTTTATAATTTCAAAAAGTAATCTTTTTTTTTGTTCCCTATTTCGGAAAAGGCATCATATTTTGTAAATTATATTCAATGCACACACACACACACACACCATATTTTATATATGTAAAATAAAATAAAAATGGAAAAAAAAGATTCAACCGTCTGTTCATAAGTGCAACTTAAAAATGATTAAAAGGCAATTTTAGAAATGGCCTGTGCTATTCTGAATACAAAGGAATGAACATAAAAACATATTCAATTCGCAATTCATATTAATTAAGCATTTTCATGATCACTTCATTAAATTTAGTCAAGTTTTGTTAATAAATTTGGTATCGAAAGTTTATAATGTATAGTGTATATAAAGCTTAAGTAAACTGTTTTAAAGTGTAAGTTTATTTGACATAGGCCATCACTTTCAACATAAAATAAACTCGCTACATCTATGGTTTTTAATTAAATGTCGAGTTATGAATTACATTTTTAAAAATCCCAATTTTATTAATTGCATGTAAAATATTCATACAAAGCATCGTGAAAATAATTGAAATAAAATAATTTAAACGCATATGTAATATATAAGGCTCAGTTGATAATTTTATGTTTGTTTGTTTGTATCCATTAAAAAAAGGCCACTGCTTTATTTTACATTTTTCCAAATGATCTCTGCCACTGTCGTCTCTAAAAAAGCTCTTATATATTTTTGACAATGCATCGTAACACAGTTGTTATTAATACAATATTTGCAACAGCGTCTATGAGATAAAGATAATAAAGATAAATAAAGAAATTAGGCTATATTCCTAATTTTAAAAAAACAAACAAAACAAATCAATTTTATGTTAAAAACACATGTAAAACCATGACAATAATTGATTTTAAAAATGGCCTATGTTAATCCATCATCAAAGGAATGAACATAACATATTCAATTCGCAATACAAAATAATTAAGCGTTTTCAGGATCACTTTATTTAGTTTAATCTACTTATGTTAATAGGTCCGGTAGCCTAAATTTAAATAATTTGAAAGAAATACTGACACAATTATTACATAAATAGGTTTTTATTAAATGTCGAGTTATGGAACAGAAAATAATTAAAACAAATTCGCAATTAAATTTAAACGTGTAAACAATTAAATCTAATGCATCGTGTGGCAGTTGTAATTAAATATGTTTACGTGTCTATCTAATATATAGAAAGTAACAGTAAAGAAAATGACAATTCTTTGTAACTACACAGCTCAAATTATGAAGCGTACACGAAAATGTGCGCACCGTAATTAGACATTATAATATTTTTTCAAATGCGCACGCTGAAAATAAAGTATTGGGGGAAAAAAACGTCACCAAAAGTAACTCGCTTTGAACGGCATTTGAACGTCCGCGTAAATTTGTTCAATACAGAAATGAGGTTAAATTTTTTATTCTTTGTCTCTGCATTTTCTGATTATTTAATTTACGGCATTCGGGCAAAAGGGACAATTACAAAAACTAACTTAAAACCACCTTCAGGGTAAAAGGAACCGTCCTGCCAAATTTGGTCCCCGTCCGTCATTTGGTTTTTCCGTGATTGTCTAACAGAAAGTCGAAAAGTGAAACATACAAACATACAAACATACAAAGATACAAACACCAACTGAGCTTTATATATTAGTACTAGCCAAATACCCGGCGTATCGCGGGTTTGATGTTGGAAAACGAAAAGAAAAAAAAATATATTGATCATCTTGACATTCTTTTATCATTTTTTTTCTTAATAACGTGCTTATTGGATTATAAAATAAAATTTATTTGAAAGGAATTGAGATTGAATAGACTATTGAAAATATTAAATTTAAGACAAAACGAACATTTGAAAGTGGTAGAAAATAAAAAATTAGATTGATGCTTAATAAATAGATGTTTGTCTTTAAGTGTAAATAAGGATATCTGCCAATTTGTTCAAGTTAATGTTTTCTTTTTTTAGAGTTAGAACAATTAAGACACCATTAAAAACAAAAAGATGCATTTTAATTATCAAAATAATGAAAATTTAGTTCAAATTCATATTCATTTAATTTTATATTCATTATATTACACATTAAATCAGAACAATGGAAATTAAAAACAAATCTTATTTTTTGTAACAAATGCAAAAATAAAATGAGGCAAATAAATCAAGATATCTGAGATGTATATATATGTAAAATGCCAAGAATTTTTTATTTCACGCTGAACTTAACTTTCCAATTAAATATCGATATGTAAATGAGCAACAGTTTTTTTTTAAAATATATATTTTGAAATTGAATTTAAAATTTACAATAATACACCTTACAAATGTCTTATTTGATATGCGCCTATTAAATAATAATTTTAATTTTGTTGAGTGTTATGGGTTTTAAGAACATTTTCATTGAACAGACTATTGGTCCGAAGATTTGAAAATGTACCCTTCTTATCGTCAATGCCTTTCTCTGTAATAACACATTGATAAATGTGTATTTAAAAATAAGCAATGGTATCCAATAGGTATTTAGGCAGTTATGAAAGACGTGAAGGGCCGTTATTTGTAACTTCATTTAAAGTAATTTTAAAGCAGAAGCTGGCCTTTTAATAAACTTCTTAAAATGGTTCGTGTATTCTATTTAGGAAAAAAAATTAACATTAATTAATCACTAAATTTTTTTATGACACGATTTTTTTAAACCTTCACCTCTAAAGTCGTGTTGTAGTATAATAACAATTGAAATGATTATAACAATTTGAGAATTTAAATAGTTCGATACCCTAGTTAGCAGCTGGGCTCAACGCGTTTTACATCGAAAAATGCACACATATATTTATACATGCTTTAAATTTAGAAAAAATACATTCATATTTAAATTTAAAAAAACAAACTAAATATTGACATGAATGGGCAAAGTAGCTTAATTTAATCGTGATAAAAATGTTTTTTTTTGTTTTTTTTTAATTTGGAAAAGTAAAGTTTGAAAAAATGTGTTTTAAAACAATGCAGTCTTGCAAGCTTTAAGTAGGATTGATAAGTAGTAGCATTACTAATAATCTCTAATAAAAATGCAGGACTAAACACAAACCATAGATAAGCGTAGGACGCAATAATCTTCTGTATAGAAGGAGCGTCTGTAAACAGATAAGATAAGATACTACAAATGTGCAATAATAGAGAATCCGATTTTTAGCACAAAAAGAGAGAGAGAGAGAGAGAGAGAGAGAGAGAGATAGAAAGGAGACGTTTGCCAAATGTTTTACCGAAGGTACAGATTCAATAATCGCGTTTACTTTGAAAATTTTAATATATATTTTTTCTCTTTAAATTTTCAATGGATAATTAAAAATATTAAATATGCAATTACACTAATTGTTATCCTTGGCGTACAATAAATTGATAGGTACATTTAAACACAGAAAAAATGACATTGTAAATATATAGGTTATGTAAACTTTTTTAAATTTTCGTCACTAAAAAAGCTCTTATATATTTACGACACTGCATTGTAACACAATTATTAATACAATATTTGCAACAGCGTCTATGAGATAAAGATAATAAAGATAAATAAAGAAATTAGGCTATATTCCTAATTTTAACAAAAAAATTTTATGTTAAAAACGCATGTGAAACCATGACAATAATTGATTTTAAAAATGGCCTATATTAATCCATCATCAAAGGAATGAACATAACATATTCAATTCGCAAAACAAAATAATTAAGCGTTTTCAGGATCACTTTATTTAGTTTAATATACTTATGTTAATAGGTCCGGTAGCCTAAATATAAATAGTATAAGTGTATAGGTTATGTAAAAGACAATAGCTTATGTAAAAGACAAACAAAATATAAATGTTATATTAATAGGACACATCTAAATTTAATATGCGTACACGAAAATGTGCGCACAGTAATCAGGCGATAAAAGGTTTTAGAACGCGCAACGCTAAAAATGAAGCCTTGAAAAAAAAATACTGTCACATTTATTACATAAATAGGTTTTTATTAAATGTCGAGTTATGGAACAGAAAATTAGCAATTAAATTTAAACGTGTAAACAATTAAATCTAATGCATCGTGTGGCAGTTTGTAATTAAATATGTTTACGTGTCTATCTAATATATAGAAAGTAACAGTAAAGAAAAATGACAATTCTTTGTAATACACAGCTCAAATTATGAAGCGTACACGAAAATGTGCGCACCGTAATTAGACATTATAATATTTTTTCAAATGCGCACGGCTGAAAATAAAGTATTGGGGAAAAAAAACGTCACCAAAAGTAACTCGCTTTGAACGGCATTTGAACGTCCGCGTAAATTTTTTCAACACAGAAATGAGGTTAAATTTTTTATTCTTTGTCTCTGCATTTTCTGATTATTTAATTTACGGCATTCGGGCAAAAGGGACAATTACAAAAACTAACTTAAAACCACCTTCAGGGTAAAAGGAACCGTCCTGCCAAATTTGGTCCCCGTCCGTCATTTGGTTTTTCCGTGATTGTCTAACAGAAAGTCGAAAAGTGAAACATACAAACATACAAACATACAAACATTTGAGATTTATATATTAGAATATTAGATATATATATATATATATATATTTATATATATATGTTGTTCGTCCGACGATTCGACGAAGACCACTCTAGTCATCCGAGGGTTGTGGGGGGAGGCTTTGTTTGTGCGTGCGCAGATGGCTGATGAGGCCGAACCTTGCACGGAAGGTTCGGGAACAGAATGTATAAATTATATATATTTTGCCCTCAAAATGGACGTTGCCCTCATAAGAGCAGTTGCTCTCAAAAGGGCCATTGCCCTCAAAAGGGCCGTTGTTGCCATCAAAATAGCCGTTTCCCTTAAAGGGACGTTTCACTCAAAAGCGCGTTGTCATAAGGGCCGTTCGTTGCCCTCAAATAGGGCCATTACTCTCAAAAAGACCAAAGCCCTCAATAAGGGCCGTTGCCATCAAAATGCTCCGTAGCATCAAAAGGGGCCGTTGCCCTCAAAAGGGTCTTTGCCCTCAAAAGGGCCGTTGCCCTCATAAAGGGCCATTGCCCTCGAAAAGGAACGTTTCCCTCAAAAGGGCCGTTGCACTCAAAAGGGTCGTGCCCTCATAAGGTTCGTTGCTCCAAAAAGTGCCGTTGCCCTCAAAAGGGCCGTTGCTCTCAAAAGGGCAGTTTTACTAGAAAGAGCCATCGCCCTCATAAGGGCCGTTATACTCAAAAGGGCCGTTGCCCTCAAAAGGGCCGTTGTACTCAAAAGGGCCGTTGCCCTCAAAAGGGCCGTTTCACTCAAAAGGGCCGTAACCCTCATAAGGGCCGTTGTTGCCCTCAAAAGGGCCATTACTCTCAAAAGGGCCGAAGCCCTCAAAATGGCCGTTGCCCTCAAATGGGCCGTTGTCCTTCAAAGGGCCGTTGCCCTCAAAAGGGTCGAGCCCTCATAAGTTCGTTGATCCAACAAGGGCCGTTGCCCTTAAAAGGGGCGTTGCCCTACAAATTGGCCAATGCCCTCAAAAGGGCCGTTGCCCTCAAAAGGGCCGTTGCCCTCAAAAGGGCCGTTGCCCTCAAAAGTGCCATTGCACTTAAAAGGGCCGTTGTATTTATAAGGGCCATTGCCCTCATAAGGGCCATTGCCCTCAAAAGGGCCGTTTCCCTCAAAAGGGCCGTTGCGCTCAAAAGGGTCGTGTCCTCATAAGGTTCGTTGCTCCAAAAAGGGCCGTTGGCCTCAAAAGGGCCGTTGCTCTCAAAAGGGCCGTTGCACTAGAAAGAGCCGTTGCCCTCATAAGGGCCGTTGTAGTCAAAAGGGACGTTTCCCTAAAAATGGTCGTTAACGTCAAAAGCGCCATAGCACTCAAAAGTGCTTTTGCACTGATAAAGGCCGTTGCTCTCAAAAGGGCCTTTGCTCTCAAAAGAGGCTTTGCCGTCAAAAGAGTCATTGCCCTCATAAGGACCGTTGGTTTCAAAAGGGCCATTGCCCTAAAAAGGGCCATTGCCATTATAAGAGCCGTTGTTCTCAAAAATGCCGTTTCCCTCAAAAGCGCCGTTGCCCTCAAAAGGGCCGTTTCTTTCAAATGAGCCATTTCCATCAAAAGGGCCGTTTCTTTCAAATGGGCCATTTCCATCAAAAGGGCCATTGCCCTCAAAAGGGCCGTTGCCCTCAAAAGGGCCGTTTACTTTTTAAGAGCCATTGACGTCAAAAGGGCCGCTGCCCTCATAAGGGCAGTTGCTATCAAAAGGGCCATTGCATTCAAAATGGCCGTTGTTGCCCTCAAAAGGTCCGTTGCTCTCAAAACAGCCGTTGCCCTCAAAATGGCTGTTGCCTCAAAAGTGCCGTAGCCCTCAAAAGGGCTGTTGCCCTCAGAAGGGCTGTTGCCCACATAAGGGCCGTTGCTCTCAAAAGGGCCTTTTTCCTCAAAAGGGCCGTTTCCCTCTAAAGGGCCGTTGCCCTCAAAATGTCCATTTCCCTCAAAAGGGCCGTTGCCATCATAAGGGCCGTTGCTCTCAAAAAGGGCCACTGTCCTAAAAAGAGCCGTTACCCTGAAAAGGGCCGTTGCTCGCAAAAGGTCCATTGCCCTCATAAGAGACGTTGCTCTCAAAACGACCGTTGCCCTCAAAAGGGCCGTTTCCGTCAGATGGCCGTTGCCCTCTAAAGGACCCTTGCCCTAAAAAGGGCCGTTGCCCTCAAAAGGGCCGTTGCCCTCAAAAGGGCCGTTGCCCTCAAAAGGGCCGTTTCCCTCAAAAGGGCCTTTGCTCTCAAATGGGCCGTTTACCTCAAAAGGGCCGTTGCCCTCAAAAGGGCCGTTGCCCTCAAAAGGGACGTCTCCATCAGAAGGGCTTTTGTCCACATAAGGGCCGTTGAATTCAAAAGGGCCTTTTCCCTCAAAAGGGCAGTTTCCCTCAAAAGGGACGTTGCCCTCAATTGGGCCGTTGACCTCAAAAGGGCCGTTGCCCTCAAAAGGGCCGTTGCCCTCAAAAGGTCCATTGCCCTCAAAAGTGCCATTGCACTTAAAAGGGCCGTTGTATTTATAAGGGCCATTGCCCTCATAAGGGCCATTGCCCTCAAAAGGGCCGTTTCCCTCAAAAGGGCCGTTGCGCTCACAAGGGTCGTGTCCTCATAAGGTTCGTTGCTCCAAGAAGGGCCGTTGGCCTCAAAAGTGCCGTTGCTCTCAAAAGGGCCGTTGCACTAGAAAGAGCCGTTGCCCTCATAAGGGCCGTTGTAGTCAAAAGGGACGTTTCCCTAAAAATGGCCGTTGCCCTCAAAAGCGCCGTAGCACTCAAAAGGGCTGTTGCACTGATAAGGGCCGTTGTTCTCAAAAGGGCCTTTGCTCTCAAAAGAGGCGTTGCCGTCAAAAGAGTCATTGCCCTCATAAGGACCATTGGTTTCAAAAGGGCCATTGCCCTAAAAAGGGCAATTGCCATTATTAGAGCCGTTGTTCTCAAAAAGCCGTTTCCCTCAAAAGCGCCGTTGCCCTCAAAAGGGCCGTTTCTTTCAAATGGGCCATTGCCATCAAAAGGGCCATTGCCCTCAAAAGGGCCGTTGCCCTCAAAAGGGCCGTTTACTTTTTAAGGCCATTGCCGTCAAAAGGGCCGCTTCCCTCATAAGGGCCGTTGCTATCAAAAGGGCCATTGCATTCAAAAAGCCGTTGTGCCCTCAAAAGCCGTTGCCCTCAAAAGGCTGTTGCCCTCAAAAGTGCCGTTGCCCTCAAAAGGGCCGTTGCCCTCAAATGGCTGTTGCCCACATAAGGGCCGTTGCTCTCAAAAGGGCCTTTTTCCTCAAAAGGGTCCGTTTCCCTCTAAAGGGCCGTTGCTCAAAAGGTCCATTGCCCTCAAAAGGGCCGTTGCCATCATAAAAGCCGTTGCTCTCAAAAAGGGCCACTGTCCTAAAAAGGGCCGTTGCCCTCAAAAGGGCCGTTGCTCGCAAAAGGTCCATTGCCCTCATAAGAGACGTTGCTCTCAAAAGGACCGTTGCTCTCAAAAGGGCCGTTTCCGTCAGATGGCCGTTGCCCTCAAAAGGACCCTTGCCCTAAAAAGGACCGTTGCCCTCAAAAGGGCCGTTGCCCTCAAAAGGGCCGTTTCCCTCAAAAGGGCCGTTGCTCTCAAATGGGCCGTTTACCTCAAAAGGGCCGTTGCCCTCAAAAGGGCTGTTGCCCTCAAAAGGGACGTTGCCCTCAGAAGGGCTATTGCCCACATAAGGGCCGTTGAATTCAAAAGGGCCTTTTCCCTCAAAAGGGCAGTTTCCCTCAAAAGGGCCGTTGCTCTCAAATGGGCCGTTAACCTCAAAAGGGCCGTTGCCCTAAAAAGGGCCGTTGCCCTCAAAAGGTCCATCGCCCTCAAAAGAGCCGTTGCCACCATAAGGGCCGTTGCTCTCAAAAAGGTCCAATGTCCTAAAAATGGCCGTTGCCCTTAAAAGGGCCGTTGCTCTCAAAAGGACCGTTACCCTCAAAAGGGCCACATCCTTCAAAATGGCCGTTGCCCTTAAAAGGACCCTTGCCCTAAAAAGGGCCGTTGCCCTCAAAAGGTCCTTTTCCCTCAAAAGGGCCGTTTCCCTCAAAAGGGCCGTTGCTCGCAAATGGGCCATTTACCTCGAAAGGGCCGTTGCCCTCAAAAGGGCCGTTGCCCTCATAAGGGTCGTTGCTCTCAAAAGGGCCACTGCCCTAAAAAGGGCCATTGCCCTCATAAGAGCCGTTGCTCTCAAAAGTGCCGTTGCCCTCAAAAGGGCCGTTGCCCTGAAAAGGGCCGTTGCCCTCATAAGGGCCGTTGCTCTCAAAAGGGGTGTTTCCCTCAAAAGGGCCGTTTTTCTCAAAAGGGCCGTTGCCCTCAAGAGGACCGTTGTTGCCATCAAAAGGGCCGTTGCCCTAAAAAATGCCGCTGCCCTCAAAAGGGCCGTTGGCCTCAAAAGGGCCGTTGCTCTCAAAAGGGCCGTTGCACTAGAAAGAGCCGTTGCCCTCATAAGGGCCGTTGTAGTCAAAAGGGACGTTTCCCTAAAAATGGCCGTTGCCCTCAAAAGCGCCGTAGCACTCAAAAGGGCATGTTGCACTGATAAGGGCCGTTGCTCTCAAAAGGGCCTTTGCTCTCAAAAGAGGCGTTGCCCTCAAAAGAGTCATCGCCCTCATAAGGGACCGTTGGTTTCAAAAGGGCCATTGCCCTAAAAAGGGCCATTTCCATTATAAGAGCCGTTGTTCTCAAAAAGGCCGTTTCCCTCAAAAGCGCCGTTGCCCTCAAAAGGGCCGTTTCTTTCAAATGGGCCATTGCCATCAAAAGGGCCATTGCCCTCAAAAGGGCCGTTGCCCTCAAAAGGGCCGTTTACTTTTTAAGAGCCATTGCCGTCAAAAGGGCCGCTGCCCTCATAAGGGCCTTTGCTATCAAAAGGGCCATTGCATTCAAAATGGCCGTTGTTGCCCTCAAAAGGTCCGTTGCTCTCAAAACAGCCGTTGCCCTCAAAATGGCTGTTGCCCTCAAAAGTGCCGTTGCCCTCAAAAGGGCTGTTGCCCTCAGAAGTGCCGCTGCTCTCAAAAGGGCCTTTTTCCTCAAAAGGGCCGTTTCCCTCTAAAGGGCCGTTGCCCTCAAAAGGTCCATTTCCCTCAAAAGGGCCGTTGCCATCATAAGGGCCGTTGCTCTCAAAAAGGGCCACTGTCCTAAAAAGGGCCGTTGCCCTCAAAAGGGCCGTTGCTCGCAAAAGGTCCATTGCCCTCATAAGAGACGTTGTTCTCAAAAGGACCGTTGCCCTCAAAAGGGCCGTTTCCGTCAGATGGCCGTTGCCCTCAAAAGGACCCTTGCCCTAAAAAGGACCGTTGCCCTCAAAAGGGCCGTTGCACTAAAAGGGCCGTTTCCCTCAAAAGGGCCGTTTCCCTCAAAAGGGCCGTTGCTCTCAAATGGGCCGTTTACCTCAAAAGGGCCGTTGCCCTCAAAAGGGCTGTTGCCCTCAAAAGGGACGTTGCCCTCAGAAGGGCTATTGCCCACATAAGGGCCGTTGAATTCAAAAGGGCCTTTTCCCTCAAAAGGGCAGTTTCCCTCAAAAGGGCCGTTGCTCTCAAATGGGCCGTTAACCTCAAAAGGGCCGTTGCCCTCAAAAGGGCCGTTGCCCTCAAAAGGTCCATTGCCCTCAAAAGGGCCGTTGCCACCATAAGGGCCGTTGCTCTCAAAAAGGGCCACTGTCCTAAAAATGGCCGTTGCCCTTAAAAGGTCCGTTGCTCTCAAAAGGACCATTGCCCTCATAAGAGACGTTGCTCTCAAAAGGACCGTTACCCTCAAAAGGGCCATTTCCTTCAAAATGGCCGTTGCCCTCAAAAGGACCCTTGCCCTCAAAAGGGCCGTTGCTCGCAAATGGGCCGTTTACCTCAAAAGGGCCGTTGCCCTCAAAAGGGCCGTTGCCCTCATAAGGGTCGTTGCACTCAAAAGGGCCACTGCCCTAAAAAGGGCCATTGCCCTCATAAGAGCCGTTGCTCTCAAAAGTGCCGTTGCCCTCAAAAGGGCCGTTGCCCTCAAAAGGGCCGTTGCCCTCATAAGGGCCGTTGCTCTCAAAAGGGCCGTTTCCCTCAAAAGGGCCGTTTCCCTCAAAAGGGCCGTTGCTCTCAAATGGGCCGTTTACCTCAAAAGGGCCGTTGCCCTCAAAAGGGCCGTTGCCCTCATAAGGGTCGTTGCCCTCAAAAGGGCCATTGCCCTCAAAAGGGCCGTTGCCCTCATAAGGGCCGTTGCTCTCAAAAGGGCCGTTGCCCTCAAAAGGGCCGTTGCCCTGAAAAGGGCCGTTGCCCTCATAAGTGCCGTTGCTCTCAAAAGGGGCCGTTTTCTCAAAAGGGCCGTTGCCCTCAAAAGGACCGTTGTTGCCCTCAAAAGGGCCGTTGCCCTCAAAAAATGCCGCTGCCCTCAAAAGGGCCCTTGCCCTCAAAAGGGCCGTTTCCCTCAAAAGGGCCGTTGCTCGCAAATGGGCCGTTTACCCTCAAAAGGGCCGTTGCCCTCAAAAGGGCCGTTGCCCTCATAAGGGTCGTTGCACTCAAAAGGGCCACTGCCCTAAAAAGGGCCATTGCCCTCATAAGAGCCGTTGCTCTCAAAAGTGCCGTTGCCCTCAAAAGGGCCGTTGCCCTCAAAAGGGCCGTTGCCCTCATAAGGGCCGTTGCTCTCAAAAGGGGCCGTTTTCTCAAAAGGGCCGTTGCCCTCAAAAGGGCCGTTTTGCCCTCAAAAGGGCCGTTGCCCTAAAAAATGCCGCTGCCCTCAAAAGGGCCCTTGCCCTCAAAAGGGCCATTTTGAATTAAGAAGATAGCCAGCTTCAACAAATTTCGAGGGCGGACCAAACACTCCGACAACCTCCATAACATCTGCGACCCCTACCGCCTCTTCCACTGCGTCCTCTGGTACCAACTCTGGGCGTCGTCTGCCACCACTCGGGTGACGTCTGCTACCACTCGGGCGTCGTCTGCTACCAACTCGGGCGTCTCTGCTACAAACTGGGCGTCGTCTGCTACCAACTCGGGCATTGTCTGCTACGGGCGTCGTCTGCTCAACTCGGGCGTCGTCTGCTACCGACTCGGCGTCGTCTGCTACAAACTCGGGCGTCCTCACAACAGAAGCTGAGGAAGAAATTCAAACTCGACTTGGTCTGAGCGGACTCTCAAGAAAGACGTTCAATTTCGGAGAAATTCGCGTGATAAAATTGTTTCTGTTCTGGGGTTGAGCGGACCCCTATGAAGTACATTAAATTCCTTAAATTTGCTGATACATAAATTAAATACAGTTTGAATAGTGTCAATCAAATTGTCGCACAAAAATCGGGTTTGCCTCCTTTATTGTTTTTCAACCTGTGTCTCCACTTATCAGTTCGTAATATTTTATTTTCACTAAAATTTTGTTTGTACCTAATAATTTCATATTGCGTATTGCCGTTCAATTTTTGTGTCACTGTTTATTTCTCATGTCAACTCTATCACCTGCTGTTACCCATGTCATTGACAATGACACTCGTCATTTGTGCCACCACCACACTTCTATAACAGAAGATTATTGCGTCCTATGTTTATCCGCAACACATTACCATGTACATCCCATATTAACATATCATCATCATATTAACATGTACATCAGCATAATAACATGTGCATCACCATATTACCATAAACATCAGCATATTTATTACCATGTACATAATCATATGATTTTATGCAATCAGCATATTTCCATGTACGTTAGAGTATTATCTCTCATCAGAAACCCAAAATGAATTCTAAAATTAGGTATAAAAGATTATTTAAAATCATAAAATCAACAAATTTAGCTTGCATTTTGATGAAAAAATGTATACGAATACTTTAATTTTTAATATGTTTTTTTTCTTATCCATTACATTTATTAAAAATAAATGCTTCTTACCTGTCTCATAATTTCCAGTCGGTCCTAACAAAGAAACGGAATAGAATTTAAGTAATAATGTTGAATTAATAATTTAAAGATGCTTGAATTGTTTGTTTGTATGTTTGTTTGTTTGATTGTTTGTTTGTTTTTTGTGGTTTTTTGTGTGTTTTTTAAAAAAATTAGAAATCATTTTTTAAAAATATATTTCTAAATCTACGCTATTTAAACACTGTTTCTCTCTCTTTCTCTCTCTCCCTACATCCCTCTCTTTTCCCCTTCCTCTCTCTTTCTCTCAAAACCACTGCCTATATCCATTGACTCTCTCACACCTCACCCACTCTCTTATATTCTCTATTAACTCCTTTTATCTGCATATTTTCTCTTACTAGCTTTAAAATCAAACTTTTTAGGTTCCCCTTTCAGCAAATTAATCTCTCATCTTTAAACTTGCAGCAACAACAAAACACAAAATCTCTGAGAGTACCTGAGAATCTTCTTGTCTCTGATCTCGATGATCTGTGGGACTGGAGATTTTAAAAATCATTGTGTGTTTTAGGCTGCTATCCAAAACTAATATTACAATATGTTATTGGCAAAACTGTATTGAATGTTATTGGGGGCGTAATATAATACGTTTTTTTTAAAATATATTTTTTTAATAATTTAATGACGTTTATAGAGTTTATAAAAACGCTGAAAACTTTTCATAATGCCACCATAGACAAATACTGTAATTATCTTACAGCTCCATTGGTTCTTTTAACGATCAACTGTCGAAGTTCCAAATGTTTCCCCACACAATATCTTATATGATTCATAATGTCTAGTTGTAAACCTGTACATATATTAGATCGCGAGAAACATATCTATATCATACACTTGACTAAAATAAAACATCAAACTTTTATTTTCTTAGAATCAGTTTTAAAATAATGCTTATAAAATGCGATTTCTGAAGAATGCAACTATTTTTAGCGTACATACGTAAAATCTCCCATATATTTACCGCGTCTTTAGCTGGGGTTTAGAAGACCTTACCCAGGCAATAGTTATAGTTCATTCTCATTTTTTTAAGTTTAAAAGCCAGCTAAATGTCCCAGCGTATTACAATATAGTAAAGTTAAAAAAATTTCTATTAAACTGCAGCCTCCACCACCAATTTTAAATAACATTCTACAATGGTACCTGCTCGTCATGTTGCTCGACCAAAGCGAAGTTGATGCGGAGGTTTCGATATCTTAACACAGCAACGTGTCAAATTGGATGTATATAGATAAGAATTGAAAATGTAATATACAATACAATTTTCAAGAAGCAAAAAGCACGCTAAATTTAGTGTTTAAATAGTTTTCATATATCCGATATGCACTTAATTCTTTAATTTTAATGTATTTAAATAATTGACGACTTTGCCTTATTTATAAAAAGCACGATTTCGTAATAGACGGAAACTGTTCTTTCAAAGCCTTAAAGCTGAAGTAAAAAATATATCCTCACTTATTCAAATAGTTTATCTGAGCGTTGTATTAACAATATCACTATATTACACAGCCATTGTACAAAAAGTAATTTGTAGCAGAAGCATGAATAGTTTAAAGAGCTTTCCGCTACTCACCTACGATTAAACACGTGGAACTCCCGAAACTTTCTTAGGAATAAAATTTGCGGGACACCATCATGCAATTATAAAATATATACTTATTGTCAATGTTGATTTTTATAGGAATAAATTCTGTGGTGTTAAAAAAAACAATTTAAAAAATAGTACGTAATAAATACACAATTTCTTAATGTTTATATAGATGAAGAATTTTTCGAACAAAAAACTTTGCAGAAATCTACAAAAAGCATGTCTCTAGGACAGCTTTTGTATATGCAAAAAAACAACAACAACATATTACTCACTGAAAACAACCCTTTAAAAAAATATTCACATTTGCATACATTTCAATAACACATTTTTAAAAAGAAAATAGAAATTTTAATTTATTTGTCTTTATAATAATTATTTTAGTGAAGGTATAATTTGTATTCAATGTGAACCAGTTTAAAGGATAAATTAACTTTAAATACCACCCAATAACGCCATTATATTTTTGTAAATGATAAACCCCGGAATAGAGTGTGTACACGTTACACACGGTAATATAGCATCAACAGACGACAAAACATCGTATCATCTAACCTATTCTCCATTGACACAGTTGCAAAAGAATATCGTTTCGCATAACATAACTATGGCAAAGTCTCAACCCAAAATATAAAATCTTATTTTACAGTCTGGTCTCTACAAAAATAAGTTCCAGAATTCACTAAATGAACACCGGTCTTACAAGAAGAATATATAATAACTTTAGACGAAATATCGCATAATTTAAGATTTACATGGTTACCCATATAGCATATAATATGAGGTATATAAACTTAAGATGATATAGAACATCATACACTTACCCGCTATTCGTTCACAACGATCTTTGACCAGAAGTTAGTAGATCGCACGAATATGAAAATATTTTAAGGTGTTACATGTATTATGTGATTTAATCCAATAGATAAAGTGTTGAACAAAAATTACAAATGGGCAGTTATTTATCTTTAGTACAGAATTGATTAATTAATTGAAATTTTTTTTACCAACTGTTAACCGTGTGTGTCCCCTAAGAAAACGTTACTTCAATTTTATTCCGAAACAAAACTACATTTTCGTAAGTCTTTTATGTTCTATATAAATAATACAGATTTCATCATGAGTAAGCTTAAAGCATGTCATACAATTTTTTATATTGTTGTTTATATTGCCCGGAATCCAGGAACCACGTTACCCTACGTTAAAAGACAATGTATTTAAGGAGTGTCTAAACATGACGCTTCAAGGACGTCTGCAAGAAAAACATGTCATTGGCAAAGATAGACCATAAAACGTGGGAGACCTTTGCCGAGGAGCGCACCTCCTGGCGGGCAAAAGTGCGTGAGGGCATTCATGTCGCGGAAGCATCACTCATAGCTTTGAGTGAAGAGAGAAGGGCCAGGAGAAAGGGGAGGTGGACAGAGGAGTAGGAGTACACGCCATCATCCTATGAGGACGGACGGTTGCCATACATACATATACATACAAACATGACCCACTTGAGATAACCGGCATCCTGACTCCCTCACTTGAAAACAACGCGTGGTTGTGCCACAGGGCCATGTGGATCATCTGCTTGCTCAGAATGGCCAAAGCGAATACGTTTCACGTCAAATTCCACTCCAGCGTCTCTTCAGTTTCCCTGACCCCCAGACAGTCGCAGGCGTTGTTCTTAGGGCGAGTCACATTGCGGCAATCTCTCACTGATAGAAAGTAACAATTGTCTATAGATTATAAACAAAAACAGTATTAGAACAATAGTTAATCTCAAAAAGAACTATACGATTTCCATTGTGCGGAAATTCAGCCTCGTAATAAACCTTGTTCATTCTGGTTCCTTTATCAAATAAATATGCCACATTTACGTAGCTTCCTTCCTACAGTTTTGTAAGTAACTAGACTAAGTGTTTATTAATAACCTGTTTTCCGTTGTTATCAATTCTATGTATTCAGGGCTAAATGACATAAAATTTCGTTCGTTAACCAAGCAAGTAATTTTATCTTTGTTAGGGGTGCTAAATTTATTTTTAATTTGGTATATTAAAAGGAATGAAGAAGCATATACTTTTTAGCCAAACCATCCATCAATTTCACTTCTTTGACTTTAAGATTACATGTTAAGCCACCAATAAAGATTATCTTAACTTAAGGTAACTCAGATGACTTTCTAATTTTTGTGTTATCCCACTTTCCATTTATCTTTCTTATATTTGCTTTTGACGTAATTTTAGATTAATATTTGGAGCTGAATATACTCAATATCCTACTTGTGGAAGAAAATCAGCAGTCCCGAGCATAGTAATCTTCATGGGACTTCCCGGAAGACCCTCTCAGCTGTCTGGCCCCCCTCCCCCAAGGGGTCTTAACAGCCAAAAAAAACCACCTCCCCGGAGCGGTCGCTTCTGAAGCGGCCGCCAGGACATCCAGGACACAAAGTCGAAAATGCCTACGAAAATTGACGTCACAAGGAGGGGTTGAATTTTCCCTACTTCGACTCGCTACCACTTAGGCCCCACCCCGGCTAAGCATACGAGTCTATATAGTTAGAACTGCCGCTAAGCAGAGGATCATCAATGACCTTCCTAGGGTTTAACCCTCACTGGAAGGTTTCCTCAGAGCTGGCGTACGCTACGTCTTTCACGGTATATTTTGCTAATCTCTTCTTGCGCTCCTGGCCCTAAACCGGCACCGCTTGGGAGTAACCCGACTCTCAACGGGTACTTTGGTTTTCATCATCAGCATTGCATCTAGATGCTTTGCCTAAGATCCGTACAGTGACAGTAATCATATGTGACTAGCACCAAACACCTAACATATCGGACTTTGGTATTGCCTGCCAGGAGTTTTACGGTTTCGAGTTGCGGCCTGCTCCGCTGAATATACTAAAGATGCTATAGAAATAAACACCTTCTAAATTAGCTAACTAGTTTCCCTGTCCGGCATGATTATTATTCTTCTACGGAACATTCTCTCTTTAAAATTGTAAAACACTCAATATCACCATTTATAATGATCCAAAGAGATACTGAAATAGAGTTTCTTCTTTTCCAAATTAAAAAAAACAACAAAAAAGCAATGCTGCATATATAGGTTGTGTCCAAAACAAAGCACAATAGACAATGTACAAGCACTTGAATGACTGAAAATACATAAGCGATAAAATTAGTATACATTTAGAAGGATTGAAATGAAATGTTTCTTCTAAAAGTAGGATGGCATGATATTAATGTTGTCTGCTCTGATTCCGCGATATTTCAAAGTTGTGTTTCTTTCTCATTTATCTTTTGAGCAGTACTAAGTTGCGCTGCAGATAATATCCAAAAATTCTTGCTAAAGTGGCATAGTTGACCTTTTTTTTTGTTGGTACATTTTGAACAGCTCCTTTTTCTTAAAAAAACCTCATAAATATCGTAAAGAAATATTAAATAATAGCATGAAACTATCTTTTCATATTCCTTGTCTTTTATTTACCTATGACATTGCCAAACCTCACTGGTGTCGTCTCTGTGTCTGTGATTGTTGTCCCGTTGATGTGAACTCGCCGATGATCAGCTTATAACCGAGCTTGCAGACCATCGTCACGTTGCACATCACGTGATATTCAGTGTCGTTGCTGTCGGAACACACGCACGTCCCTGGATCGACGTCTGGAGATTGGGTGCAACCGTCCTTCTTAAATAGGATGGGTCCTATCGGCTGAATGTACAAATAACATCTCAGCAATAAGATCAATATCAAAACCTTAAAATTGAAAGCAGGGACTGAAAGGGCATTTTAAAATGATTTACACACATCGTTTAAATTATGTGTTCATATCTGAGCAGGTTTTACAACTGTCTTCCCCTGCAGCTAAAAGCGAAAGGATTTACCACTTCTTGCAAACAGCCCATTAAGAAACAAAAACGATTTTATGCTGGGTTACCAGTTACATAAATAAAACCGGAAAAGCATATTAGAAACTTCATTCAAATATACGTAAAATTGTGTGTACGTTCACTTAAAAATGCCCAGAACAAATTATATGATTCGTTTTACAAATAAAATTATCGTCATCACTAGGGCTGTCAATTTTGAACGGGTACCCGGGTTACCCGATCGAAACATGGTATAATTTCCCCCGTCATGATCGCTATACAATGAATCCCTAGCCACCTTCCATGCACCTCATTTCACACAGTAGCCACACGACCGACGTCTTAGGGGTCGTACATGAATGACATCGAGCGATTTTGGCCGATTTTTTACCCCCCCCTGTCACAGGTTGTCACAAAAACTTAGAACCCACTCCAATATGACGTCACAAAAGCTTTGCGCCCCTCCCCCCCCCCATAAAAGCCGTACTTCCTTTTTTAAAAAAAATGAGCATGTGTCAAATAACTTTATTGTCATTTAATTTTGTATTTAATGTAAAGTTGAACTCTAAAAATCGCTACACGCTTAAATCCATATAAAACGTCATTAAATAAATTGTAAGCAATCAAATATTTCAGTGGAACTTTTATTTAAAGGTTCGCGTTTTGATGTGACGTCACATTTATTCTAAAACACATTACTCCTCCTCGTCACAAATGTGTGACCTCCTCCTCCCCTAGTTGCGTAACGTCATTTATGGACGGGACCTTATCCATCTTACACTGTTAGTAACTGGTTTATTGACTTTAAAAACTTACAAATATTGGTGTATTATTAAACTCAGTTTTTGGGCAAGGCACACGCTGTAATGAACACAAAAGACAATCGAATTGAGGGTGGAGGAGGGGGGATAGATAACTACATCGACAATCGTAAACCCAATGTCGGCATATTTCAAAGCAATGTTAGTGTCAAAGCAGGTTTTTTTTTATTAACAACAACTAACACGGCCTCTTTCATCTCTTTACAGTCCATCCTTATTTTTGGCAGAGAAAGTTTTGTTTTATTGACAAGATTCATTCAAAGTACCAAAATCTTCTTGCGTTTGCGATTTGTTTCATTTTCAGAGAAAAAAGAAGTATCAAAATACATTGTGGTTTGTTGAGACCGTATTGTATTTCCCGTTGACAGATAGTTCTCCTTAGATGTATTTCACAGCATTTATTTGAAAAAAAAATTCATTTGATAAATTATTTCGCGAGCAGTAAATTAAACACAAAAAGCCGCATGCGAGCCGAAGTTTGGTTAATATAGACATTGAATCACATTTTCATGCGTACCCGGGCAGAACTTTACTACCCGGGTAATCTCACGGCAACGGGTACCCGGGTCCCGGGTACCCGTTGACAGGCCTAGT